>JAVRKA010000087.1:1200000-1671782 GCA_034508555.1 Venustoraphidia nigricollis
AATGATCAATACGTAAAATAAACACTGGGGAGTAAAAAATTTTTTGAACATGCGGGGGCTTTCATATAAAGCTAAATCAAGTGCAAGATTTCGTATACGTCAATATAAATATACTTTCTGCGTTTGATATGGTTTTGATATTCAAATTAATTTGAATACGAACCTGTATATCATTAAGACAAATAAAAAACGATTAATATAGATTGTAATGCCCAGCAAAGACAGCTCACGAGACTATTCTTAAATGTATGAAATATTTTATCATATAAAAATTATTTATATACTCGTATGCATAGATTAGATAGTTTTATAGATAGGCGACTTGACGTTCAAGGTCAAATTTTACATTTTAGTTCTGTCCCAGGTCACCACTGCAAGTGGATGCTATTTTACCGGTACCGCGAAATTCAAATTAATTTCTGTAGATTTTATAGGATAATGTTTATAGGTAGGTATAGGAAGATAAAAATAGTGAGTTTTTTTGAAAACTTTAGTTTATTTATAGTAATTTCTTAATTCTATGTACAGTTCTATTTCTAATAGAGTATTTTTTAAATCTAGTTAATGCTGTTTTTTTAATATTATCGTTAGCAAATCTTACATCTAATTCTCTTAATATATTATTTACATTACTTACATAAGTCCTTATGTAAAAATAAAAAAAAATAATAAAAAAAATTGAGTAAATTGTGTTTTACACAAGTAAAATTGATTGGATGTCGGTCTACGTACTTGCAGAGTTGTGCTATCAGAATAACCCTCAGTTTATTTTGAATAACACAATTTTCTAAATGGTGCATTACTTCATTACACACCGGATAAACGCTTGTGCACTGAGTACCTGGTCGTATTAAGGCTTCTATCATAGATAATCATAAATAATCATAGACGCATAGAAGTTCTATGCGTTTATGATTATCTCCTGTACCTACTCAAGTCGATTTTTCTGGCGGTTTTTAGCATGCCTCTGGTGACTGTAATAATGGCGAGCCTTTGGTGATAAATCGACTATCCTTTTGGTGTCGCTTCCTTTCGAACTTTCTTCTAAAACCTAAATAAAAGAACGAACAACTTAGATAATCGATGGTTTGAAAGATAATCACATTTATTGTCTATATTTGATTGTTATATTTGTTTCAATATTCTCAATAACTCATTTAAGATTTATCTCATTTGCAAAATTAAAAAATTGCTATGATTTAAACTTTGTGGAGCTTATAATATAGTAGCTAAACAGTATGAATTTACTGGAATTTACAAAATACATTGAAAATGATTTTAGATCACAAGTGTAACTTACCTCGTGATTGCTTAGGACATGTAAAATAATCGTACTTTGAGATTTTTCACAGTTCGTCACAATAACGACCCATTCTTATATAAAATATTATTTTATAAATGATAAAACAATTTTTGAATGACAGTTTGTGAACTCTAGATTGATTACAATTTAAAATATAAACGTTTCCATGGTTGCAAAAAATGAAAATCGCTCGAAGCGCCTTGCCGTGACCAGGGAACGATTTAAAATACAAATTCTAATAGAAATATATTGAGTGAACACAGCCTGCTCGTATGTATGTATTTAATCAGCTATTTAAATAATATCATAAATAAGGACCAAAAATTTGGTAGAAATGTTTTATAAATAAAAAAATATTTTGAACAGTAATCGCAAGTGGTTTCGTTTTATTTAATATCATAAATAATTTTATATGATAAAATATTTCATACATTTAAGTATATTACGTACTGTTTACGGGTGTTTCAAGTGATTCAGAAACAACATTGTATGATAAATCCTACTTAACATTCATAATCATTGCATGCTTACAACCCGGAAGAATTGGTTAACCCAAAAAACAGAACAAATCTTGCGTTTTGTCCAAATAAAAAAGATCATTTATTATTTTTATGCAAGATGTTTTGAAAACTTAATAAACCCGGGTCGCAGTGCCAAAACCCTGCCGACAATATAGTGTATTTGCTTATGCAGGCAGTGTGGTTTTATAACATGAATTTAAGTTGCTAAGAAGGTACCAAGTTTTTAATGTCATAAATAAATGACTCGTGTATGTAAATTTGCCAAGTGAAAACTTGGAACCGTCTTAAATCTTAGTACCTTTTTTCGACAAAGCCACCTTAGTCCAGTCATTTAGTAGTTTTACCTGGAAAGTTTTCCGGGGGCTTTTTAGGCGCCATTTTTCCAAGCTGGCGGCGCGAGCGGCAAAGTACGAGGTGGCAAAGTAGAAATTCAGAAAGAGCACATCGAAATCTATTACAGTATTGTGAAATGTAAAAAAAATATTTTTTAAAATGAATAAATTTGCAACAGAACGGAAGTTTTCAAGAATAAAACTTAGCTAGATCGATTTTCTGTCCCCCAATACCCCCTTTCCGTGAATTTTATCCAAATCGTTAGAGCCGTTAGATACGGGAAATTTCTAATCAAGATAGAAAGATATAAATATATATACAAGAATTGCTCATTTAAATATATTATATATGTATATATATATATATATATGTCTGCGGGCTATAACTTTCGAAAGAGTTAATTGATTTTAACGAAATTTGGTCCACATGTTGGAATCCATCACCGCACGAAGCATATTTTAAAGGTAGTTTTTAGGAGTTGAAAAAAGTTTTTGGGCCCAAAAATACTGAAAAAATTCTCAGAATAGTTTCAAAATTGAAATGTAACCCTTTAGTAGCAATTAAAAAGTGCTCCTGAAATTTTAATAAAATCGGCCTAAAAGGAACAGACTTACAATTTTTTTTGAAAACATTAATTTGTAGATAGTGACTTATTTACTGAACGGTGTATTTATTTCGGTGCACACGTTAAATTGATAATAAATATTGCAATTAAGAAAAAAAAAGTTATTTTAAGGGGTGTATTAAAGAGTTAAATTTTTTATTTTGATCAAAAACCAATTTAAGTTCTTAATTCTTATAATAAAGCCACACTGCCTGTATTAGCAAATACACTATATTGTCGGCAGGGTTTTGGCATTGCGACCCGAGATTTTATTATTATTATTTATTATGTCCTTTATAATAATTTTCCAACGGTTTTGTGTAATGAAGACAACAGTGAAGAAATATTTTTTCCGGATATGTTGTCAACGATGAAAGTTCAAGAATGTCACATCACCAGAGCTGGGAGAACTGGCAATAATTTGAAGTGTTCCGAATTTAGAGAAGGTAAAATCGTTGAATGAAAACTAACGCGACTGGTTATTTTTTAGTGGCTGTAATTAATCTAGGAATTTTATCTCTACTAAATTTTAGACGATAAATAAATAGGTATTAATAATTCAGATTTTATAATAGTGGATAGTACACACTAATGGGATGATATTATAAAATTACCTTTATGTTTTTACTCAAATCAGATCTTTGATATTAACAAAAGTACATGTACAGAAACTTGATAAGTTAAAAATCTCTGTAAGGTAAAACATTTTTTAATTTCCTTCCCCTGCAAGCATAAAACCTCCATTACTTAAATCACAAAACCTCGGTAACTTAAACAAATATTCTGAACATTGCCCTCGATAAGTTAAAATAGTATTTTGGTGACCTCCATAAGTTAAAGTATTATAAGTGAGTCATCATATTGTGTAAGTATCCAAACAAAAAGTTTTGCCAAGAACTTAATTGATTTTCACTTTAGTCTTCCACTAAATCGCTTTACTGATTTCTTTGTTTAAATAATAGTGGAGTGCCGTAAGGTTTATACCTCGGAATCCAAGGCCAGTCAATGAATCTTCATAAAAACTGTTGGACTACATTGTTAAAAGCTCAAATAAAAAAGTTAAAAAAAATTTTTTACCGCTCTCGATTGCGGGGTGGATGCCGCCTATTTTTGAAGGTGAAAAATGTTTCGTTGAAAATAAGCACGGAAATGGATAGGTTGACTAATTCTAAGCAACTTTTGTTCTATAAAGTTTTTTCTGAAAGTCCATACTTTTCGACTTATTCGCGAGTGTAGGTGTCAATTTTTCAACTAATAAACCCACGTTTTCAGATGGTTTTTCCCGAATAACTAAAAAAGTATTTTATCGAAAAAACCATTTTTAGTAAAAATGTAGCTTATAAAAAAACAAAAATAATGGTGAGTTTACAGTGTCTGTAGACCCAATACAAACGAAGTACTACCTATTGAAGGTTGGTTCTTATTCGTCAAAAGCCAAAATTGAAAGTTTCAACGTGAAGCTATCAAAATACAATGCATTTTTTGGGGGAAACTCATGGAACATTTTTTGAAGTGCTTGAAAGAGCCTTTATTTTTATTTTTTATAAAAGTCCCTAGCATCAAAACTAACTGCGTTCTGGCGAAAATAATGTTGGTCCCTATTTTTTTCGGCATCAAAAAATGTGAACGTCACCCCCTTATTACCACCCAAATTAAAAATAATCATTACCAGTTCACAATTCACTTTATTTATGTACTTGTAACATGCTCTAGAAGTTTTACAGGTTTAAAGTGCTTAGTTTTGAAAAAAATTGAGTTTGAAGTGAAAAGAGCATTTTTGTATTTTTGCAAACAATTGCCTTTTCTTCAAAATAAATCAAAAACTATTAATGATACGCAAAATTTTGTAGTGTGCCAAATTGTAGGTTTTGCTTTTCTGAAAATTTTTGTTTTTTTTTTGTAGGATGAAACTTGAATAGGATATGCCCGTTTAAAGTTTGCAAATATTCGTAACTTTTCGAGTTCTTTCAGCTCTAACCCTTTCAAAACTAAGCACTTTAAACCGGTGAAACTTCTAGAGCATGTTACAAGTACATAAATAAAGTGAATTGTGAACTGGTTATGATTATTTTTAATCATCGAAGTTTAAGTCCATTTTTTTTATAATAATTTTAAAGTTTAATGGGAATTATGGACAAATTTGATGTGTTAAACTTTTTAATTTATTGCCAACGTTTCAACAGTCTTTGCTGTCTTCTTCAGGGCTCTACATGGAAAATATACAATATCTATTAAAATAAAATTACAATTTAACATAAAGTGTGTACAGATACAATTAAAATAGTATAATTACCAAATTTTGCACTTTAGAGTTCGTAAAATGATTTTGACTTATGTGTAAAGCGCAAAATTTGGTAATTATACCATTTTAATTGTATCTGTACACACTTTATGTTAAATTGTAATTTTATTTTAATAGATATTGTATGTTTTCCATGTAGAGCCCTGAAGAAGACAGCAGACTGTTGAAACGTTGGCAATAAATTAAAAAGTTTAACACATCAAATTTGTCCATAATTCCCATTAAACTTTAAAATTATTATTTTTAATTTGGGTGGTAATAAGGGGGTGACTTTCACATTTTTTGACGCCGAAAAAAATAGGGACCAACATTATTTTCGTTTTGATGCTAGGGACTTTTATAAAAAATAAAAATAAAGGTTCTTTCAAGCACTTCAAAAAATGCTCCATGAGTTTCCCCCGAAAAGAAAAATGCATTGTATTTTGGTAACTTCACGTTGAAACTTTCAATTTTGGCTTTTGACGAATAAGAACCAACCTTCAACAAGGTAGTACTCCGTTTGTATTGGGTCTAATGACACTGTAAACTCACCATTATTTTTGTTTTTTTATAAGCTACATTTTTACTAAAAATGGTTTTTTCGATAAAATACTTACTTTTTCAGTTATTCGGGAAAAACCATCTGAAAACGTGGGTTTATTGGTTGAAAAATTGACACTTACACTCGCGAATAAATCGAAAAGTATGGACTTTTAGAAAAAAACTTTATAGAACAAAAGTTGCTTAGAATTAGTCAACCTATCCTTTTCAATGAAACATTTTCCACCCCCGAGAAGGGGTGGCATCCACCCCGCAATCGAGAGCGACCAATTTTTTTTTAACTTTTTTATTTGAGCTTTTAACAATGTAGTCCAACAGTTTTTATGAAGATTTATTGACTGGCCCTGGATCGAGGTTTTACAATTTTTACGTCTAACTGCACTCTACTATATAATTGATTGTTTAAATAAATAAATAAGTGATTCTAAATGAATAAATGAATAGATAAAAAATGTATGGTACCTCTGTTGAACTAAATACATCCTCTATAAAACCCACAAACCTCGGTAAGTTAAAAAGTTTACTCTGACAACCTCTCTAACTTCAACTCTCGATAAGTAAAAAACTCGATAACTTAAATTTTTTAACGTTTCCCTTGGATTTTAACTTATCGAGGTTCTACTGTTTATCAAAATAAAAATGTGCAGTCTTCTTTTAAACACTTAATATATTTATTCCGTGATACAACTTCCAAATAATTACAAAACAGAAAATTCAGTGATAGAAACAAGAAAAGAAATTATTATAATTAGAACATTATTTAATATTTATCCATGATTTTCCAAATCTGAAACAAAAAACATATATTTCATAAATTAATATACTATACACAAAATTCAAAAATAATTAAAAATCAGTAAAATTTTAAAAATATCATTTTATATTATTTCATCAGAATAAAATAAAAAATGAGGGACTCTGCTCTGGTAGAATTACGGATATAATTCTTATATTTACAACGTAAAACGATTCAAAATTAATTTTATATAAGACAAGGAATGCTGTTGTTGTAGATGTTGCAGTAACAACTCGCCACATTGTTCATCTGCGGACTTCTGTCATTCAGTAAATATGAAAGATAAGTGTTAAATGTTTTTAGTGTATTTGCCATATGGCAACATACACTATTGGCGTCGGTCGGATGCCGGGACCTAGGGGTCGGACCAAAATTTCTCGACGTTTCATAACCTCCTAAACACTTTGGCACCATTTTTAAAAATGTTTATTTATATATATATATATATATATATATATATATATATATATATATATATATATATATATCTAATATATAAAATTCTCGTGTCACGGTGTTTGTTTCCAAACTCCTTCGAAACGGCTGAACCGATTTTGATAAAATTTTGTATGCTTATCGGGTAGGTCTGAGAATCGGTCAACATCCCTAAATGTTAAGGGTGGACAAAATTATTTGTTTTTATTCTTTCATAATTCAGCATTGAAAAATACTTTTAATTCTAAATTTTCACCCTTATACGATCAACCGCTGATTTTTAATCGCGATTTTTATATTATTCTGTTCCATCCACAGATCCACAAGATGGCAATCGAATATAATCATTGTAGTATACTATAATTTTCATGTATAGTTCTATCAACCAATTAGTTATCCGCGCCAGGTGTCTCCCGTTGTCACTTTTCAACCAGCAAACATCATGGAGTAGGGGTGAGAACGAACCCGGCTTCCTTTCTCTCACTCACTATACAGTTTCGTCCATTTTTTTTTTTTTGTTTTATTTGTGTCTCGATCGTAGCAGTGACTGTTATACGTATCATTTTAATTTTTCAGTGCAACTCTCAAGTTAGTTTTATTCTCGTAGTGAATTTATCATTATTTCTCAGTGCTATTATTATTTATTTACATTTTATAAATAATTAATAAAGACAGTTTTCACTTCTAATTGATTAAGAAATCAGATATAAATCAACACCTGTTGTGAGCTCCCGACAACAACTTTACCGGTATATATCATACAAATAATTATAAATTCGAGCGAACGAACGAAGTGAGTGAGTAAGTAATGAAACAAATATTTATAAATTCGAGCGAACGAATGGAGTGAGTGAGTGAGTAACGAAACAAATAATTATAAATTCGAGCGAACGAACAGAGTGAGTGAGCGAGTATTGAAACAAATAATTATAAACTCGGGCGAACGAACGGAGTGAGTGAGTAATGAAAGAATCCTAGCTATTAAAATCTTAATAAAAAATTGAATTTAATAAGGCGGAACAAAGTTCGCCGGGTCCGCTAGTATATATATATATATATATATATATATATATATATATATATATATATATATATATATACATATATATATATATTTATATATATATATTTATATATATATATTTATATATATATATATATATACATATACATATATATATATATATATTTATATATATATATTTATATGAAGTATTAATATTAATACGAAACGTTGTGAAATAATAATTTGTCTTTTATTTCTTTGATCCTAATTCCTCTAAAATATTTATAATTTATTAACATCAAAAGGATCTGATTATACATTTTTCAAAATATAGTTATACAGGGTGTCCCATAAGTCGACGTCCAAACTAAGTCAGGTGATGGGGGAGGTCATTTCCTATCAAAATAACCATAAATGTGATTATCCAATTGTTTACGGTTCGAAAGTTATTTCAATTTTTGTATTTTTCTCTGAAATCGTGTAGTGCTTATACTTAAAAATTAATTTAAAAAAATCTATGAGTTGTTTGGTTGATTTTTTTTTTTTAAATAGGATCCTGAAGGGTCTGCCTTTCCAAAAAAAATAACTTTCATGACCTCTGTTATCATCTGTCAAATAAAAAAAATGGTTTTGTTAACACTTTTCGGTGGCAAGAAAAATATATTTGATTTTAAATTCACGTTGACAGAAAAAAAGTGTTATAAAAAAAATTGACCAATTATCAGAAAAACTTGTCCATTTAATAGAGATTCTAACGCGGTATAGTACAACTCGTTATTCATGACAGTTTTTTTTATAACAATTTTTTTACATGCATGTCGTGTTTGTTAAAAAATACATTTTCGAAAATTTCAAAATCTAAGTTGGCTGGAACGACTTAAACAAATTAATCCGTTCCTCTTTCATTCACTACTTCTAATGTATGCTCGCTATTCGTGTTATTACTAGTAAACCTCCGACTTGACTTTTCATTTTGTACTTTGTTATTTGGACCTGCGCTTGGTAATTTGAACTTCGATCCTGTTTGTGATTTGGACTCTTTTCAAGTTGGACACATCAAAATGGTTATTTATTCCAATCGGGAGTATGCAGAAATGCACTATGTCTATGGGTTTTGTGACGAGAATGCTCGGGCTGCTGCAAGAGAATATCGGGCACGATATCCCAACCAAGAACACTATCCTGACCACAGGGTGTTCCAAAGTATACATCGGCGGTACATAGAAGGTGAAATCCCTGGGAATGAGCAAAGAGCTGGAAGACCTAGACTTGGCATCGACGAAGATGAAATAATTGGAATGGTGACAGAGGACCCATCTACAAGTGTCCGTCGTTTGTCAAGACGTTCGGGAGTTTCGAGGTTCACATTGCACCGTATTTTAAAAAGGGATCAGTTACATCCATACCATGTGCAACGTGTGCAAGCACTTTTACCCGCTGATTATAACAAAAGGGTGCAATTTTGCCGAGAAATTCTACGTCGGAACAGGGAGGATCCTCAGTTTTTTAATAACATTTTGTGGGGTGACGAATCGAGCTTTCGAAGGACGGGAGTATTCAACATCCATAATTTTCACTCTTATGACTATGTAAACTCTAGAGCTATAAGAAACGACTATTTTCAACATCAGTTTGGGGTCAACATGTGGGCGGGAATTGTTGAAGGTAAAATGATTGGGCCCCTTGAGCTACCCAGAAGGATCGGGGGTGACGAATATCTCTATTTTTTGCATAATGATTGGGTCCCTTGAGCTACCCAGAAGGATCGGGGGCAATGCATATCTTTATTTTTTGCAAAATGATTTGGGCGGCTTACTGGAACACGTGTCGCTAGAAACACGCCGAAACATGTGGTTGCAGCACGATGGGGCTTGTCACTATGCTCTAGTAGTGAGACGATACCTCAACACCGAATACACAAATCGCTGGATTGGAAGGGAAGGAACCATCCAGTGGCCACCGCGGTCACCTGACCTAAACCCCCTAGACTTTTTTTTCTGGGGTTACTTCAAAGAACTGGTCTACGCGACAGAAAACCAAAACGAACATCAGCTGCGGCAAAAAATAAGAATTGCGACCAATACAATACAAAATAACGAACGGGCGTTTCGACTAATTTCGAACATTTGTTGTAACTTTAAATAAAATTTGATTCATTTGTGTTAGACTAGCCAACTTAGATTTTGAAATTTTCGAAAATGTATTTTTTAACAAACACGACTTGCATGTAAAAAAATTGTTATAAAAAAAACTGTCATGAATAAAGAGTTGTACTATACCGCGTTAGAATCTCTATTAAATGGACAAGTTTTTCTGATAATTGGTCAATTTTTTTTATAACACTTTTTTTCTGTCAACGTGAATTTAAAATCAAATATATTTTTCTTGCCACCGAAAAGTGTTTACAAAACCATTTTTTTTATTTGACAGATGATAACAGAGCTCATGAAAATTATTTTTTTTTGGAAAGGCAGACCCTTCAGGATCCTATTAAAAAAAAAAATCAAGCAAACAACTCATAGATTTTTTTAAATTAATTTGTTAGTATAAGCACTACACGATTTCAGAGAAAAATACAAAAATTGAAATAACTTTCGAACCGTAAACAATTGGATAATCACATTTATGGTTATTTTGATAGGAAATGACCTCCCCCATCACTTCACTTCGTTTGGACGTCGACTTATGGGACACCCTGTATATATATATATATATATATACGTGCGGGCAATAACTTTCGAAAGAGTTAATTGATTTTAACGAAATTTGGCCCACGTGTTGCCATCCACCACCGCAAAAAGCCTATTTAAAATGGGCGTAATCTGGGCATTTTAAGGGTAGTTTTTAGGGGTTGAAAAATGTTTTTGGGTCCCAAAATACCGAAAACATTCTCAGAATCGTTTCAAACTTGACATTTACCCCTTTAGTAGTAATTAAAAAGTGTCCCTAAAATTTTAATAAAATCGGCCCGACAGAAGTGGTTTTACAAATTTTATGAAAAAACTAGTTTGCAGATAGTGAATTATTTACTGAAAGGTGCATATAATTTGGTATAGAGGTTCGATTGATAATAATATTGCAATTAAGAAAAAAAATGTTATTTTAAGGGGTGTATTAAGGAGTCAAATTTTTTATTTTGCCTAAAAGCCAATTTAAGTTTGCATAATAAAGCCACACTGCCTGTATTAGCAAATACACTATATTGTCGGCAGGGTTTTGGCACTGCGACCCGGGTTTTTTTTTAATTATTTATAAAGTCTTTATGCGCATCCCTGTCAACATTTATATTAGAATGCTCAAATTAATAATATTCAAATATTATTATAAACGTGCCAACGGTGAGCTTATAATGGGTCAATTTGATTGATGAATCAGACTGCAAGGCCGCACTCACTCGTCAATAGGATTTGACGTTAAAACCATCATATTATATAAATATATCAAAAGTGTTTTAATCGTAGTTTCTTCGATTTTTTTGGATTTCATTTCATCTTGGCCTAGGGTTCTCCTTATCATTGATATTGGCAAAGAGAAACCTAGGGCTAGAAAAAATCAAATACAAAAAAATCAAAGGTACTGCTTTTCTGAAAATAATGAATTGGTAGTCGGCGTAGATAATCTGACCGATCTAAAAAAGTTAAATAATTATATATTATCTCACCTTTACGAAGGTTTAATTTTTCTGTGGATGTAGCGACACATACCGTCATCCTGTTTCCTGTAACCAGACGGACATCGGTTAGTAAAAGGATCTGGTCTGGATATCTCTAACGGGGGCACATACACAGGTCTCCCGTATACAAAAGGCGTCCATGCTATTAGTTGGAATGAACACAGAAAGAAAAACAAAATCAATTTTGAAAACAACATTGCTCTGGAAGAAACTGTACCCACAGTGGCGAAACAAAGCAACTAAAAATTATTTTAATGTTTCGAAGCAGGAAATGCAGTGGTTTTTTAATAATACAAAAAATATATATTACCGGATATATTACAAAACTGCGGCTAATGTGGTTAAACAAATGTCATTATATAATAACCTTGTTGATTAATTAATAGTTAACAGTTACTACGTCATACGTGTGGTTTACCCATATTACGTATATTCTATTGTGCATGATAGATATGAGACGTCTTGACACAATCAAATGCAACAAAACTATTTATATCGAAACTGCTGCCTGTAATTTCGTTTACTTGAGGATTTATTGTAGTTTCTAGATACTTGATAGCTGAGGTTATTAGTACTGAGGAGCTTGCCAGGGGTTAGGATATTCTTTACGATTTGTAGATGCTTGAAAAAAATAAGCGCAATTCTACGATTGAATCTCAAAGACACATAAAATTTAATCTGCATGTCTATATGGCGTCCAAAAGAATAAAAAATATATAACTTGTCTTACATCGATTTTTAAACTTCTTTTGTATTTAAACGAAAAGTCAATAATTATTATAATTATTATATTTCTAACTACCGACCCAACAATAGGGATACCTATTATGTGTTTGTGTCGCATGTTTGTGGCCATCACAGTTCTTCTATAGCTGGACTTTGGTGTGATTTCTTTGTATGGAAAATTTTTTTGTGGGTTAAAAACTAACGAAACACAAAAAGAAACGTTAAACAACAAATAAGATCCTCAGTATGAAATAATGGTCGAAAATTTTTATTACTGTTTGCATTAGTTATGATTAAGCATTAAGATCCACAAAATTATCTTCCTGCTTAAAAAGTGCAAAAAACATATATCTTTGCCCTAAAAACTGTATTTTCTTTCTCCACAAATTTAATTGTTGTTAGAAAGAAAAATGTGGATGAAGCTGAGAGAATTTTTTTTTCATCTCGATAGTGATTATAAACGTTTAAGAGCAAAAAACGTAATCCTTTAATTTTTTCAAAATTCAATTGAATGAAACAAAAGAACGGCTGGATGGATCAAATTGAAACTTTATAGGGTTTTTGTGGGTATATTGAGCTATAAAAGGCGCCACTTTACATCAGTCGTTTTATCCATATTTTTAATTTAACGCATGAATTTCCACAAACTATCAAAAGCCCTTTTTGTCTCGCTTTTTCAAATTGATGTCACGAATGAAAACAATTTTTTTTTTCAAAAAACAATGTTCAGTCCTGTAGAGAATTTATTCAATTTTTTGCAATCCACCTTAGATTTTTCGTGGGATCATTGGTTGTTGAAATATGGATGATCAAAGACAAAACGATCTTTTTTATTCAAAGTCGGATATCTTAGCGAAAAGTGGTCGTATCAAGGTAAAAAAAGCAAATTGAAGCCGAATGTACAAGTTATCCAGTCCATGCATTGATTCAGTCGGGAAATGTTTTTCAAGCCCGTGGACTCAAAAAAAACTAAAAAAAATCCGAAATTTTTTTGTCGTGGTATCCCTTAGGATTGCATAATACCTGTAACCATAAAACAATTTTCGTTAAAAGATCTCAAATTGCTTTTTTTATTACTCCAATGCGATCATTTTTAACGAAAATACAGTCATTTGAATAATCCCTAATATTTTGGAATTTTTTTTATCCTTTGTTTCTACTAGTGTATATTATAAATTTTACATATGTTGTATAAATAGAGCTACACCTTTCACCGATACATAAACCTTTTCTGGTTGTTATAAGCATATGAAACGTATTACTGAACATTTCTGGCGTAGTTATCAGTTAAAAAAAAATCATGGTCTTGTTCAAGATACCTCAGTTGCACAAAGCCAAAAGTAGGCACCAGAATAAAAAATACACTTTTTAATAAACTCGTGATTCATGAAAAAAATAATTCTTACTGAATATATACAACTTTGACTTCTGCCAGTTACTTTATATCTACATATTATCTTTCATTTTTTTTATAAAAACACAAAAGTTCACTTTATTAATCACAAAGTTCGAAATTTAAATTTTATAATTAGTATTCATATTAAAGTTATTATTATTTTATTATATTGGTATTTGTTTATAATGACAAATACAATATTAACGTCGGTCGGAAGGTGGAAACAAGGGGCAGGACCAACATATCTCGATTTTCGACACATCACACCATTCTGAAAAATTTGCAGAAAATTACATAATATGTACGTTTTTATATGAGTTGTGTTTCAATACGTATTCGTCTCTCGAAAAATGAAACGGTGAATTCCATCGCCATTGAAGAACAAAAATATGGTTCTAAAATTTTACCAAATTCAGATAGACAATGATTTCTACTGAAGTTGAAAAAATAGGTTCAACTTGATGAAAATATCATGATAATTAATATTAGGGATAATTTTAATAATGATGAAAACGCTATTTCGATATTTTTGAATTCGACGGAGATATTAATTTGTACGTGGAATCGCAAATCAGACTGATCGACAGTTGGTCAGCTATTGTGACGCCTCTCGGTTCAATGTGTCATGGTAACTAATATGTTATAATACAGTAAGTCATATAGTCCAGCAGCCACCGCCTGTTTTTTTAAGTGATTAATAACAGGCTGAATCTTCGTGAGTTCGTTCGGTTCGACGAGACGCCCAAGTTTTTCCTCTGTCCAAATGAACTGCGCAGATGTAAAACATGTCGATTTGGTAGGGTGTCGAAATTGCCTGACTAACAGTAAATTTTTCATTGAAATTTTAAGATAATATGATAACAAACCCGGAAAAACAATTGTCCTACAAAATCAGTGGTTTGAGTTGGAGCGTCCTCCAAGCCGAATATGTCGAAATAACGAGGTCATAAAAATTATTAATAACCAGCTGATTTTTTGTATGCAGCTTACTAAATATTAGTATAATTGAATGGTCACAAAGTCCTACAAATGTAGTGGTAGGTTTTCCTAGTCCTACGCTTGTAAGTTGTCGATTCCACTGTAACACTTTTTTCATTAATAACAACCTAGGTTTGATTTTGTCCTATCGGGAATAAAGTGTAGAATACAATTTTACCACTGTCCTACACCGAAAGTGGTATGTATTTCCAGGAATTGATATATTTTGTCCACATATTTAACTTCACATTTCGATACAGAGTTAAATTCGTAAACATTCCTGAGTAAATCACGTTCCCAATAAATTGTTTAAAAATCAATAATATTAAACGAATAGTTGATTATATGAAATTATTGAAGAGGTTGAATATTATTAACTAATAATTATTATTTATTGCTCATTTTTAAATATTTTTTTAATGAAGTCAATAATATGTGCATAATAATATGTGCTGAATTATGACAAGTGCTACGTCTATGAGGTGTCCGGTGAAGGGAAAATAAAAAAAATCATTGACAACAATCTCACTTGCTATCACGAAGAAGCCGACACCAAAATTGTTTTCCACATTTGTCAGTTGAACAGTAATTATCGCGTGCAGGTACATTGTACGGATTCGGATATACCTGTAATAATGTTGGCAAATTTCAAATACTTGAAAGAAAACATTCACATAATAGTTGATCTGAACACGAGAAAGAAAAAATTGTACCTCGACATCAACGAAATTTATGCCAAGCTTGGCGAACACTTATCGCGGTCGCTTGGTATATGCCACATTTTTACGGGTAACGACTACAACCCGGCTTTCTACCGGAAAGGAAAGAAGAGACCTTTTGATATTCTAAAAAAAATACGAAATTTCAAGAGGCTTTTATACAACTACACAGCGAGCGTGCCGAGTTAACAACATCAAGTGAGGTATTCCGCGTTCTTGAAGAGTACGTGTGCAGATTGTATACATTAAAAACCAAAAACGACGTAAATAAAGGACGGTACAAATTGTTTGAAAAAAGCTACAAATGCAACAATCAAGACGAGACGATTGTAAAAAAAAATTATTCGACACCTTACCAAATCGACATGTTTTACATCTGCGCAGTTCATTACCTACCTCTTTGAGAATTTGGACAGAGGAAAAACTTGGGCGTCTCGTCGAACCGAACGAACTCACGAAGATTCAGCCTGTTATTAATTACTTAAAAAACAGGCGGTGGCTGCTGGACTAATACTCGTATATAAAATATAGTGTAAACTCCATGTAACATCACTCGATTTAACGTCGAAATTACTCGGCTTTGATTGGTTTGCCTTGTTATCCATTAAATGATACACTCTATGTAGCATCACACCCACTGTAAATAACGACCATATATATATCATTATAAAGCAAGTAATTTTGGCAACTTATAAAGCACCTACTGTTTGTAGGCCCATTTGCCGAAATTGATAAGAATTGTAGCTTTATTTCTAGCCCGTATTTAACTCGACTGAAGATTATAAGAAATTCGTTCTTTTGTTTGTAAATTTCATACGTTATTATTAAATAATGTTACTAATATTATGAATGCGAATGTGTTTTTTGTTTGTTTGTCTGATTATTACCTTATCACGCAAAAACGGCTGAATTATTACCTGGATTAAATAATAGAAAACCGGTAGGTTTCTGCGGGATTATCAGAAAACTCATCCATGGCCTGCTATATTTTTTTTTTCTGCTTAAACGCGCAGCAACGAGGCTATATGCGTTGATGGTGATGAGCATACTGAATGTTAAGATGCAACGTTGAGAGTTTATTTGTTAAAAGTTCTTTTTAGGACTACACTACATGTTTCACTTCACATCACAATGCACTTAGACACCAAAGGTAAGTGATTTTTGTTTATTTAGTTAATCAATAGATTTTTGTTGTATTATTTATTTTAAATTTTATTTTTTAGGTCCGAGTTTTCCAGAAAAAGGAACAGGTTTTCGATGGTGGGAAAGTCGTCTTTTAGGATGTTTTCTACGGAAGACGGTAAGTTAAATAATCTTCTTTCTTTTTCGTAATTTATGCATGACTCAAGGATGTGTTTTACTGTAAGAGGGAGATTGCATGAATCGCATATATATATATATATATATATATATATATATATATATATATATATATATTCTATGATATAACAGGCAACGGACGAATTGTCGGTTGCCTTGGTTACTAACAACAAACTCTGAAGCATTTTGATATCAAATGTCAAATAATTTGCAAATAATTATAAATTTTTTAATTAATGTTTAAACTTATTTTAATCAAAATTATTTTCCACTTTTTAGTGCAAAAGAAAACCATTGTTTTTGAAATATTTTTTGAAATTTATTTTATTTTTAACTTAATTATTTTTTTATTCAAATAATTTACGCTTAGCTGTTGGTCCTGCTGAAGTTTCCACTCCCGTTGTTGCTGCCGTGTTTTAATTATAAATTCGAGCGAAGGAACGGAGTGAGTGAGTAATGAAACAAATAATTATTATAAATTCAAGCGAACGAACGGAGTGAGTGAGTAATGAAACAATTAATTATAAATTCGAGCGAACGAACGGAGTGAGTGCAAGTATTGAAACAATCCTAACTATTAAAATCGCGGGCGGAGCCGCGGGGAGCAGCTAGTACTATAATAGTAAAACAATATTGATTTTTCTTTCTCTCCATATAACGACAACTCTCTATAACGCCAGAAAATGCGCAGTCCCTTCAGCGTCGCTATATGTAGTTTACACTGTATTTAGATATTTCAAAGTTCCAAGTTGACATTACATTAATTTTTACATCTATTTCAATGTTGATTCTCTGTTCCCTTCATAACCTGCTATATTACGAGTTACTATAAATGTGACCCTTTTGTTATTTTTTGAAGATATTACAAAAATTCTTTCGCCTTTAATTTTGTAATTTTTAGCACTACGATTAAGAAAAAAAAAGATGGCCAACTTTTAAGAGGTTAAATTGTTTATTTTGTTAAAAAATATATTCACGTAATGCATACACAACAATTATATAGCTCGTTTTGAAGCATTACAGAATTAACATATTCTTATATTGATAATCTTTACGGAAGTATTTCGTATTAATATAAAAATTTCCATATGATAACATAGGTGGGCTATTAGCCCCTATAACTGCCTTCGAATTACGTATTGTACTAAGGTAGATAATGATTTAATAATAATAAAAATGTGATGATTCGTGTCTAGAGATACCTAACGAAATAATCAGCTCTCGCATGTAGTGAATTTAATGTTACATTTGCTTTATTATGAAGAATTAACAGTTAAGATATCGCACCGTAGAGTAACTGATTAACTCATTGCGCCGCGAAAGTGGAAAGATTCGGGTTTGAACCCCGACGGTGACAGTGGAAAAAAATTAATTTTTCTAATTTAGCGATGTAACAATGAATGTTTACAACTATTCTACTGATAATATTACATGTTACACTCAAAATAAAATTTTAGTAATTCTATCCAGCAGACTTTAGTACGGCCAAAGCTTGGACTATTAGTAAACCATGATTCAATAATATTTTATTAGGTAAACCAAAATAATTGATTTGCAGAACTCATTCAAATATTTGTGTTATTAATGTACTTATATTAAATTTTTCTTGTGTTGATAAATTGAATGATAATTGCTATTTTCAAAATAAGAATATAATTACCTATACAATTACAAATCGGCACCTTCCACCTACTGATGAATAACCGCCTATGCAATTACTTCTAATAATAGAAGCAGGAGTAACAGAGATGGCACTTCCGTGTGACGGCGTCCATGCCAAATTTGAAAATCCTGAATTTTGTTGTGGTCTCATTTGCACTAATGCGAAACTGAGCATCGTAATTAAAAATACACATTTTAAGAAACTCATATTTGATAATAAAAATATTACATAGACATTTACCATACAAAGTGCAAGAAGAATGTATCTGCGATATTTGCATCTACTCTCCTCTATTTTATACCATTGCATGTTGTCATAAAATTGTTGAAGATATTTAATTTAAAATAATGTGTTTATAAAGAGATGTTCAAAAGGTCGAGATTTAAATATGGTATTCCCCTGAATATAACACAGGAACGGCAGTAAAATTATTTTTATATTACGAGCATAATCTAAAATGTAAATATATTTTTATCCTGTCTTGTTTTCGTTTTTAATCAAGAATTTTTTTATGAATTTCATTTCTGTTCGAATACTTTTTCACAAAAATTTAAAAAAGTACTCTATTTTTTTTTTGAAAAAATATTGATTGTAAAATCTTTGTATGTTATTTGCCGATTAAATAACAAAATTTTATATTTTTTGAGACTCGTAGTTATTTTCCAAATTTCAAGTTATTAGGCTCAACCGTTTAGAAGTTAGTAATAATATGGCAATAGCATTTAAACATAAATTTTTGCACTTACCTCTATAAAATAGCTTCTTATTACATGTTTGAAAAGTAAAGCATGTAAAGTAACCTATTACGTCACTAGCGTTGTAAAGAAAAAGAAAATTGGTCGCGCTAAACTAATTCCCTATTAAATCAGTGTTTGTATGTTGTTCTTTGTAACCTACTACTCAACATTTGCTCAATATTTTGAAATTAAAGTGAAAACCAGCTATTTCATGGAAGCTACGTATGTATTAGGTACCTACGACTCGTGTGACTATTAAAACTCGCTAGCGTTAATTTTAAACGTAATGTCACACCTCGTCGCAATATAACTCATTACGATACTATAGATATACAATCTACAAGCTATAAAATAAAAGAATAGTTACTTCTTACCACACCATATTTATTCAGTGGATGTACATTTCGAGAGCTAAGCTCCCATCTTCAGCAAAACACTAAACTCAGTTAGTGTTTTGCTGAAGATGGGAGCTTAGCTCTCGAATTGTACATCCACTGAATAAATCTGTTGTGGTAAGAAGTAACTATTCTTTTATTTTATTGTTCCAGCCACAGTGCCCTTAATGTTTAAATCTACAAGCTGTTAAAAATCTACTAGTACTACTCTGCACCATTTAAAAATAAACTACTGAGTACAGATATAAATTATGAGGAAATAAATATGTAGTTTAATAAAACTAAAAAACAGGCTTTTATCACACATTAAAAAATGTATAATATAAAGTAATTTAAAAAACGTGTAGCACTTTGTCTAAATTAATTAAAAGTACACATAACCAAAAAACGCTTTTTAGTGTATTTGCCATATTATATGGCACATACACTTTTGGCATCGGTCGGATGGCGGGACCTAGGGGTCGAACCAAAATTTCTCGACCTTTCACATCATTCTAACTGGGCACTATTTTTGAAAATATTTTTATATATATATATACAGAGTATTCAAAAAGTCCGGAAACGCTGAAATATCTCAAAGGAACAGTGTTTTCATGGAAAATGTCCCGAATAAAAGTTTCTCAATTCCAAGCAAGGCTTATTTTGCTGACAAACTCTAAAATTTCAAACGGCAAACGCTATTTTTCTCTATTAGGTGGTATTCTTTTGTCCGAGGAAATTTTTTTTCCAAGCTACCAATCATGAATGGGACTTGAAAAAATTTGGTTTGGCAGCAAAATTACAAAATCAACAAATCTCTCAGGTATCATTAATTTGCTGTATATTATATACTTTAGCCAGCGTACACCCATTTAGCTTGGAAATCATGTGCGGAATGTCCGGTTTGCTTTACATTTTCGCTGACTGCTCACCTCTCTTTTATTTTAGCTTATGAATATGTCCTACGGTACTCGGAAAAAGTAGACTTTTAATCAGTCAAAGAATTTTTCGGATCAGTGCAGTAGTTTCTGAGATTTTTTTGTGAGGGATAAAACATTACTTTACTTTGAACTTACGTTATAATTTCATTGCTGTCGCCGGCATTTTCCACGACGATCTGGTCTGTAGCCGGTCTGGCAACCAACTATAATTATTGACCGATTGGTCGAGACTATAGGCGGTTGTGTGATTTCAATGCCATTGTTAGTCGATTCATTAACCACATCCGTAGATGGTGCAGTCGACACAAACGTCACCAATAACAGCACTAATAAATAGTTTAACAAAAACATTGTTTTAGTATACACAAAGATAAATCTTTAAATGATGAAAAAGTCCAATTTTACAACATGTTATAATATTTTATTCTTTATCAGAAGAGTTGAAGGTGAAAGGCAAAAAAATAAAGTTATCTTTTAATTTTACGTAATACAATTCATTAATTAAACATTAACAATTTTAAATATAGCCATGATTATTGACTTCTACCCTTACTTACGTAATTAACCACCATGGTATTACTTGATTATTATATAAATGTACATCCACTGAATAAATCTGTTGTGGTAAGAAGTAACTATTCTTTTATTTTTATTGATTATTATAATTCATGTATTCTATTAAAAGATCACAAATAATCAAACATACTTACATATAAATAAAATTAAAGTGTCGGTGATTTCGAAAAAAGTCCTTTTTCCTAAGTTCATATGGTTACACTACCAAAACCTATATTCGCAATTTTTAATTTTTTGCCTGTCTGAACAGATTTTGAGAGAGAGAGAACTTTTCAAAGATTATTTTAAATTACTTTTAATCCTAGAAATATTTGGCGTTACTGTATAAAAATTGAAAAAATGTAAAAATTATGGCCTACAGTCTGTTCGAACTTCACAGACAGATATGCCTGGAGTGATCTAAGCTACATTTTATAAGCCTTAAGGAGATGAATGGGGGGGAGGGGAGAGAACATTCATAAAGGATACGCTGTATTTCTGAAATTGCTTAAGCTAAAAACGTGAGACTCAGGAAAAATATTTTTCTTAGAAAATAAAGAAATACGTGTTCGACTGTCTTTTGAACACATCTACCCGAATGGGGTGGAGGTGGATTTTATATAAAGAACGGTGGATACAACCACGTGGACAATACCGCCGTTATAAACCGCTAGTTTAATATAAATTTTATTACAGTCTGTAAAAATTTAACTAATACGTAATGTCTCATCAAGTGCGTATTTCGTCTTTTGAACTTTGCAGGACGACGTCGACATGTTTGCAGTTTTTCTATTATACTAATTAGTATACTATTATTATAATTATACTATTATTACTAAGTATATACGCCGAAAAACATATGCAAGCCATGAACGTTCATTGAAAGAAATTCATTGTCCTTATAAAAAAATCATGGAAATGGAAAACACTTTCAAATTTTCTTAAATCGGATTTTGTAAGTAATTTTGAATTGTTATTATTTTACCATTCCAACCCACTAGTGGGAAATGGAACTAGTTTAGGTCAAAATTCAATTTTGCGGTATTTTTTCGTTTTGACGTCCCCCGAATTCAAAAAACATTTTTGGGAAAACCGTGCGTCTGTTAGATTATGAGCATGATATATATTTATAATGTTGTTTTTTGTACAATGATGGTATACTTTTTAAAGGTTTAATAGTCTATTCATTTTTTCAAAAATGTTTCGTAGACAAATTTTTTTCTTAAGTTTCATAGTTGCACAAATATTTTGAAAATAAAAAAAAATCAAACGTTCTTTTGTTCCGAAGATCTGTCAAAAATAAATTAGTTAGGTAGCTGATAAGCAGGCTTTGGTTAATTTTTATATGTAAAACACTATTATCTAGCCATGAAAATGAATGACTTTCATAATATTTATTACTAGTTGTTACCCGCGTCACCGCACGCTTTAACAGAAATTTTATTTTATTTATTATAATTTTAATATTTCAGATGTCAATATTTATGAAGTTGGGATGGTCCTGTCACCCAACTGGCTGGAATTTTTTCTTTTTTTTAAATATTTTCTTTCGCAGAATACCTAGTGTTGAAAATGTATTTATTATGCGGTTCATTTAACAATAACAATTTTAAATTTTAGAATAAATCAATTTCATTCTAAGGTTTGTATTTTATAACTATAAAAACATTCCAGCCAATTGGACGCCAGGACCATTCCAAATTAAAAAATATTAACATTTTGACATATTTTGTAAATAAAATAAAATTTGTGTTAGCGAATGCGAGGACGCTGGTAACGGCTAATAAGAAATATAATATTAAATTTGTTTGAATGGTTACATGGTATCACATGTAAAAATTAACAAAAGCATGATTGTCAGCCTCTACGTAACTAATTTCTTTTTGACAGATCTTCAGTACAAAAAAACAACTGATTTATTTTTATTTTCAAAATATTTCCGAAACTATAAAGTTCAAAAAAAAAAGTCTATAAATCTTTTTTAGAAAAATAAATAGAATAAATCGGTTTGATTTTCCCCAAAAACAAGAGAGCCTTTTAGATTTACATGTCGAACATCTTACCAAAATCCGCTCAGCCGTTTCACCTGTATCGTGCTCACAGACAAACACACTCACAAAGACGAACAGACTTTTTCCAAATTTATAATGAACTCGGGGAAACGAAAAAATATTGTAAGGTTTTAAAAAGTGAATTTTGACCCAAATTAGTACTATTCCCCTCTACTGGGTTGGAATGGTAAACGTTATTGGTTAAATAAGTATGAACATTTTCATTAACACAACATAACTTTTTGTAGTTCAGTGTATACAAACCTGAATTTTCTTAAGGACTAAAATCATTTTAAAGAGTTTAATACATTATTTAATTCTTCTCAATTTATTATAGTGAGGAGTACCTCTTTATTTAATTATCATCTACATATACTTAAGAAATAATTTTTCTTTTTTATTTAAAACATATTTATATAGATTACTATATTATAACATTTTCATGTTATGATTTAATAACCCATGTCAATTTTCCAGACATCTGTTGTCCAAACATAAACGTTGTCCAAATCACTTTAGATTTTTACCACAAAGCCTCTGTAGTTTTCATAATAGCTGCTAACCTGAAAAGAATAAAAAATGTCAAATATAAAAATTATAATTTCTCGTCAAATGTTAAAATTTCATTACTGTACTTTTATTATTAAATTTCATGATTAACATTATAATATATTGTAATGACCACGCGTGGATTTGTTTGTAAATGGCGTTACCAGGTGTCTGGGAAAGCTGGACATGGTTAGGCTTTTTTAAATGCTTATCCGGCCTGTCCGGTTTGTGTCAGGCTTTTTGTAATTAATATATAAAAAATCACGTGTCACTGTTTTCATTGTTCGTACACGCTAATCTCCGAAACCACTCAACCGATTTCAATGAAATTTTGTGATGGTATATGACTGGTTCCAGCTTGAAAGATAGGATAGTTTTATACCAGGTAGGTGGCGCTGTTGTCGAAATCTAAACATTTTTTAAAAAAATTAACGGTTTTAATTTTTTTTTTCAGATTTTAACTTCCCTACATCCCCACCCTTCATATTTTTAAAGCGATTTCAAGGTTTCTTGTACGAAAAAAGGGTCGTAATTTATTTTTAAGTTGGGTAAGCTTTCAAGAGATGGCGGTGTGAACAAATCTATTGACATCTGTATTACACAGAAAGGTCCACTACCGAGCGGGATGTAGCCTCGCGAGGTATGGCTCTAATGTTAATCGTTCTTTCAGCTCATTTGCGCGCAGCATATTACAAGTATGTCTATCTTTAATAGATAGTCTACAAATCCGGGCAAAGTCGGACCGGGCCGCTAGTTTTTATATAAATTGAAATTATAAATATTTATTTAGTGATGAGCAAAGCAAAACCAAGACCAAGACTGCGTCAATCTTAATCTTGGTCTTGCTGATTCACTCTTGGTCTTGGTCTTGTCCAAATACTTCTAGTCTTGATCTGATCTTGCTTATATAGTCTTGGTATTGGTCTTGCTTATATAATCTCGGTCTTGGTCTTGCGTGTTAAGTCTTGGTCTTGCTCATCTGACCTGGTACTTACGTTTTTTTAATACTTTTTTTAAACACTATCATAATAAAGACTATTATTTTGTACATTTTAAAATGCGTTTTCTTTAATATGACTACAAAATCCTATCTCCCACCTTAAATAATCTATTTTTACACTCTATAACCATCATAGATGACTAGAATTTTTTTAGAGACGATGTAAATAAATACCAATTTTTATTGTTCAAACAGAGAAGAAACTACACTTACACTAAACGGAATACAATTTAATTTACGCCCCAAAGTCAGAAAGAAGACATAAAACGCAAATTTTTTGGAATTTATCTTATATTTAAATAGTCTTGCATATTTGGTCTTGGTCTTGGTCCTGCATACTCGGTCTTGGTCTTGCTAGTGTAAAGATAGTCTTGGTCTTGGTTTTTCTTTTTTGCAAGACCAAGACTGCAAAACCAAGGCCAATTTTGCTCATCACTAAGCTCCCTGGTAAAACCCGTCTTGATTTTTACACCTGCCAGTCCTATTTGTGAGAATTAATTTTTCCTAACTTAAAAAAACACATTTAATCTAATTGTTGATATATGCTCTAAAAATGAGTATAAATAATTAGAACTCAATAGAAAAAAATCAACCTATAATTAGTGCATACTTTTTAAATCACACAATTTTTCGACATCTACGATTAATCATTCGGCAACCTTCTGGACACTGAACCGGAACATTTATTATGTGCTTCATTTTGTATCGTTTTCCCGAAGTAAAATATTGCCCCGACTCGATGCTCACAATGAAACATGCTAACAAAAATATTGAAATTATTAAAAATTTCAGATCCATTTTTCCATTAAAATTACTCAGGTATAACCGCGTTCACAATAATAAACTAAATGGCAAAACCGTACGAATACTTTCTGCACTTTTAGAAAATGTAATTATTGGCGTAAAAGGAAAATAAGATTTTATCATATAAGGAATTCGAATTGTATGTTATCAGTTTAAAACTCCTATTTAAATACCAATATTCACACAGAACCGGTACGAATAAATATTTCGAAAAATTGTTCATATCAATAAAACTATAACCACTACCCACGGCAACCGTATTACCGTCTTACGCCCGTCGGCAATAACAGTAGGTAGTAGAAATAAATAAAACAGTAAATAAAAAAAAGCCTGTATTACCTACTCAACGATAGTGTAACTTTTTTAGGGAAACAATATCTAGTATCTAGAATCCGTTCAGTAGCTCCAGAAATTACCAAGGGGAAGGCGGGGGGGGGGGACAATTCTAAATATAACAAATGTTTATTAGTACAGACTACGGACTATAGATTATCAAGAACTTGTCATTAGTAAAAAATAAAAAACCCGGGTCGCAGTGCCAAAACCCTGCCGACAATATAGTGTATTTGCTTGTATAGGGCCGTGTGGTTTTATACTTTTATTATGTGAAATTAAGTTTGTTTTTGGGCAAAATAAAAAATTTAACCCCTTAATACACCCCTTAAAATAACATTTTTTTTCTTAATTGTAATATTATTATCAATCTAACGTCTACATTGAATTAAATACACCCTTCAATAATTAAGTCACTATCTGCAAACTAGTGTTTTCATAAAATTTGTAAATCCGGTCCTGTCGGGCCGATTTTATTAAAATTTTGGGGACACTTTTTAATTACTACCAAAGGGGTAAATTTCAATTTTGAAACGATTCGGAGAATTTTTTCGGTATTTTGGGGCCCAAAAACATTTTTCAACCCCTAAAAACTACCCTTAAAATAGCCCGATTAGGCCCATTTTAAATAGGCTTCTTGCGGTGATGGATTTCAACACGTGGTCAAAATTTCGTTGAAATCAATTAACTCTTTCGAAAGTTATTGCGCGTACACATATATATATATATATATATATAAATATATATATATATATATATATATATATATATATATATACATATATATATATAAACATTTTTAAAAATGGTGCCAAAGTGTTTAGGAGGTTATGAAACGTCGAGAAATTTTGGTCCGATCCCTAGGTCCCGCCATCCGACCGACGCCAATAGTGTATGTTGCCATATGGCAAATACACTAAAAACGAACTTTATTTATACTAATTTGGAATTTATTTTCAAAATTGATTATTAAAGAGATTTTTTTGAAAGTAAGTTATTTTTAGGGGGTGCTTACGTTACAGAAACAACCTACTGTCCAAATTTCAAGTTTCTAACTTCAGTGGTTTAGCCTGATAGTGTCAAAAAACCGCACCCCCTTTTTTACTTGAATTTCGCAAAACTCCTTTTTAGTGGGTGCTTACGTGACAGAAGAGTCTACTGCCCAAAATTCAACTTTCTCTTTTCAGCAGCTTAGCCTGGATGTTGATGGTGTCAAAGATCCCTAAACCCCCATTTGATTAGATATTGAAAATTACTGTAAAAACTAAATTGAACTCTAAGTTTAGACCTATATTTTTTCTAAAAATACTACAATTGGAGTGTTAATATGGCGGAAACACGAACCACGGTTATATCAACGTTCAAAGAAATGCCGTTTGATGTCACTGTTATGCATGTCAATATTTATCACAAAGTGATTTTAACCAGTGCAAATAATAACTCAAGAATACTAAACTTCTCTTTAATCAATAATTCACAAAACAGTAGCGACATATTGCAATGACGCATGTCTAGGTAAGGGTATTTATATGTTTTTGCCAAGCAACGATTGCATGTGGTAATTTAAACTTTTTCAAAATTGAGCATTAATAAATTTCCTAAATTTCAAACAAATTTGTTTTTTTTTCAAAGTTTTTTTCTAATGTTTGAAAATATTCGAGTATCTAAACAAACCAAAACTCGAATATAGTTATTAAAATTTCTTTTGTGATTCATATCCTTGAAAAAAATTATTAAAATTATATTCTAAAAATTAACTAAGGACATATTATAAAAGATTTTAGAAAATAGAAATAGAACGCTTTCGTTAAATTTTAACTTTCGCATAATACGAATGCGCATGCGGGTATTCGTTACAACTCTGAAATATACTACATATTACATAATAAACAATTTTATATTGTCGCCACATATGTAATTAATTTACCTTAGAGAATTTGCCGACATCGTCCATGGGCATCCAATCTCTCATCACTTTTGCAAGAATTAGGCGTGTTTATAATACGCCCCTGCTGAACTTTTAATGGTTTATTTTCAGGTATTTCATTAAACGCAACATACCTTTCATTTTCTTGACACAAAATATTACAACTAGTAAAAAATAATATGGTTAAAGTTACAAAAAACAAATTATAGCTACACATGTTTGATTCTTTAATACTAAAAATAAATTAATATGTCATATTTAAAAAGTATCAGGCGCAATACTAATGTTTATTAAATATTATTGCTAATTGATACGAAATATGAAAGTTCAAACTGTGATGACCCGTGCTGATTGGCTCATGTAGTATTTTATCTGTCATTAAAATAGTTGTTTTTTAAACAATGAAAAGTCGACATTACATTTTTATGATTCAAAAGTTCAAAGCTTTTTTACAGCTTTTTCTCTAATGATCTTATTAAAAACAATCACTATCATTATAATTCTTAGTCAGAATGGCCTGTCTATTATTTTATATACCTAAATTTATTGTAAATTTTATTTTAAGGTAAATAATTACATATATTGATATGGGAACTTGGATATAAATAAATTGATGCTAAATTTTCAAAATTTGCAACGTTTCGTTGGTTTATTTTCAACTTCTTCAGGCAAGCGATAAGAAATACAATTAAATACAATTAATTACATTGATAATTGTGTAACAGAAGACATATTTTGTAAAATTAGAATTAATTTTTTTTTTTTATTTTAACAATTAAATAAAATTGTAAATATTACAATTTTATTTAATTGTAATATTTACAATAAACCAACGAAACGTTGCAAATTTTGAAAATTTAGCATCAATTTATTTATATCCAAGTTCCCAATTAACTTATCAATATAAATAAACATTGATGAGAATCAACACACTAATTTAGTAAATAATTACTTTTCAAATATCTATACATATTATAATTAATGCGAATGTGAATTTGTTTGTATGTTTGTTACCTTATCACGCAAAAACGGCTGAACGGATTTGGATGAAATTTGACCCACAGATAGGTTAATACCTGTATTAAATAATAGGATACTTTTTATCCCGGAAAAACGTTAGGTTCCTGCGGGATTTCGTCCATGGCCTGCTATATTCTATGATATAAGAAGCTATGGACGATTTGCTTGTTGTCTTGGTTACCAACAACAAACTGAAACATTCTGATACCAAATGTCAAATAATTTGCAAATAATTATAAATTTTTTAATTAATGTTTAAAATTATTCTGATCAAAATTATTTTGTAATTTTTAGTGCAAAAGAAAACCATTTAATAAATTCGAGCGAACGAACGGAATGAGTGAGTATTGATACAACTATTTATAAATTCGAGTGAACGAACGGAGTGAGTGAATAATGAAACAATTCTAACTATTAAAATCGCGGGCGGAGTCGCGGGGGGCGACTAGTTTAATAAATAAAACTGACTCAAAAAGACATCGTCAGACATCAGAAGGCAATTGTAAAGGTCAGAAAATATTTAGTAGGTAGGTACTCTCGTTAAAATACCTATATGTAGGTAATTCTAGTCGCTACCCGCGGCTCCCCACGCGATTGAAATGAAACAATGTTTTATAGCAGTAGTGGAGCTTACGGTTCTACCGTATTGCAGTCTTCCCTCTAAAATAAATTGTTTCCAATATGTTTTCATTATTTAATTAAAAAAAAAAAAAGAAAGTGACGTCGGGGAACGCCCGACAGAAGCAAAGCGTTACTTCCCAGTAGCCAAGCGTGCAACGTCGGAAAAAAGCTTCGCTTCAAAATAAAATATATACCTATTTTTAGGGTTCCGTACCTCAAAAGGAAAAACAGAACTCTTATAGAATCACTCATGTGTCTGTCTAGCACCCTGTCACAGTCAATTTGCTCCGAACTACTGAACCGATTGAGTTGAAATGTGGTACACATATATGTAAGTCGGTGACCATAAGACAGACGTGTAACGTAAATAAATGAATTTTGAACATTGGGGTCATTTTTGGGGAAAAGTAAAAGTAAAAGTTCGACAAACTGTACCGTGTGGCATATCAAATGAAAGGGCTTTTAGTAAGGGTGTCAAATATATATAATTTTAAAATAAATAGTTTACAAGTTATTTAAGAAAGTAGATGAAAATTTACCATTTAACCCCCTTATCTCCTACTGGACCGATTAAGTTGAAATTTGGTACACATATGTAAGTTTGTGACCCGAAGACGAACGTATAACGTAAATAAATAAACTGACTTTTTTTTCTTTTTTGTCCTTGGTAATTAATATAAAAATGATTTGTCGGGAAAAAGGACTTTTTAAGTAAACACTTATTTGTTATTTATAGGGACGTTTCGTCCCTTGCTTGGGACTTTTTCAAGCTTTATAACTGTAATTGAATTATTAAAATACAATTTGTAAATTTACAATTGAAATATAAAATATCAGATATTAACTATACACACATATTAAATGTTTTGATCAAGTAGATATAAAAGTTAAAATACACATGTAAATATAAATTTAAGTTAAACAATTGTTCATTAAAACGTTTGTAATAATTCCGTTTTTAAAAAATATTTTTGCGGTTGATGCTCAAACTATTTTATTTTATTGACAGTTAGTAAATAAAGTCACGTGACTTAATTTATGCGGTCGCTCCTCATTTGAACCATTGTTTTTTGTTTTAAACTCTTTTTATATTTTTCTAGCATATTGTTATATGACAAACTTAAATTCTGTGGATCAGATCTTAGATTAACTGTATTATTTAACTTAATAAACACCATTTCACTAATGTTTCTTTTTAGATAATTATGTTCATAATCCAAAATTTCTGTCTTATCAAAGACGAATGACCAGTATTAAAATGATGGTTAGCTAATGCTGTTTTGTTAGCTTTTAGCATATTGTGATTCTTGCAGTCATTGTTATGTTGATTTATTCTCATGTTGAGTTTCTGCTTCGTTTGTCCTACATAGTATTTGTCACATTCGCACGGTATTCTGTAAATCAAACTTGACCTTTCCTTCATATCTACCTTATCCTTTAATTTTGTGTAATAATTTTGAATTGTATGGATATTATACAGTGCTAATTTACAATTAAAAACTTTAAATACTTCTTCTATTTTTTTGGATAATCCCTTTATGAATGGAAACTTCATGTAATTAACCGGTTGTTCACTTTTTTCTGTATTGTCTAATACTCTAAAATCTCTTATACATTTGTTAATAATCTTTTTCGGATAATTGTTGTTTCTTAATAAGTCATTAATTCTTTTCTTATTGATCTCATGGAATTTCGTGTCACTCAAACTCATAACTCTATGTATGAGGCCTTTAACCATACCTATTTTTTGTGTCATTGGATGATTTGAATAATAGTTCGATAAACGTCCTGAATTCGTTGGTTTACTGTACCAGTTCACTTCCAAAGTACCATTATCACATATATGAACCATGACATCAAAAAGGGAAGAGTACCTTCACTTTCTATCTCCATCGTAAATTTAAGTTGTTCATTAAACCCGTTGAAATATGTAAGTAATATATCTTTATTGCACTCTGGTATAGCCAAAAACGTGTCATCTACATATATCTTCATCTATGGTATATCAAACTGTAATTGTTTTAAAACATTACATACTAGATAAACCATAATAGACCAGGGTAGATAGCTTTGAAAATGGTAAAAAGTGAAAGAAAATTATAGTAGGATGAAACCCATTGGAAAAGGTAGAGAATATAACAAAAATGAAAGGAAAAATAAATTACGGTCGATCTGAGGTCGGGAAGGGGTAAGGGGTGAGTTTTTAAGGATAAAAAACGGTTTATCTTGATTTCCGGCAAAACTACAAGTCCTATGAAAAAAAGTTAAACCGCAAAGTTGTAGGTAATAAAAATATCTACAACTTTTGTTTTTACACTTTTTTCACATAACCTCAAAATTTATGTGAAAAATTCAAATAACCAAGTTTTTGGTTTTTTATTTTTATCTTTTGCAAAAAAAATATTTTTTCACGAAATTTGGTGAAAACTTACCTTTTTTTGATACACAGTAATTTTTTTGATTTAAAATATTCATTTTTTCACCTTATTTTGACTTAATTTCGAAAAAGCACCCCAATTTTCAATCGAAAATTCTCACGTCAAAATATCCGCTTTTTTAAAAAAATCGGTGGGCTTTTTGTTCCTTGAAATCTCTACTTTCTGATGGTGTGAAAAAAATATACATTACTGCGGTAAATGTTCTCAGAAAATGCAAATAAATTATCTTAAAATAGCAATAAATAGGCATCTACGCATATAATTTTATTTAAGATTATATGCGTAGATGCCTATTTATTGCTATTTTAAGATAACTTATTTGCATTTTCTGAGAAGATTTACCGCAGTAATGTATATTTTTTTTTCATACCATCAGAAAGTAGAGATTTCAAGGAACAAAAAGCCCACCGATTTTTTTAAAAAAGCGGATATTTTGACGTGAGAATTTTCGATTGAAAATTGGGGTGCTTTTTCGATATTAAGTCAAAATAAGGTGAAAAAATGAATATTTCAAATCAAAAAAAATACTGTGTATTTGAGACATAAAAAGGTAAGTTTTCACCAAATTTCGTGAAAAAATATTTTTTTTTGCAAAAGATAAAAATAAAAAACCAAAAACTTGGCTATTTGAAATTTTCACATAAATTTTGAGGTTATGTGAAAAAAGTGTCAAACCGAAAGTTGTAAATATTTTTATTACCTACAACTTTGCGGTTTAACTTTTTTTCATAGGACTTGTAGTTTTGCCGGAAATCAAGATAAACCGTTTTTTACCCTTAAAAACTAACCCCTTACCCCTTCTCGACCTCAGATCGACCGTAATTTATTTTGCCTTTCATTTTTGTTATATTCTCTACCTTTTCCAATGGGTTTCATTCTACTATAATTTTTTTTTGTCTCAAAAATTATCGACCCTGGTCTATAACTATATTTGCTAAGGCAGGACTTGCTGGATTGCCCATACTTGTGCCTTCTAATTGTACATAAAATTTATCTCTGAACTTGAAGAAACTGGAATTAAAACAGAAGTTAATTAAGTCAATTATGGATTGTTTTGGAATTTTTACGTATTCTTTAATGACATCCCATTCTACGTCATTAATATCAATCACTAATTTTGGTGAAGAGGGAAACAACGTCTAGAGAGACTAAAAAATAACATAAAAATAACATAAAAATGATTTGTCGGGAAAAAGGACTTTTTAAGTGAACACTTATTAGTGTATTTGGGATATGGCAACATACACTATTGGCGTCGGTCGGATAGCGGGACCTAGGGGTCGGACCAAAATTTCTTGACGTTTCATAACCTCCTAAACACTTTGGCACCATTTTTAAAAATGTTTATATATATATATATATATATATATATACATATACATATATATATATATATATATATATATATACATATATATATATATATATATTTATATATATATATATATAGGTATATATATATATGTGTGCGGGCTATAACTTTCGAAGGAGTGAATTTATTTTAACGAAATTTGGCACACATGTTGGAATCCATCACCGCACGAAGCCTATTTAAAATGGGCCTAATCGGATCAATTTAAGAGTGGCTTTTAGTGGTTGAAAAAAGTTTTTGGGCCCCAAAATACCGAAAAAAATCTCAGAATCGTTTCAAAATTGAAATTTAACCCTTTAGTAGCAATTAAAAAGTGCCCCCAAAATTTTAATAAAATCGGCCTTACAGGACCGAATTTAAAAATTTTACGAATGATTAGTTTGCAGATAGTGAATTATTTACTGAAAGGTGTATATAACTTGGTATAGAGGTTCGATTGATAATAATATTGCAACTAAGAAAAAACATGTTATTTTAAGGGGTGTATTAAGGAGTCAAATTTTTAATTTTGCCCAAAAACCAACTTAAGTTCGCGTAATAAAGCCACATTGCCTGTATTAGCAAATACACTATATTGTCGACAGGGTTTTGGCACTGCGACCCGGGTTTTTTGTTATCTATAGCGACGTTTCGTCCCTTGCTTGGGACTTTTTCAAGCTTTATAACTTATAAATGTTTTGATCAATATAAAGCTTGAAAAAGTCCCAATAAGGGACGAAACGTCGCTATAAATAACAAATAAGTGTTTACTTAAAAAGTCCTTTTTCCCGACAAATCATTTTTATATTAATTACCAAGGACAAAAAAGAAAAAACGTCACTAAAATATAACGTTTCGGTATTTTCGAAGTTCTGATGAAATCTGATAATTGATATGAATTTTTTACATTGTATTTAAAGGTATTTATATAAGGTGTTAAGAGTTTATGTAGTAGTTATGCTACTTTATAACAAGGAGAATTAATAATACATTTTTAACATGGGGGTAATTTTTGGGGAAAAATTAGGAAATTCAAAAAAAATCTTTTGCAAACTATACAGTGTGACATATCAAATAAAAGAGCTTATAGTAAGGGTCTCAAATATATTTTTTTTATAATTTAGAATAAATAGTTTTAAAGTCATTTAAGAAAATAGATGAACAATTGACCACCCCCCTCCCCTTATCTCCGAAAGTACTGAGCCTAAAATTTCGAAAAAAAATAAGAAATGTCAGGTGTCACCCATAGTTTACAGGAAATTCTAAACGTAAATCTTAAGTCTTAAAGTACTCACGGAAAACGGAATAGTACGGAACCCTTTTCTCGCGAGTTCGACTCGCACTTGACCGGTTTTTTTAGCGTAATTAAGCCCACGGCCAGCATCGAGTCTAATCACTAGCCCATATAGAGTAAATGTCTATCTGCGTCAAACCAGTAACTAATATATATAGTAATTCTTCTTCTTTACGATAGATGAATCAGTCAATGTTAAAAATAGCATAATTTAGACGTAATATCTCAGGAACTATTAAATTCTTTTAATAAAATTTGTTTGTTTTTGTATTTAGCGGAACCTTAATAGATAAACAAAATTACGAGTGTGTAGGAAAATATATTTTGAGCTATAGGGGAGTTGAATGTAGCTCTTAATGATTTGAATAAATATAGGCATGGAGTTGCCGAGCTTGGCTGATGCATTGCCGTGTGTCTGGATTACTAAGAAATTTAAAAATGGTGAACAAATTAATCGTCGCTCTATTTTATATGCTATATTTTTTTCCTTACCTATACACATATTATTTTCCATTAAATGAATATCTAAAAATGTAAGAGATAAGTAATGACAATGCCACTTAAAAAGTAAATAGAATTATGAATATTAGCAGGAAATTGGAACAGGCAAAAACATCAAAATATCGATTATTACTTCTGCAACGTTTCGGCCTTTATTAGGCTTTCTTCAGGCATCATGATAATTAATGAATCTCTTCTAATTGAATAATGACCATTGTAGAATGAAAAAATATTTGGATAAGAAAAAATATTTATATTTTAATTTTTTTAATTGTAGAAAACTGACAGTATATATATTTTTTTTTTATAAAATATAGTCAGTTTTCTACAATTGAAAAATTAAAATATAAATATTTTTTCATTCTACAATGGTTATTATTCAATTAGAAGAGATTCATTAATTATCTGGATATTATGATGCCTGAAGACAACCTAATAAAGGCCGAAACGTTGCAGAAGTAATAATCGATATTTTGATGTTTTTGCCTGTTCCAATTTCCTGATAATATTCACAATTAACATTAAAATGGACGCAACAGTAGAGAATGAGTAAATAGAATTTTTATGGGAATTTTCATAAAAAATTGTTCATTCGTACGTTCTAAGTTGCCAATTTAAATACAAATTTAATTATCTTTCTCTTTAAAAGATGTGAAAAATCTCGAAACGGTAACAACAATGTAATGTAATGTTTTTTTTAATGGAGCCCAGAAATAACAATTATTTATGTCAACTTCACATCTTTAATGGATCTTATTAGTGTATTTGCCATATGGCAACATACACTATTGGCATCGGTCGGATGGCGGGACCTAGGGGTCGGACCAAAATTTCTCGACGTTTCATAACCTCCTAAACACTTTGGCACCATTTTTAAAAATGTTTATATATATATATATGTATATATACAGGGTGTCTCACCGAACGTTGGCTAACATGGGTAACTTTGTTATTAGTGGAGATAGAAAGTCGGTTAAATGGGAAAAGTAGTGCAGAAAATTGGGCTCATTAACATCCCGTCGAAAAAACAATTGAATTTTGACACCCTATGAATTTATTCAGAAAATAGTGAAAATTGCCATTTATGAAAACTGGCCATAACTTTTTTATTTATGAAGATATTTGAAAATTTTATAAACCATTTTTTGATAACTTTTTAAGGTCTTTTCAGTGGTGTAGGTTTAATTTTTTTATTTCCACTACATAATGAGATATTGACATGAACTTTGGTTTTTCTTATGGACGGCATTTTTGATTTTCAGGTATTCGAATTCTACTTATTTTTCTGAATAATTTGACATAGAATATCCTATATCTAAACCAATCTATCTCCACTAATAACAAAGTTACCCATGCTAGCCAACGTTCGGTGAGACACCCTGTATATGTATATATATATATATATATATATATATATATATATATATATATATATATATATATATATATATATGTGTGCGTGTGTGTGTGTGTGTGTGGGTGTGTGTGTGTGTGCGGGCAATAACTTTCGAAAGAGTTAATTGATTTTAACTAAATTTGGCCCGAATGTTGGAATGCACCACCGCACGAACCCTATTTAAAATGGGCTCAATCGGGCCATTTTAAGGGTAGTTTTTAGGGATTGAAAAATGTTTTTGGTCCCCAAAATACCGAAAAAATTATCAGAATCGTTTCAAAATTGACATTTAACCCGTTAGTAGCAATTAAAAAGTGTCCCTAAAATTTTAATAACATCGGCCCAACAGGACTGGACTTACACATTTTTTGAAAACACTAATTTGTAGATAGTGACTTATTTATTGAAGGGTGTATTTAATTCGGTGTAGACGTTAGATTGATAATAATATTGCAATTAAGAAAAAAAATGTTATTTTCAGGGGTGTATTAAGGAGTCAAATTTTTAATTTTGCCCAAAAACCAACTTAAGTTCGCGTAATAAAGCCACACTGCGTGTATAAGCAAATACATTATATTGTCGGCAGGGTTTTGGCACTGCGACCCGGATTTTTTTAACTTCATTTCCATCTAAACTATCTAGATAAGTTATTCATAATCTATCTTCAGTTAATATCTTATGTATACGTATTAAAATCTTAATTATACATATAAACGGCATATAAATTTAGAAAATAAAATAAATATTAGTTAGCAATAAACATATTGGTATATTACACTGGCAGTTTATAAAATGGCACACCAAATTTTATTGTTCAAAAACCAGCACAATTAAATTACATACATATAATTATAATCATTATAAAAAAATAATCAGTCGTTAAAGTTTTCATTCAACGATTCTACATTCTCCAAATGCATCGAGTGCCTGTCCTTCGGGACAGTTCGAATTATTGCCAGTTCCCCCACCCTGAGCAGCTCGGATTATGTGACCTTCTTGAACTTTCGTCGTTATCTCCACATCCGGAAAGAATATTTCTTCACTGCTGTCCTTATTACACAAAACATTATTACAAAGTAGACAAATTATAATAAGTATAACTAAATAATTAATACACTTGAACATCATGTACTAGCAAGACGTAGAAAAGAGTTTTGTAAGATAGTGACGATAGCTGGTAAAGTTTTTAAAAACAAAAATTCCAGAAGATTTATTTATACTTTAGCCTCGGTATGGAAAGGATATCAAAGTCACACGCTTATCTGACCTTGAAGACATTGATAACAACTTCCTAGAATTATTAATAACGACGAACTCAATATACTCAGAGATGTATTTACTTCAGACAAACTAAATAAACTATAAAAAAACAAATGCCTAAAAAAAGTTAAAAATTGGCAATATTCTAGTAATTAATAATAATAAATAGGAGTACATGAACCAATGTTTACCTAATTTGATATTTAATATTTATATAAGGACAAAAAATGTTCATAAAAGACTTATTATAAGCCCATGAATTTATAATATCCTGCCTATAGGTTAATTTCTATTTGCGTTCAGTTGGCAAGACTGACCTTCTACTTAAGCGTCCTGTCAGAAGGAACATCCAACAGAATAAATGCTTGAATATTCTGTCATTAAACAACTATAATAATTAATTATCATTACACAGGTGAGATAAAAGTCGCTTTCCCCAAAAGTTTGTTTTGAGTTCCTAAACTTGGATATGAAACCTCAGTTATGTTGATCTACCATAGGGCTACCATCCCGAAATTTTGAAAACCAGGATTTTAAGTTGGAAATAGCAAGACATTTTGCTTTAAAAATAGTGCGTAGTATAATACGCAATGAAACTCAACTAATAGCAATGACATTTCTTTTTGAAAATATCTCAATCAAACTAAATATAAGAATGAATTGTTAAATAATAAAATAACAATATTTAGGTACTAGGTCACTTTAGTTCGGTTTAACAAATGATTTAGTCTTAACAAGCAAAGTGTACGTTGCTTGTTTGTTTTTAAAAAAGCGCCAGGGGTCTTCACGCACGCGCGAAATTTTAACCATTTGATTTTGACAAACAAATTTCCACTGTTTTGCTAGACAATCTGAGCCAGGGACTTATTTATTAATAAGATTTAGTAATAAGAGTTAGAGCGAACAGTGTAAGAAAATCTAAAAAAAAAACAATATAAATAAAAACTACGTTTTATTATTTTTTTTTTAATAATTTTTTAATTATTAAAAAACCCACTACGTTACTTAAAAACTATCCAGGGCACTCCATAATCCCAAAAAATAAGACATCCTGGGAAAATAGGACGGTTGGCAACTCTAGCCTACCATTTGTGAGTCGGTGCACAAACGACGTGCATTGTGTATTAAGGCTGTCGGAACGCTCTGAATTTAAGCCACACTACGAGGCTAAAAATGCTAAAAATAAGAGTGCCTCTGTCAGTTGATTACTCTAAATTTTGGAAATATTTTGAAGATTTAAAAAACTTTTCCGAAAAAGAAAGAGTCACTTTAGGTTTGTGATGGAACAATTTTGTGAAATAAATACAAATACGGTCGTAGTGTGACATTGAAAACGTGTGTTTTTTGACACGATTAATGCCAACTTTTTTCTAGTAAATCGTACATAAATTACTAAAGTAGTCCACTAGAACCAGATTTGTCCTTTATTTTTCTTATAGAGAAAGAATTTTTGCAAAATGTTGACGAATAAGTCTACAATCAGCTATCAGACGAAGCCCTATTTTTGGCTTAAAGTCATAGCGTTCCAACAGCTTTAAGAATCTGGTTTCCAATTTAAATAAACTGAAAGGTACAATAACAGATAATGAAAGTGTTTTTCCTTGCTATTTTTTTTTTTTTTTTTGGAAAGCGACTATTATCTCTGCTTGTTCAAAATACTACGTTTTCATTTCCACATTAAAAACTGCTCTTTATGTTGTATTTATAAAAATTTTATACATCATATGAAGTATTAATTATGTTATGAAATGAAATATAAAATTTACAAAATCAATCGACATCTTCCTTTTGTATCTCGTCTTTGTCCAGTAGGGCATTCTCTGACAGGTGCCCTAATAATATACGCTTGATCTGTTCTTTCGCCTTGTTTACCTTCTGTCGTGGAAAAGAAAGGAACGTAAGATATGTTCTCATCGTCGTTGCACTTATAGTTTAAAACGCAACTAGAAATTATTGCTAATATTATTATTAATACAAAACTAAATGAAAACATTGCATATAGAAATTATTATATTGTTATCAAAACTTTGTAATTTCAAATCGTTTATGTTATTCTTTAAGTTTTCACAGCTCAGTGCAGTTTTTATTACAAGAATCTCTTTGATTTTCTGCTTCTTGAATTAATGACCATTGCGTTTTTCTACATATTCCGACAAAAGAACTTTATCGCACTTCCAGTTATGGATTTTTCTTTGTTCTGAAATATAAACATTGATAAGAAATAAAACGCCATTTTAAAGACCACGCACATCTATTAAGTACGACCCGCACAGCACGAGCCAGGAAAGTCAGTTCGAGAAGGTACCCATGTAAGGACTAGCGCACATTAAGTCAGCACGTACAACCAGCAACCAGCCACCATCAACGACCGCCAGTTGGTGTGTCCGCAATTTCTGTCCAGCCGTGCTGGACTGATCTAGTGTGCTAGTGATGTGTCGTTTTCATCAATTAAGTAGTTTGCATTCATAAAACCAATTGAAAATGGCAAAATGTCTACCGCACACGAAAGTTGCACTAAAATTTACTAGTTTGTGCTTGGCTTGTGTACGACATCGTACAAAATACAGGTTTCTGCTGTGCTAGTCGTACTGGTCAATATTTGACAAGTGTGCGCGGTCTTTTATACTCACAAATAATCAAACTTTTTCATTAATACAAACCAAGTTCTATGAAAACATAACAATGTCTAGAAAACTTACTAAAGTAACGAAAATAATTTAAGGAATAAAAAGAAACGATATCAAATTTTTTTCTATATCTTCCAAACAAGGACCCTGACTACTGATAACAAAAAATACTGGGTCACGTTTTGATTTGATTGTTTTCTTTTCTTACGTAGAAAGGTTTAGTTTTTTTAACTTTAATTTTTTTAATTAATATAAATATATGTTTACTCACCCGAATAATTTTGGTTATAATTTTTCTCGACATATTCCCCTTCTGTCTTTTATTTTTCCAGGAGGACAAGGTTTTGAATTAGATGGTGCACGAATGATGAAAGCATTTTTAACAGTTGTTTTGTTCGCTCGATTTTGATTAAAAGATTGATATGAAACAAAGGTTTCATTCGTCTGACATTCCACGTTAAGCGCACAAAAAATACACAATATAATTAATATAAATACAGAGCAACACTTCAATGAATACATCATTATATTAATTTTGTTTCGTATTTAATTTGCCACTAGTATAAATGAAATTTATCAATATTTTTTAAAATTTTATTTCGGTCAAAGTTGAACCGCAAACAACCTTTTGATAACCTATCTTATCATTTTTTAAATGAAACAGAGTTCCTTTGAATGTACATTTAAATAACATAACTAAATAATTATCTCTAGATTTATTTTCAAAAAATTTACAAATCACAATATTATGAAACGTGCAAATACAATCAGCGCCTAATAGGCCATAGTGAAAACAAATCTTTTTTGAACTATTTTTTAGTAAATGTATTCCTTTTTTATGGACACCGACAGGTTGACTTATTTGAGCCCAGTACTAATGCATAGTTTCAACTTATTATTGAAAAATAGTAAATTGGAAATATTATTCCATTTGACACTTTTATCGAATTAGAACCAGAGAACTGGGCGCTTGTAATAGAGAAGTCATGGAAACGCCATATAAAATACCACATCGCTACATGCTCCGTACTCGTATTACATTTTTGATTAAAATTGCACTAAAGTTAAATGTAACAGCAAACAAGGCTTTTACCATGCTGATTTACAATGGCCATACTAACATCGACTTTCCCTTCTTATATCATGTGACGGAACATCAGTGACTGCTAAAATTCTAACTCCTGAAGTTTTAAGACATACTATCGAACAAATTTCAGTAAGAGAACTTAAAATGCTAGAAATACTTAATATATACGTATTTAATGAAACAAATTTTCCCTATTTAAATGTCTAAATACATAAAGTCAAATTGAACAAGTATATTTTCATGTCTATTAAAATATGTTGAAATGAAAAATCGATAGACTACATCACTTTTGAATTATTTTTTAACCAAAAAAGAATGAAGTCGGTTTAGAAGTGGTTTTAAGAACACCATTAATGGTTTTAACTTCTTCATTATCATTTTCATAATCACCGTAATTCTTTTTGGCTGTGTCTGAAAAATCATCAATTTCATTATCTTCTTCCTCTTCCTCTTCTTCACTATCATCGTAACCGTTGTCAGGAGAACTGGTAGTAAAAGTAGTACTTTTTTCACTATTTTTTATAGGTGAAACTTCTTCAGGTGTGATGTTTTCTTTATTTTCTACAACATTTGTAACATTTACGATTACTGTGGAATTGGGATTTGTGTACGTAACATTTTTGCCCTCTTTGATAACAGTTACGGTAACTTCCGGTTTCTTATCAGGAGAAAGTATTGCATTAGCAATGACGGTTGTTGTCGAATTTTTGCTAACACTACTATGACGTCTAATAGTTTTCGGTTCAAAATTTATATAAGTGCTGTTGGTAGTACCGTAACGAATTGAACTAGAGCCGATGTTGCTGTCAACAGGTCCTGAATTTAAAAACCGTGATCTGTTACCTGATTTATGACATTTAGAACCAAATTTAATTTGCGTCTTTTCTGGATCGTATGGTTTGAATTCCGTCTGAGACGTGATTAAGTTGCCCTGTTCATCATATTCTTCATAAACAATTTCCGGTTTTCTTGGAAACCCAGCACTTTGATTATAGATTGGCGCCACATAATATGGATAAGATGAATAATAAGGAGAATACGGAGAATTATGATACTCATAAGCGTTTTGTGAATTAGGAGTAGGAAATTGAAAAACTTTATTTATATTATTTTTTATAGGTGTTAGTGCAATTCCAGAAGAATTTTCATTGTTAGATTTTATTAATTCAGACACATTAGGATTGCTTTTATTCGACTGAATAGATGAAGATGATTCATTTATAAAGGATGAACCTTGCACAACACTACCTTGTTGAAGAGGGTACGGAAGCAGAATATCTGCTTGGGGTGGAAACGAACCACCTGAAATACCTTGATAATATGGGAATGGTCCAGCAGAAATAAATGGATATGAACCTGAAGAAATTAACTGAGAAGGATTTTGAATTGATTGACCAATTGGTGGAATTGCCTGATCGATGGGGTAAGGCCCTGCTGAAACAGCTTGCGCAGCATATGGATAGATTCCAGCTGGAACATTCTGAGATGGATTGTTACTTGATAGCAGCGCTTGAGCAAGTGGGCAAGGTTTTCCAGGAGCATTTTGAAAAGAATTCGCCGATATAAATTGTTGATTATATGGATATGGTCCTCCTTGAGAAACCTGTAACTGTCCGGGAATGTTTTGCAATGACGATGAAGGAAAAGTATTCGATGGAAATGTTTGTTCTACGTTCTGCATTGAGTAGGATCCTTCTGGAGCAGACGGCGGTGGTCCGAAAGATGGTAGATATTGCCCTGCTGGAATAGGTTGAGGAAAACTTTCAACTGATCCTGTTGGAAAACTTGGAGATGAATAAGAAGATTGAGAAAAACCTTCTATTGATCCTGCTGGAAGACTTGGAGAGGAATAAGAAGACTGAGAAAACCCTCCAATTGCTCCCGTAGGAAAACTTGGAGATGAATAAGAAGATTGAGAAAAACCTTCTATTGATCCTGCTGGAAGACTTGGAGAGGAATAAGAAGACTGAGAAAACCCTCCAATTGCTCCCGTAGGAAAACTTGGAGATGAATAAGAAGATTGAGAAAAACCTTCAATTGATCCTGTTGGAAAACTTGGAGATGCATAAGGAGCTTGAAGAAAACCTCCAATTGATCCTGTTGGAAAACTTGGAGATGAATAGGAACCTTGAGAAAATGTTTGCGATGTATCTTGTATTGAAACAGGTCCACTTAAGACACCTTGAGAGCTGTATGTAGAAGGATAAGAAACGTCTGGTTGAAATGTTTGCGATAATCCATATTGATTAGCAGGAATTAATTGAGAATTATAAGAATCGCTAGGTAACGGCTGGGAATACGGATACTGACCAGATAATGATGGATATTGTTGAGAGCCATATGCATAATGTGGAGCGTATGAAGAATATTGTGCTTGATAATTAATCGAGCCTTGATGTTGTTGCGGTTGTGATACTGGATTATAAGCATTTTGACCGTATTGTCCACTTGGATCTTGCAGAAAATTTTGAGAAGAAGCACTCCTTAATTGAAGATAAAACAAGACTGTGAATAACACACACTTTATATACCCTTCCATTATTGTATGTAACTTTACACGGTCAGCAAACTACTGATTCGCTAAAACAACGAAATTGTCACTTATCTGTAAGTGACTTCACCTCTGAACCAATTAATAGTGAAGATATATTTGACACAATCATGTTAAAATATTGTATTTATGCTTTTATTTTTATCACTTATTAAGGTCGTAGTTAGGTTCAATGGATTGTTCTGAAATATCACAACAAAATGAGAAAGTCTTTATAAAAAATATTCGTGCTGATATTTCGACATTCACATAGCAGTGAAGTACGTTTAATCCTTATCCTAATATAAAATATAAAATAAAGTAATTGATAGGCGTTTGTAGGCATGTACCAGCTAATCTTGAGAAACTGAACGGATTTCAATGCGGTTTTTTACAATTCGCCAGCTTGTGCGCTGAAGAAGTTTTAAATATAAAATTTACGCAATGTTAGTGGGACCAGACCAATGAACGAAAATCTAATTCGTGATAAAAATCCCTAGACACCAGAAGAGTTATATATCGAATCTGATTAGATCCTTTAAAGGCTTCAAAATATGCACCAATATTTATTAATTAAATATTTTTTCTGACAATTTAAGAACATTGAAAAAGTTTATCAATTTATTTTTGAAGATACTTCAATTTTTATTGAGGTATGGCGCCTATGTCCAAATCATTATTATTCACAATTGTAAAAATACTGACATAGATAGTGAAACGGTGGACAGATTTAGGCATTTCTGAAAACCTATTTATTAATAAATAAATATGTTAATTAATAAACAGAAATATTTAATTTATAAGTCTATGTAGAAATATCTCGGAATTTCACTTGTTAAATATTATGTAAATTTTGCTTCTGTTCATAATAATATAATTAAATGTTTATAGATAGTGGATAATTGGACATAAATAAAAGAAAATTCTAAGTTTTTTAAATTTGCTACGTTTCGTAGGTTAGTTTCCTACTTCTTCAGGCAAGCTTTAATTAAAATAGGATACAATTAGTATGTATAATTAGGTTTTTAATTTACAATATATAATAAAATTTTATCAAGCTACTTACTTTATATTTTAGAATCTTTGTTGATATATTTTCAGTGATATCATCTTGTCATTTATTTAAAAAATAATTTAAAAATATATAAACATTATCAATTTACAATGGTTTTGGTATTATAATTAATTAAAGCTTGCCTGAAGAAGTAGGAAACTAACCTACGAAACGTAGCAAATTTAAAAAACTTAGAATTTTCTTTTATTTATGTCCAATTATCCACTATCTATAAACATATAATATCATGGACGATAACAACTTGAAAATATAATTAAATTATGAAACAATTAATATAACTTTTTTAGTATGCTGAGTGCTTATAATATAAACAATAATTTGTTATTTAAATTTTTACTTTCAATGAAAATTGCAAAAAAATGTTTATGTTTTACCTCTATGGAAATTATTTTAAAAACTATTCAAAAAATTAAAGTCAAATAAAAACTTTCTTAAATTTTATATACCTTCAATATTGACAGGATTAACGATTTTATAACCACTTTTTTAATAAATAAAAACATTTATCTTGAATCTTACTAATGCAGATTACAGATCCTTAATAAATCAGGCCATAACTGGGAGATTATTTTAAAATTGAAAACAAAAGGCTTAAATTGTAATATTATAATTAATTAAATTATTCACGCGTACATAACATTATGTTAATAACTACAATTAGCGAGTTTTAACAATCACTCGAGCAATAATATCACTCTCCCCGAATTATAAATTATATTTTTGAAGTTTAACTTCTTTAACGACGTATCTGTTTGAAAAAAAACCAAAAATTCGACGGGAAATAGAATCGATCCCTAAAGGGGTAGTTAGATTGTCTCCTAAATTACATGAAACTGATAAGGACAAAAGCCCATAGAATGGAAGGTAGCCAAACTAATACTAATATTGAAAGGGGGAAAACCTCTAGAAAGTCCAACGGCCTATAGACCAATCTGCTTGCTTAACCTTTTCGTGCCGTGCTATTTTCCTATTAAGTATGCCCATAAGACGGACAGTTTTCGAGGTTTGCGGAATCGTATGGTCTTCGTCGTTATAGGATACATTTACCGGAAAAGTACGGTAATCGGCGTCTCTACAGGAATATTGCACTTAGCATCATATCAGATTTATCCACAGCACCCATATTTTAATTATACTCGAGCGCTGCAGTAGGTTTCTGAATATGTTCTTTTGTTGTTTTATTAACTTTTTTTGTAACAGTCATTGACATTTCATGCATAGTTGTTAAAATGTAACCTTCTCTTTTATCGAACCATTTAATTGCAAGAATTGGTCTAGAAGAATTAAAAATTACATCACCTTGTCGCAATTTTTGTGAAAAATCAGGCATGTGTTTTCTGTTTTTCTTGACAGTACCACAAGCATTAACTTCATTTTGATGCAAATATCTAAACAATAGCGGACTACTATACCAATTGTCCACATACAAACAATGATCCTTATGAAGATAATTGTTCATAAGCGTTAAAACTATTTGTCCTTATTTTCCTAATTCCGGATTCGTTTCTGTTATTTCAGTGGCTCGTGTGCCCACTATGAAATAAGAACTACTACTGCCAGATTCATACATGACAAATAAAATAATAGACAAGGTTAAACTTGCCTATAAACACAAATAAACATATCTAACACATAAAACGGAAGCGTCCGGCATTCGTCACGTAAATATAATGAAATCGGATAATTACGGTCTTCGACTATTTGTCACATTTTTTTATCACGGGAATATACGGTCTTCGGCGCGAACAGGTTAATACTCTAAGCAAGCTGTATGAGCGGCTTATAAGGAAAAGAATAGAAAATGAGCTAGAGGAGGAAGGAGGACTAGCACGCCACCAATATGGCCTTAGGAAAGGACGCTCGACAGTACAGACTATGGAGAGTGTGATGAAGGCCGCCGACAGTAGAAAAGGGATTTGGAGTGCCCTGATTACATTAGATGTTAGAAACGCATTTAATACAGCGAAGTGCAGTCTTGTAATTGAGGAGCTACGAAGAAGAGGTATTTCCGAATACTTGATAAATGTCTTTAATCACTACCTCAAAAATCGAGAAATAATATAGAAATAATATTGGTGGTCCAAGAAGCATCAAGAGACAGCTGATATTCGGGATAGTTCACTCAGTGTTACTGTATGGAGCCCCCATATGGCACACCGTACTCAGGTGGAAAAAATATAGAGAGATACTAAAAAGAATGCAGAGGAAGGTGTTGCTAAGAGTAGTTAGTACCTACAGAACATTGTCCACAAAAGCAGTACAAGTGATAGCGGAAGTAATACCCATAGAGCTGCTAGTTAAAGAGAGGAATCTATTTTATCAGATTGGAGACGGGCATTTAATGGAGGTAAAAAAGAGAGTGAGAGAGGACATTATCCAGGAGTGGCAAGACTCATGGGAGGAAAATGAACTGGTAGGTCAGTGGACTAAGAGAGTAACCCTCGACGTACGGACGTGGATAAGGTGCAAACATCGGAACGTAGATTATTACATGACACACATTTTAACTGGTCATGGAAGCTTTAAGAGCTACACTACAAGAATTGGTAAAACAAAAATGGACGAATTTATGTAATGCGGAGAACCAGACACATCAGAACACACCATCTTTTACCGCCCAAGGTGAGAATGGGATAGACAGGAAGCTAATGTGAGGCTAGGAATAACACTAACGGTCGATAAGTTTGTGATTACAATTAAGACAAGCGTGGGACATAACAAAAGAGTTGATAAAAAATATCATGGCAAGGAAGGAAAAGGATAAAAAGTTTACACAACTGGAATGAATATGTACTGACTGCGGCCATTCTGACGTTAAGCTTCACGCAGTTCCGGAATGGAGGGCGAAAAGGTAGGGGTTTTCAGTGAGTGGAAATCCCACACTACCATTATGCTGTCTTTAAACGATTTTCCTATACCGAAAAAAAAGATGCTTATAGTGTGTTGCTAAGGTAAGTGTAAATATTATTAATTAGTTTGACATCACAAAAAATTAAACTTGGGAATAATATTAAAAACTAAATAATGTGAGCTTATGAGGGTGAGACTCATTATAATTTTTTGCACTCACTCCCTCCAAAACAGCTGGTTTTCACTTTATTTTTGACAGTTTACTTTTGAGAAAACTTTATTTTTAATAATAGGTTAGGTCCAAGCTCAGCAGAGAAATAAAAATGAACTAACTGTGGAATTGACACAGTGCGTTTTATTTTTCATTTCATTTTTGCACCCCTAAAAGAGAGCCGTTTTTCATAACTCACTAGTGCGAGTTATGAAAAACGGCTCTCTTTTAGGGGTGCAAAAATAAGTAAAACGTAGATACCATATTTATCATGTTTACAATTATTGATATGACTAAAATTTTACATGTAACGCAAATTAATAAAAACAATAAATGGAAATGAGATGGAAAATGTCCATTTATTCTTTTCCAGTGGACATCTCTCACATCTTCATAATAACAGGTGGGCTAAGTTAACGACAGAATGGCAACTGTTAAACCACAAAAGAAACGTGGGACGCCAAGTACTCAAGTCAAATGGTGTTTTTACTAGGAAAATTTTGGGACAGTTTTGGGTGGTGAATCCGAATGTGAGATTTTCTAACAAAATTTCGTTAAATTCGTGAAATCTGCCCCTGCAGGCCATCCCTGGAACTTCCCGCTGTTTCCGTTCTATTGAGATGTGTCTTATCCCTACTACGGTGTTTGTTAAAAGTTATTTTAAAAAATTCCAGCCAATTGGGTGACAGGACCATTCCAACTTCATAAATATTGACATTTGAAATGTTATAATAAAGTAAAATTTCTGTTAACGCGCGCAGTAACGCGGGTAACGGCTAGTTACAAATATGATTTTTTTTTTTTATTTACAAAAAAAGTGCTTCGACTACCATGGTCATTAGCACGAAATACATACAAATACATAAAGATTGGAGATACATAGAATATTGATTATATTATATGATTATTTATATTTATTGACTTTTTTTCTTTTTTGTCCTTGGTAATTAATATAAAAATGATTTGTCGGGAAAAAGGACTTTTTAAGTGAACACTTATTTGTTATTGCTTGGTACTTTTTCAAGCTTTATAACTATTAAATGTTTTAATCAAGTAGATATAAAAGTTAAAATAAATATAAATTTGAGTTAAATAAATTTGAGTTAAACAATTGTTCATTAAAAAGTTTGTAATAATTCCGTTTTTAAAAAATATTTTTACGGTTGATGTTCAAACTATTTATTTTATTATTATTATTATTATATTATTATATTATTATTATTATTATTATTATATTATGCCAGTTGTCTGGTTGACTTTTCTCCATTAATTTCAAAGTTTGCTAAAACTAATTCTTCTTCACAGTGTTGAATGTTGCCTTTTTTCTTTGAAAATGGACCGTATACCTCTAAATTTCTATTTAAGTTCCTAAAAGCTATTGAATAAGGCTGTCGCCTTTCTGGATAAAGGTTCAAGTATTCTGCTTGAGCCCACGTGGTATTTTTGTTACGTTGAATGTATGCGCAAAAAAAACCTTTTTCTGCAAATTTGAGAATGCTTGAGCCATCTCAGAGAGTAAATGAAACTAAATGAATTAGCAAAACAGTAGCGATCGCTCGACAGATTGTTAATCTGTCGGTATGTATTTGTTTCAACAAATTTTGTTTTACACGGCACACTCTGATCGGTATGGATAACGTCAAAAAGCTATTTTGGTCAGTTTTGTAGCTTCTGATTGGTTTAGATATAGGATATGCTGTGTCAAATTATTCAGAAAAATAATCAGAATTTGAATATCTGAAAAGCAAAAATGCCGCCCATAAGAAAAACCAAAGTCCATGTCAATATCTCATTACGTAGTGGAAATAAAAAAATTAAACCTACGCCACTAAAAAGACCTTTAAAAGTTATCAAAAAATGGTTTATGAAATTTTCAAATATCTTCATAAATAAAAAAGTTATGGCCAGTTTTCATAAATGGCAATTTTCACTATTTTCCGAATAAATTCATAGGATGTCAAAATTCAATTGTTTTTTCGACGGGACGCTAGTGAGCCCAATTTTATGCACTACTTTGCCCATTGAACCGACTAATAACAAAGTTACCCATGTTAGCCAACGTCGGTTGAGACACACTGTGTGTGTATATACAGGGTGTCCCATAAGTCGACGTCCAAACGAAGTGAGGTGATGGGGGAGGTCATTTCTTATCAAAATAACCATAAATGTGGTTATCCAATTGTTTACGGTTCGAAAGTTATTTCAATTTTTGTATTTTTCTCTGAAATCGTGTAGTGCTTATACTAAAAAATTAATTTAAAAAAATCTATGAGCTGTTTGGTTGATTTTTTTTAATAGGATCCTGAAGGATCTGCCTTTCCAAAAAAAATAATTTTCATGAGCTCTGTTATCATCTGTCAAAAAAAAAAAATGGTTTTGTAAACACTTTTCGGTGGCAAGAAAAATATATTTGATTTTAAATTCACGTTGACAGAAAAAAAGTGTTATAAAAAAATTGACCAATTATCAGAAAAACTTGTCCATTTAATAGAGATTCTAACGCGGTATAGTACAACTCGTTATTCATGACAGTTTTTTTTATAACAATTTTTTTACATGCAAGTCGTGTTTGTTAAAAAATACATTTTCGAAAATGTCAAAATCTAAGTTGGCTGGAACGACTTAAACAAATTAATACGTTACTCTTTCATTCACTACTTCTAATGTATGCTCGCTATTCGTAATATTAGTAGTAAACCTCCGACTTGACTTTTCATATTGTACTTTGTTATTTGGACCTGCGCTTGGTAATTTGAACTTCGATCCTGTTTGTGATTTGGACTCTTTTCAAGTTGGACGCATCAAAATGGTTTATTCCCATCGGGAGTATGCAGAAATGCACTATGTCTATGGGTTTTGTGACGAGAATGCTCGGGCTGCTGCAAGAGAATATCGGGAACGATATCCCAACCAAGAACACTATCCTGACCACAGGCTGTTCCAAAGTATACATCGGCGGTACATAGAAGGTGAAATCCCTGGGAATGAGCAAAGAGCTGGAAGACCTAGACTTGACATCGACGAAGATGAAATAATTGGAATGGTGACAGAGGACCCATCTACAAGTGTTCGTCGTTTGTCAAGACGTTCGGGAGTTTCGAGGTCCACAGTGCACCGTATTTTAAAAAGGGATCAGTTACATCCATACCATGTGCAACGTGTGCAAGCACTTTTACCCGTTGATTATAACAAAAGGGTGCAATTTGCCGAGAAATGCTACGTCGGAACAGAAAAGATCCTCAGTTTTTTAATAACATTTTGTGGAGTGACGAATCGAGCTTTCGAAGGACGGGAGTATTCAACGTCCATAATTTTCACTCTTGGGATTATGTAAACTCTAGAGCTATAAGAAACGATGATTTTCAACATCAGTTTGGGGTCAACATGTGGGCGGGAATTGTTGAAGGTAAAATGATTGGGCCCCTTGAGCTACCCAGAAGGATCGGGGGCGATAAATATCTTTATTTTTTGCAAAATGATTTGGGCGGCTTACTGGAACACGTGTCGCTAGAAACACGCCGAAACATGTGGTTGCAGCACGATGGGGCTCCTTGTCACTATGCTCTAGTAGTGAGACGATACCTCAACACCGAATACACAAATCGCTGGATTGGAAGGGAAGGAACCATCCAGTGGCCACCGCGGTCACCTGACCTAAACCCCCTAGACTTCTTTTTATGGGGTTATTTCAAAGAACTGGTCTACGCGACAGAAAACCAAAACGAACATCAGCTGCGGCAAAAAATAAGAATTGCGACCAATACAATACAAAATAACGAACGGGCGTTTCGACTAATTTCGAACATTTGTTGTAACTTTAAATAAAATTTGGTTCATTTGTGTTAGACCAACCAACTTAGATTTTGAAATTTTCGAAAATGTATTTTTTAACAAACACGACTTGCATGTAAAAAAATTGTTATAAAAAAAACTGTCATGAATAACGAGTTGTACTATACCGCGTTAGAATCTCTATTAAATGGACAAGTTTTTCTGATAATTGGTCAATTTTTTTTATAACACTTTTTTTCTATCAACGTGAATTTAAAATCAAACATATTTTTCTTGCCACCGAAAAGTGTTTACAAAACCATTTTTTTTATTTGACAGATGATAACAGAGCTCATGAAAATTATTTTTTTTGGAAAGGCAGACCCTTCAGGATCCTATTAAAAAAAAATCAACCAAACAACTCATATATTTTTTTAAATTAATTTTTTAGTGTAAGCAATACACGATTTCAGAGAAAAATACAAAAATTGAAATAACTTTCGAACCGTAAACAATTGGATAACCACATTTATGGTTATTTTGATAGGAAATGACCTCCCCCATCACCTCACTTCGTTTGGACGTCGACTTATGGAACAGCCTGTATATATATGTGTGTATATATATATATATATATATATATATATATATATATATATATATATATATATACAGGGTGTCTCACCGAACGTTGGCTAACATGGGTAACTTTGTTATTAGTGGAGATAGAAAGTCGGTTAAATGGGCAAAGTAGTGTAGAAAATTGGGCTCATTAACATCCCGTCGAAAAAAAAATAGAATTTCGACACCCTACGAATTTATTCAGAAAATAGTGAAAATTGCCATTTATGAAAACTGGCCATAACTTTTTTATTTATGAAGATATTTGAAAATTTCATTAACCATTTTTTGATAACTTTTTAAGGTCTTTTCAGTGGCGTAGGTTTAATTTTTTTATTTCCACTACATAATGAGATATTGACAGGAACTTTGGTTTTTCTTATGGACGGCATTTTTGATTTTTAAATATTCGAATTCTACTTATTTTTCTGAATAATTTGACATAGCATATCCTATTTCTAAACCAATCAGAAGCTACAAAACTGACAAAAATAGCTTTTTGGCGTTATCAAAGTGTGCCGTGTAAAACAAAATTTGTTGAAACAAATACATATCGACAGGTTAACAATCTGTCGAGCGATCGCTACAGTTTTGCTAATTCATTTTGTTTGATTTACTCTCTAAGATGGCTCAAGCATTCCCAAATTTTTGCGCGTACATTCAGTGTAACAAAAATACCACGTGGGCTCAAACAGAATACTTGAACCTTTATCCAGAAAGGCGACGGCCTTATTCAATAACTTTTAGGAACTTTTCTCCATTATTTCAACGTTTGCTAAGCCTAATTCTTCTTCACAGTGTTGAATGTTGCCTTTTTTCTTTGAAAATGAACCGTATACCTTTAAATTTCTATTTAAGTTCCTAAAAGTTATTGAATAAGGCTATCGCCTTTCTGGATAAAGGTTCAAGTATTGTGCTTGAGCCCACGTGGTATTTTTGTTACCCTGAATGTATGCGCAAAAATAGCCTGTTTCTCCAAATTTGAGAATGCTTGAGCCATCTTAGAGAGTAAATTAAACAAAATGAATTAGCAAAACTGTAGCGATCGCTCGACAGATTGTTAACCTGTCGATATGTATTTGTTTCAACAAATTTCGTTTTACACGGCACACTTTGATAACGCCAAAAAGCTATTTTTGTCAGTTTTGTAGCTTCTGATTGGTTTAGATATAGGATATGCTATGTCAAATTATTCAGAAAAATAAGTAGAATTCGAATATCTGAAAATCAAAAATGCCGTCCATAAGAAAAACCAAAGTTCATGTCAATATCTCATTATGTAGTGGAAATAAAAAAATTAAACCTACGCCACTGAAAAGACCTTAAAAAGTTATCAAAAAATGGTTAATGAAATTTTCAAATATCTTCATAAATAAAAAAGTTATGGCCAGTTTTCATAAATGGCAATTTTCACTATTTTCTGAATAAATTCATAGGGTGTCAAAATTCAATTGTTTTTTCGACGGGATGTTAATGAGCCCAATTTTCTGCACTACTTTGCCCATTTAACCGACTTTCTATCTCCACTAATAACAAAGTTACCCATGTTAGCCAACGTTCGGTGAGACACCCTGTATATATATATATATATGTATATATGTAGTATTTTGTGATAGCAACTAAGGTTGCATAATGTATTATTAAATTATGTAATAAGATACAATTTAGTACGATACTTTTATACCACTGTAGAATTCTTTTTCATTATATTATTAACTGTGAATGAAATAAAATATTAACTTGGAAGTACCGAATATAATTTATTATCAATACACTACAACTGGCGACGAGAAAAAAATTCAATAAATATTAAAAGAACGCGTTATGTGAAATATAGATATTTTAAAATAATCAAAATGAATAATCCAAATGATCAAACGCCGGCTACATCGACGTCAACGTCTTATATGGGGCATGTGGCGGAATTTCATCACGAAACCTCAGATTTCAGAATATATTTGGAAAAACTGAATCAATTTTTTCTAATAAATAAAATAACTGAAGAGGCAATGAAAAAAGCTTTCTTATTAAATGCTCTTCACGAGAACACTTATCAGCTTTTGGAAAACTTATGTACCTATTCCAGAGAGAATAAACAATAAATCGTTTAATCAACTAACCGAACTAATAAGAAAGCAATTAACTCCAGTGAAGTCATATTGTGCCGCTAGAAATAGTTTTTTTAATGCGCGGCAAATGGAAGCAGAAACATTAGCAGATTGATTAGCAAGATTGCGTAAACTAGCTTCGCCCTGCGGGTTCACCAGTAATGAATTAAACAGCACATTAAGAGATTTGTTTGTAATCGGAATGAAACTCGGAACGGTTAAGGAACGGCTACTAGAGGAAGATGCTTCGAGCGTTACCTTGTCCAAACTGGCGAAGATCGGACTGGCCAAGGAATCCGCCATAAAGGAGAAGCTGGAACTGAAGATTAAGGCAGAACCAGCGGAGACATTTCATGCAAGGACTACTCAACATCAGCGAACGTCGTGCAAAGTTTGTGGTTATTCAAACCATAATAGTGAGTCATGTAAATATAAGGATTGTTCTTGTCATGTATGTAATAAGAAAGGCTATCTGGCCAATGTATGTCGCAAAAGAAGGCAAAGAAGGGAAAATACCGATAATAATGTTGCAAATAATTATGTTGAAGAGTGTCTTTATAGAATTGAAACTTCAGGTTCAGATTCTTTAAAAATTAACTTAAAAGTAAATATTAAAAATTTTGTTTTCGAAATAGATACAGGCTCTAGGTACACCGTCATTTCTGAAAATTTTTATCTAAAAAATTTGGCTACTGAGTTTAAATTATTAAAGTCTAACATTATACTAAAAGATTATGCTGGTATCAGTTTCAAACCGAGTGGTTACATAAATTTAGTTATCAATTATAATGATAAAATTGTTAATGTAGAAACATTAGTTATCAAAAATGGCGGTCCGCCACTTTTGGGGCGTAATGGCTTAAAATTACTAAAATTGGGAATTTCTGAAATAAATTATAATTTCGATATAAATTTAAATTTAATAAAATTACTTAATGATTACAGTCAATTATTTTCGGAAGGTGTAAGCACTTACACAAAGGGTAAAGTAGATTTAAAGGTGAAGCCAGAATCTAATCCTAAATTTTTGAAACCGATAGCATTTGCATCGAGAATGTTATCTAGCGCAGAGAAAAATTATTCCCAAATTGAAAGGGAGGCTCTAGCCATAATTTATGGTGTGACAAAATGTTACCAGTACCTGTTTGGTATTCAGTTTATTCTAGCAACTGATCATAAACCGTTACTTGCAATTTTTGGCCCCAAAAAGGGCATTCCATTAATGTCTGCTAGTCGCCTACAAAGGTGGGCGAGTTTAACACAGTTTACATATACTATTCAGTACGTTCAATCAGATAAAAATCAAACCGATTGGCTTTCGCGAGCAACAAATAATTTGGAGAAAAATATAAAAATTGATGATGATGATTGTTATATAAATTATTTAAATGAAAATAATGTAGGGCTAGATGTAATTAAAATAAAAAATGCAACAAAAAATGATGTAATTTTGAGTCAAGTAATTAAGTTTGTTTTACAAGTTGGCCGACTGGCAAGATAACTTCTGAATTTCAACCATTTTAAGTTCGCAAAAATGAATTATTAGTATTACAGGACTGTTTACTCTGGGGTTACAGAATTGTGATACCGCTCAAATTAAGAACTGAACTTTTACAAGAACTTCATTCATGTCATATGGGCATTGTTAATTGTTAATTCAAAAACATTAGCTAGAAGTTATTTTTGGTGGCCTAATTTAGATGTTCAAATTGAAAATTTTGTTAATAATTGTCAAGCTTGCAGTTTTTATAGAGATAATCCTGCGAAAACAGAGCTTAACCCATGGTCATGGCCGCCAGAACCGTGGTCCATAGTACATATCGATTTCTTTGGTCCATTTTATAATAAACATTTTTTAGTTTTAGTAGATGCTACTACAAAATGGTTGGAATGTATGGAAGTTCCAAATATGTCGAGTGAAAATACGATTGAGTGCTTATACGTGAAATTTTTGCCAGATTCGGACTACCGAAAGTACTATGTAGCGATAATCAAACTACATTTGTATCGAGTGAATTTCAAAATTTCTTAAAACGAAATGGAATTTTACACATGACTGGACCGCCTTTTCATGCACAGTCTAACGGACTAGCTGAAAACGCAGTGAAAATGATTAAACGAGCAATTTTAAAAGCAAAACACGAAAATAAATTTATTTCAATTAGAACAATTGTAAATCGGTTTCTGTTTGATTATCGCAACACAGCACATATGACGACAAATGAATCATCTGCAAAAATGTTATTTAAAAGAAATTTAAGATGTCGATTCGATTTGTTAATTCCGTCTGTTAAAGATAGGGTGTTAAATCAGCAAGATTAACAAACAAAATATTTTAGAGGAGTGAACAATCCAATACTAAACATAAATGATTCGGTCTTAGTCAAAGATTATCGAGGCCGTAAACCTTCCTGGATTCAAGCAATAATAATTGAAAGGGTTGGAAGAACAATTTTTGTCTGTAAAACTATTGATGGTTTGATATGGAAACGGCACGCTAATCAGATAATTAAAAGGAATTTGCCTGATGATGCTAATAGTTAATCGGATTTCATACCACGATCATCTTTGACTTCGACAACAGCTAATGATGAAATTAATAATGAAACCAATGATAATATTGATAAACCTGTAATAATAGACGAAGGTAGAGTTTTAAGACGATGCAGTACCTTACGTCCACCAGATCGGTATTCTAATGAATAATTTTCAGTATTAAGTGTTTGATTTATTTTTTTAAATGTAATTTTTTTTCTAATTTAATTTAAAGTAAATAATTTTTGTACGGGAGAAATATGTAGTATTTTGTGATAGCAACTAAGGTTGCATAATGTATTATTAAATTATGTAATAAGATATAATTTAGTACGATGCTTTTATACCACTGTAGAATTCTTTTTTATTATATTATTAACTGTGAATGAAATAAAATATTAACTTGGAAGTACCGAATATAATTTATCATCAATACACTACATATATATAATGTACATATCAGATCCTTTTGATGTTAATAATATTATAAATATTTTAGAGGAATTAGGATCAATGAAATTAAAAGACAAATTATTATTTCACAACGTTTCGTATTAAATTAATACTTCATCAGGGGATCTAAAATAAAATAACGTTGTAAAATAATAATTTGTCTTTTAATTTAATTGATCCTAATTCCTCTAAAATATTTATAATATATATATATATATATATATATATATATAATATTTTTTTCAAAAATTCTGCCAAGTTGCTTAGAATGACGTGAAACGTCGAGATATTTTGGTCCGACCCCTAGGTTCCATATATGGGAAATGCACTAATAAGAAAACGCTCTATAAAAATGTAAGTATTTATTCGGTCGCTTTCGAGAAACTATAGTTATAGTAATGTTTTTAATGTAATGCAATTTTTTTCTGTACTCCTTAAATTAAAATTTAACTAATTTTTCTGCATCTTCCATTGCGATCCATTGCCATTCCGGGACCGCAAGTATCAGGAGCTCCAATAATATGCCTTCCACCGTCAGGTGCCACTGTAGCGTTCTCTTTTTCATTTGAAATGCTTCCAGCTCTGACATCTATATTCTCTTCTGAAAAAGTATAACGCCAATTAGGTCATAAAAACTATAAGACTTCAAAATCAATAAAATCAAAATTTAAAAAAATACCGCTATATAATAATATGTATGTAGTGAACCAACAATTCAGACTAAAGTAACGTGGCTACGAAACGCAACTGATTTTGGCGGCTTTAGTGTCCCAATATTGTATTATACACGAATAACCCCAATTACAAAGTGTTGAAATCAATGCTGTGACGTCAACGAACGCCCTTCTTAGTTCTCTTGCTGTATATAAATTTTTAAAACTTTCAAACTTAAAAAATACTGTACGTTGCTTGTACGTAACGAAAAAAAGTGAAAAACAAACACTCTCTATTTACGTTTTCCCGACATTATTTTGTTTTAAATTAAAAAAAACCCGGGTCGCAATGCCAAAACCCTGCCGACAATATAGTGTATTTGCTTGTATAGAGCCGTGTGGTTTTATACTTTTATTATGTGAAATTAAGTTTGTTTTTGGGCAAAATAAAAAATTTAACCCCTTAATACACCCCTTAAAATAACATTTTTTTTCTTAATTGTAATATAATTATCAATCTAATGTCTACACCGAATTAAATACACCCTTCAATAAATAAGTCACTATCTGCAAACTAGTGTTTTCATAAAATTTGTAAATCCGGTCCTGTCGGGCCGATTTTATTGAAATTGTGGGGACAGTTTTTAATCACTACCGGAGGATTAAATTTCAATTTTGAAACGATTCGGAGAATTTTTTCGGTATTTTCGGGCCCAAAAACTGTTTTCAACCCCTAAAAACTACCCTTAAAATAGCCCCATTAGGCCAATTTTAAATAGGCTTCTTGCGGTGATGGGTTTCAACACGTGGCTTAAATTTCGTTGAAATCCTTTAACTCTTTCGAAAGTTATCGCGCGTACACATATATATATATATATATACGTATATAAATATATATATATATATATATATATATACATATATATATAAACATTTTTAAAAATGGTGCCAATGTGTTTAGGAGGTTATGAAACGTCGAGAAATTTTGGTCCGACCCCTAGGTCCCGCCATCCGACCGACGCCAATAGTGTATGTTGCCATACGGCAAATACACTAATAATGGATGTGTCTAGGCGCACTAGGAAACAATTTTTAAAAATATTGAAAAGTGTGTTCACTAGAGCTGATGTATGAAACCATTTAATATACAGAAAACTGTTCATGACCTAGACTTAACACTTAAAATTTTATTTATAGCGCCTCAAGAGAGAATAATCGGGTTTTATTTGACGCAAGAAATAAAAAATATTTTTTTAATAATCTAGTCACTAAGTGCGCCACTACAGAACTGAAAGAGAAGTAAGTGCTCATTTCCCGTTGCCTTCTAGGCTCTATTATCATTTCAAATAATCCAACGTACATAATACTATACATTCCAATTCTCTAATAGATTCTTTAATGAAAAAAATTAACAAACTGGTTACTGAATAATGCTGAGGCCAATGTTATATTTTAGATTCTTGAATAAGTAGTGATATACGCGCGTCTCCCTCACACACATACTCACACACACACACATGCAACCACGTCATATATTATTTGATACACACGACCGATACCACATCTGATGTGTCCTGCCCTACCACTGGCACAGCCAAGTTGCGCCGGCAATCGTAAGCCACTAATGTCTTAAGCTATGTATCTATTATTTGGAAAATAAAATAAATGAAATAGAAATAGTGATAGCAGCTGCCCAAAATTAAAAATCCATACGGCCGAAAATTATTTCATAGATTCATACATTATTGTCAACGCTTTTAATTGAGTTGCACAAAAAACGTCCAGTCAGCGTGTGGCCTGCAGATTGCAGGCTGCTCATAACTCTTCTAGACTGCTACGCTCGCGCTAGACTAGCACGTCGCGCAATGATGGATAAGACCGCTCAGAAATGGAGATTTTTTAAAAGTCAAAAGTAGTAAAGTCCAAAAGGGGGAAAATAAATAATTTATTGAGATTCAACTATATATTGTTTTGTCATATGAAAACGCGGCATACTCAAGAGATATATAAATATTTAAGTATGTATTTAAGAAATTAAAAAAAGCGATTTGTTTCATGATTATAAAATAAAGCGTTAAAGCTTTACTGCCTTAGAATGTCAATTTTTCATTCAATAGTAAAATACCGGTTCACCTATTTGAGCAGTTCATTCGAAATACCGTTTTAAGAAAAGTATTTTTTCCGAATTTCACGTTTCTATCTTACCACTGAACCGATTTCGACGAAAGATGTGTCACACCTACTACAAAAGGGTTTTTCAAGACGGTGAAAAGGGAAAATATATTTTTTACATATTTAATCATCGAGTCTCATTTGGATGATACATTTCTTCTGTAACGTACACACACGCTAAAGAAGAAGTTTTCAAAATCTCACCCATAAGGCGGTGAAAAGGTGTATATGTGTTTTTACAGATTTTAATCTTAATTTTCGTGCCAATTGTAGAAAAACATTTACAGAAAAACGTATTTTAACTGTGCCGTTTGTATATGTCTATTTTACTTTATATTTTATTAAACGACGTATTCGTAATTATGATACGTTTCAGGCTATCCATGGACATGACACAAGGATTAATTCAAATGTGATTTTGCCGAAGTCTACACTGACGTTGTTTAACAAGAGCGCCGAATATCACGCCTTGAAAATGTTTAATAAATTGCCACATAGTTTAAAAAATCTGAAAATTTCGAAATTTAAAAAAGAGTTGAAGACTGCTCTTCTTAAACAATGTCTGTATAAGCTAGATGATTTTGTTGTAAATGAATTGTAACTTATCTTTCTTTTTTTTGACGAATCCTATACATATTTGTAAGCGGGATAAATAAGAATATTTCATTTAAAGTGTTACATCTAAATATGCAATGCATTGCTAATAAAATTCACCTCTTAGAAATGTATATTAATATGCACAATCCAACAATACTGTGTTTTTCTGAAACATGGATGACAGACAGTATGTTAAACTCTGAGCATATAAATGGTTACAAACTAGCCACTGTATATTGTCGAAAATATAGGCAGCACGGAGGTGCTGCGATATTTATCAAAGAAGAGTTTTCATCCAGATAAATAATTTATGTATAAAAATCAACTTTGAATGTGTAGCATTAAAAATAAAAGTTGGTTGTGAGAATATTTGTATTTTGACAATATATTATAGAAGTTCTAATGGATTACTAAACAGATTCTGTAAACAGCTTGATGCGGTTCTTTCAAAAATATTTAATGATTTCAAGTATGTAGTACTATGTAGGGATCTAAACATTGATTTTTTAGTTGACTCCCTTAATAAAAAGAAACTCTATGACATTTTTAATTAGTATTTTATGGAAAACAAAATTAATGTACCTACAAGATTTAAAAGCGGCCTAGACTACATTGTTTCAAACGTTGAGTGTTCTGTTAGAGTTGGAGATCCTGATATAAGTGATCATTGTGCACAAATTGGAACGGTTAAGATAGAAACTTCCATTGCTAACAAAATGCTTGATATAATTAAATATAAAAGAAATTATTCAAGTGAAAACATAAAATACTTCAATTTCTTAATGTCATCTATGGATTGGGAGGACATACACAATATTCAAGATTCTGATGATGCATTTAATATTTTCTTACAAACAATTACTTGGAATTTAAATGTTTCGTGTCCAATTAAAAAAACTATTGTACGTAAAAAGAATGCATGTCTAAATAATATTTGGATAACTAGTGATATTATCACAGAATCACATAATTTAAAAGATACCTATGTATCATATAATTAAAACAGTAAATAATCAAAATCTGACAGTTTTTTTTATAAATAGGCAAAAAAATTACATCTGAAGAATATACGTGAAGCTAAAAGAAGTTCTTATCAAAACAAAATCCACGAAGCTACAAATAATACTAAAGAATTATGGAAAATCGTAAATATAATCAAAGAGAAAAATAACAAAAAATCAAGTAAAATACAACTCAGAATGGAAGATAAAATAATAACTAACAACTCAGAGGTAGCAACAATTTTTTGTGATTACTTTTATAACATAGCTAAAGATACAATAGGTACGCATTTCTACAATAGCATCTCTAAGGAATGCACAACGCAACCAAATGTAATTAATAGTATGTTTATAACCAACTTTACCTCTAGTGATGGAGTACAAGCAATTTCTGAACTCACTGACAAGAAGTCAAGTGGTATAGATAATATTACGAGGTTTTTTGTTAAAACAACTTTTGTGTACTATGTAGATGTACTGATAGATTTGATAAATAAATCAAATAATAGCGGAAGATTTCCAACAGCTCTTAAAAGCAATTTGATTGTACCTGTGTATAAAACTGGTAATCCTGAACTAAGAGAAAACTATAGACCTATATCTTAAGTGTCTGTATTCTCAATTGTAATTGAAAAATGTATAAGCAAAAAAATGATTAACGATCTCACGCATTACAATTTACTTGAAAATGAAGAGCACGGATTCAGGCCACATAGGTCAACTGAAACTACCGCAAATGATCTTATTGATTTTGTTCTACACAACCTTGATAAGAATAAACATGTAGTTAGCCTATTTTTCGACTTGACTCGGGTGTTTGATTGTGTAAATCATGATTTTCTGAAACAGAAGCTATATAATATTGGTGTGAGAGGTCACATAGCTGACTGGTTAATATCGTTTATGATGGATAGAAAAATCTAAACACGCACGAAGAATGAAATATCTACGGAAAATAATTGCAGCTTAGGTGTACCTCAAGGAACAGTTTTTCGACCTTTGCTGTTTAGTTTGTTTATAAATGATTTATACCGTTGCCAACACTCCGGGTTTCTCCCGGAGACTTCGGGTTTCGAGAATGATCCCCGGGTTTCCGGGTCAAAGGCAAATTTCTCCGGGTCTGAGGCCAAACGAGTTTTGGCTCTTTTTTTCCGTGAAATTTTATTATATTTTAGAGTCCTTCCAATGTTTTATCACGAAATATAAACGGTGATATTAGCTGCAGAACCACTGAATGTTATTCTGTCAGTTCATCAGTTTAGTTTTATTTCTTTTGCCATGCCTTCCGACTGATGAACTGACGTATTAATCTGAGTAAGCCTTTGCACACCGGGAGCGAAATCGAGCCGACCGAGCCAGATTTTGCCACACTTGGGCAGATTTTGCGCAGAGATTGGCAGAGGTTGGTTCGGTCTGGCTCGATTCTTGCTCCCGGTGTGAAAAATTTATATCCCACCAAGAGCAAGTGCAACTCCTAAGAAAAGCTATTTCACAAGATAAGTATCCATGGAGAAGACCGAGTGAGGTGAATAATAAACTTATACTCATATTCTTTAAATAATTTTCTAAAATTTCACTAATTTAATTCTTCTGTTTTTATAGGACGTACAGACAGACAGCAAAAGTGGTGAATAAGAATTACATTACATATAAACATCACAAATCTATTTATCTCCTATGAAAAGATTTAAAAGGTGCTAAAAGATAGTATTGAATTGTTAGTTTATTTAAAATAATTAAAATACATAAAATACACAACAAAAAGTGATACTGATTCTATTCTACCCCCCCCCCCCCGGAATCAGAACTCCGGGTCAGACTACGGACCGAGTTGGCAGCCCTAATGATTTACCACTCCACATTTCTGAAGGTAAAATAATTATTTATGCGGATGATACTACAATTACACTTGCAACAAATACAATTGTTGAGATGGAATATATGATAAACGTTGTTTTGAAAGAATTTTCTGAATGGTGCTGGAAAAATAGCCTTGTTCTAAATGAAAAAAGACAAAATGCATATATTTCAATAAAGCAAAACCAATCCTTTCTTTAGACATTCAACTAAATAGTGACAAAATAAAATTTTTCAAAAGAAGCCATGTTTTTAGGCATTGTTGTGGATAATAAGCTAAACTGGCATCTGCATATAGATACAGTCTGTAAAAAACTAAATCAATCTTTTTATTTAATAAAATCACTCTCCAAATATCTAAATGAAGAGCAAATAATAAATTTATATTATGGAACAGTATATTGTCACCTAAACTACAATGTTGTGGTATGGGATCACTCTGCACATGTTGAAAGAATATCATACAAAAAAGAATAATACGTACAATGTTCAAATTGAGATTTAGGGAGACCTGCAGGCCAGTTTTTCAACAGAAAAAGATCTTAACTATACAGGGTATTTACTAATACAAATTGTTGTCATACATTAAGACAAATATAAAAAAATATGAAACAGTATCACAAAAACATTCTTATATTACCAGACAAAGTAAACTGATTTATAAACAACAATTTTTAAAACGTTTTGTTCTAAGTCCCTATCTACTGCAGGTGTTGATGTATATAATACATTGCCGGAAAGACTTAAAAATATTTCTGATTTAAAAATATTTAAAAAAGAATTAAAAAGCATGCTTGTTGAAAAGCCGGTGTATAAATTGCAGGGATATATTTTTAGTGACTTTTAATTATTTATATTAATGATACATTTATTTTAATATAGTTTTTAAGTATTACATTTTAATATGTCATATGGAGGCGTTTTGTATCTATATTTTATATATAGCTTCGCAAATAAATTGACTTACTTACTTACTTACTTATGCTTTGGATCAATAAATTCTATTCTATTCTATTCTATCATCCTACCCATACTATTGCGATCTTTAAAACATGGAATTAGAGAATACTGCCTTTTTAACGTAGCCACCCACTAAAAAACAATTATTAACATTTTTACTTCCAAGAAAGGTAATTTTTCAAAATTCCACCCCCAATAGGATTCATGAATACTTTTTGTCCCCAAACATGAGGGTCGAAACTGTTTGGTGACACATTTACCTCAAGCTATAAGAAAACAAACGACACTAGTTCAACGTCCGGTCCATTCCAATTCTAAGGGGAAAAAAATGTTAAATGTGAAATTAGAAAAAGGCTCTCTCTGACGTAAAATCCTCCTTAGTGGCTCTCTACGTTATAGAAAGAACATATATTCTCGAGACTTCATGTTTCAACGTTCTTTAAGGCTGTCGGAACGCTCTGAATTAAGCCAAAAATAGGGCTTTGGCTGATAGCTGATTGTAAACTTAACATTTTTTAAAAATTCTTTCTCTATAAGGAAGATAAAGGATAAATCTAGGTCTCTAATGGACTACTTTTACAATTTCTGTACGATTTACTAGAAAAAAGTTGGCATTAGTTGCTCCGAAAAACACATATTTTCAATGTCACACTACGACCTTATTCGTACTTATTTCACAAAATTGTTCAATCACAAACCGAAAGTGACTCTTCCTTTTTCGGAAAAGTTTTTTAAATCTTCAAAATATTTCCAAAAGGCCATAGCTGGGTAAGCATGTTAAAATTGCCCCCGCGCTTTTTCTAATGAAATTTGGGTCATACATTTGGGTGTATAAAAAACGTTTTCTGTAAAATTTTCAGCTCCTTTTCTCCACTGGTACTCGAGAAAATTTTTGAGAAAAAAATTTTTAACTTTTGATTTATTTCACCAATTCATTTGAAAAAAAATCACGGCCTAAATACATCCAAGAGTCATTTACAAAAAAAATATCAACTGTCAAGACTTACTAAATCACTTTAAAAAAATTATTTTCTCTTTTTTTCTTTTTTATTTATTTTTTAATATGATAATCACGTTGTACAACTCCAATTTATTTTTTTTTTCAGTTTTCTTACATAGCTCTGTATAACATATATTATTTTTAAATCAATCGAACGTTTACGCCATAGTGAAAAAAAATAAAAACCTTTAAAAACTTTAATTTTTCGAGATGACTCGAAATTTTTCGATCTTGCATAAAAAAATCAATGACGCCATTTTGTAGAACACTAAATTCTCTACAAAAAAGTTTCTAGCCATATTTTTCCAATAGTGAGTTTATATACACAAAATGGTACATTTGAATGTACATACGTCATATGCATATCTACGATTTAACATTACCAAAGCTTACTTGTAACTAACTTTCTTCTTACGGAAAAACAATGTTAAATCGTAGATATGCATATGAAGTATGTACATTCAAATGTACCATTTTGTGTATATAAACTCACGATTTGAAAAATATGGCTAGAAACTTTTTTGTAGAGAATTTCATGTTTTAAACATCAATAATATGGATAAAATTATTAAATCTGTAAAAGAAAAAATTACAAATAAAAAAACGCATAGATTTTTGTAAACTATTTTAAAGATACACTAATAAAAGTTTGCGTCTGTAAATTATATCATTATAAAACAGCGACCCGAAGGGCTACATTTGATTGAAATATATGAGAAATTGCTTAAAATGTTTAAAAATGGGTGCCGGGTATAAAAATTGCAACGGGTGAGCAAAATTTCCTCCGAATCGACATTTTGAAGAATCTAAAAAACAGCGGTAGATTTCAAAATGACAACCTAAATAATATCCACAGGGGATACCGTTTGTCTTTACAGGGAAAAACGCTTGATTAAAGTTGTTCTTCGATATTTACGCTTAAACCGCATAATGCTGAAATATTTAATAGAAACAAGTTTATAAATGGTTATGGAAATAAATTCATTACTAAAAAAATAGTACACAATCAACATTTCACAGCAAATTAATACTATGTTTACTTAACTCTTCCGAGCAAAGTTCGATCGCCCAGATATTAGAAATAAAGTAGCACAGATAAAAATTCATAATGATAATGCTATTATTGTTTTGTTAGACACGTTTAAATGTGTACTGAATGTAATTTATCTGAATTTTGATAACTATGATTGAGATGCTGTGAATTTAAGTTCCGATTTTGTAATGCTAGACATTTCGCATCTGAAATTACTTTACGTGATACAACGGCATTCACCCCGTATTGTCACAAGGGAAAAGTATATTTGCTCCCATTAAGACAATATTATATTACAGCACAAGAGCCGAAAATTGAATTTCCTGCACTACGCCACATGTGGCGCAGTGCAGGGCTTTCAGCTTTCTGCTCATATGGTGTATACTCTTTTTCTTCATACCAATTATAAAAAGAGTGATTGCTGTCAAGTGAGCAATGTTGAGGTTATACATAATGACACATGGATCTAATAATGTCCATGTAATAACAGCAGATGGCTACCTACTACTGTATACAGGTGAACAAGTGACGTGACAAACGGCAGTCTCACGTATCAGGGCATGACAAAATTGTTTAGACTCGCCTATACAGACGATTTCATCTCAGTGCATAAATGTTATACTTTCGGCTTTAAAATGGAATCAGAAAGTACGTACTTTCGGCATAGTATGAAGAAAAATGTATTTTTGAATGCACTGTATCAATACACTTCGAATGATCAAACCATAAAAACCCGGGTCGCAGTGCCAAAACCCTGCCGACAATATAGTGTATTTGCTTGTATATAGGGCCGTGTGGTTTTATACTTTTATTATGTGAAATTAAGTTTGTTTTTGGGCAAAATAAAATATTTAACCCCTTAATACACCCCTTAAAATAACATTTTTTTCTTAATTGTAATATTATAATCAATCTAACGTCTACACCGAATTAAATACACCCTTCAATAAATAAGTCACTATCTGCAAACTAGTGTTTTCATAAAATTTGTAAATCCGGTCCTGTCGGGCCGATTTTTTTAAAATTGTGGGGACACTTTTTAATCACTACCAAAGGGTTAAATTTCAATTTTGAAACGATTCGGAGAATTTTTTTGGTATTTTGGGGCCCAAAAACATTTTTCAACCCCTAAAAACTACCCTTAAAATACCCCGATGCGGCCATTTTAAATAGGCTTCTTGCGGTGGTGGATTTCAACACGTGGCCCAAATTTAGTTGAAATCAATTAACTCTTTCGAAAGTTATCGCGCGTACACACACACATATATATATATATATATATATATATATATATATATATATATATATATATATATATATATATATATATATATATAAACATTTTTAAAAATGGTGCCAAAGTGTTTAGGAGGTTATGAAACGTCGAGAAATTTTGGTCCGCCCCCTAGGTCCCGCCATCCGACCGACGCCAATAGTGTATGTTGCCATATGGCAAATACACTAATAAAGAAATATGTAGTATATGACAATCAGCCTTTACTTTAATATACCTATAACAATGTATAATCGTAACTTTATTACATACTCGTATGCAAGTTTCTTTTAGGTATAAAAATATCTTGTAATTTTAAAATAAGTTCCGTTAGAAGTTCCAACTGATTGCTTGAAAATCGAGTTCAATTAGTCGAATTTCGACCACAGGCGATACTAGTATTTGTTAATACATGTATCGAGCTATGTGTGTTAAATCAATTTAACAATATTTTATACAATCATGTCAGCTGTTCATTATGTCTATTTAAATATTTTTCCGCTAATGCATCAATTATACATTGGAATCAATAAATACTTCCTTTTTCGTAATAATGCCTATATAAACTGCTTGTGGTAATAATTGCAAAATAAAAAAAACATTCTTGTCAACATTATAGTGTATTTGCTACTTCAGCTAGCGTGGCTTTATTATGTGATGTTGGTTTTTGGACAAAACAAAAAATTTAATTCCTTAATACACATCTTAAGAAAACATTTTTTTTCTTATGCAGCGTTCCCGCCGTGGAAAGAAAAAAGTATTATTTGATGCCTTTATTTTAGTTAAATGTTATTGTTTTATTTATAAAAAAAAGATTAAGCCGCCCATTTTGTTTGGATGAATAGTATTTTAAAATATATTTCTTTTTGTATAATATTATTTAATTCATAATTTTAGTAACGGTCGTTTGAAAGTCGCGTGTCTGGTTAAAAATTAAAAATGTACTTTTGAATTTTGGAAATGAGATCCTATCAAAAACATAAATGTGAAATGAGAGCCAAGTTCAATATAATGATATATGCCTTGGTTGTTGACTTCAATGACAAAAGATGTGAGATCTAAATGGGTGCCAAGTTCAATGGTCAGTTCTAAAATTTATTTATAACAACATAAAATATGTTATAACAACTTAAAATATCATTTTTTTCTTATAATTTAGAATAATATATAGAAGCCTGAGGTCTGACTTGGCTAGTTTTCATATACGGATTATTATTAAGTACATAAAGTACAGTTTTCTACCAGCAAGCCAAATTTTCGGAAGAATAAAATAAGAACTTGCAACTTTAGAACTTGCGAAGGCTATTAATTCGTATATGAAAATAGCCAAGTCAGACCTTAGACTTCTATATATTATCCTAAGTTAAAAGAAGAAATGATATTTTAAGTTGTTATAACATATTTTATGTTGTTATAAATAAATTTTAGGACTGACCATTGAACTTGGCACCCATTTAGATCTCACTTCTTTTGTCGTTGAAGTCAACAACCAAGGCATATACCATAATATTGAACTTGGCTCTCATTTCACATTTATGTTTTTGATAGGATCTCATTACTTTTTGTACAGAAATTATTAGTAGGCACTTATTCATAATAAAATTAATACCAAATGCGTTTTGTTAATCTACTGTATTTTCCTACGTTTACGGGGTATAATTAAGGATGGTATTCCACTCGTTATATATTCACCTGAAGACCTTAAAATCCACAGAAAGACCGGCTGTCATCAATTTTGATTGCTGATTCTTACATTACGGGCACTATAAGTAAGTGTTCCTAATAGAATCAATTAATTGAAAAATTATAATAAAATGATAAAAATTTACTGGTTTCGGATTTATTCCTTTGTATTCACTCAACTACCTATCTGGATGCCAAATTTGAACTTTCTAGGTCATCTGGAAGTGGGTTAGAGTTTTGATCTATAGGTCACTGATAAAAATGACGATTTTTGGACGTTAATATTTAAAAAAACCCGGGTCGCAGTGCCAAAACCCTTCCGACAATTTGTATTTGCTTGTATAGGGCCGTGTGGTTTTATACTTTTATTATGTGAAATTAAGTTTGATTTTGGGCAAAATAAAAAATTTAACCTCTTAATATACCCCTTAAAATAACATTTTTTTCTTAATTGTAATATTATTATCAATCTAATGTCTACACCGAATTAAATACACCCTTCAATAAATAAGTCACTATCTGCAAACTAGTGTTTTCATAAAATTTGTAAATCCGGTCCTGTCGGGCCGATTTTATTAAAATTGTGGGGACACTTTTTTATCACTACCAAAGGGTTAAATTTCAATTTTGAAACGATTCGGAGAATTTTTTCGGTATTTTGGGGCCCAAAAACAGTTTTCAACCCCTAAAAACTACCCTTAAAATAGCCCGATTAGGCCCATTTTAAATAGGCTTCTTGCGGTGATGGATTTCAACACGTGGCCCAAATTTCGTTGAAATCAATTAACTCTTTCGAAAGTTATCGCGCGTACACATATATATATATATACGTATATAAATATATATATATATATATATATATATATATATATATATATATATATATATATATATATATATATATATATATATATATACATATATATATAAACATTTTTAAAAATGGTGCCAAAGTGCTTAGGAGGTTATGAAACGTCGAGAAATTTTGGTCCGACCCCTAGGTCCCGCCATCCGACCGACGCCAATAGTGTATGTTGCCATATGGCAAATACACTAATAACCGTTTGAAGTGTATTTACGAAATTTTGAGCACATATGTATCTCGCAAGTCTCAATATATGATCCAAATTTGATATGTTTATGCAAAATAGTTTTTGAGTTATGAGGGGGTCAAAAGTAGCTCCAAATGGCTCGTGTAATATTATACACGGTGCTGCTCGCCAGTTCTGTTAGCTTGATGAACTTGGCTTGACACGCTACCGCGTGTCTAGATATTCATTATACTTTTAGTCGTGAAACGGTAACTATCCTTTCCTGGCTTTTCCCGTTTCTAATTCTTTTAAATTTTATTATCATCCGTTGGCGCTATTTTATTTTTTTTTCTTGTATTGATTCTTTAAATATTCATTAATAATTTTGTATATTTTATTGTATTAATCTATCCATAATATTTGTTGTAATATAAAAATTGATATTTTTTCATAGTCCTTTTTAAATTAGTATATAAAAATAATAATTAAGTTATTGACTGTCTGAATTTCAAAATCTTAAAAATAAATTCTCGCTTATATAAGGTGATTCATTCGTTTGTTTCGATTTTGTTCTAATTAATTTCTCTTGGTAGTAATTTTAGCTAATCGCGATCAGCACCAGAATTTTCACTAGCTTTCGACGAGTGTGTGGGCCCACTTACGTTTACTCTGCTAAAATACATTCTCATGCGTCGACTATTTTCTTTGGGACTGTACCCTGGGATTTTTGGTTTGAACACCAGTGAATTATCTTTCAAAGTGCTTTACGATCGTGGCAAGCCTTTATTTGTAATGTCTTGTCATTATTAAAATCCACAACGCCACACTTAATTGCACTATTATTATCAATCGAACATCTATATCAAATTAAATACACTTTTCAGTACATAACTCACTATCTGCAAACTATTGTTTTCAAATTCCGTCCTTTTAATAAAATTTTAAGAGCACTTTTTAATTGTCATTAAAGGATTAAATTTCAATTGTAAAAGGATTCTGAGAAATTTTTCAGTATTTTTGGGCCCAAAAACTTTTTTCTACCCCTGAAAACCAATGGTTAAATTGGGCCCATTTTAAATATGCTTCGTGCATGTGTAGATTCCAGTATGTGTACCAAATTTAGTTAAAATCAATTAAGTCTGTCGAGACTTATTGTGCTACCCCCCCTCCCCTTTAACGCACACACACACTAAAGTATTTTGAATTCTTTGACATATAAGTATGTATGAAAAATGTATTGAGTTTTAAATTTCTTCAGAGTGTCATTTTCCTCGTAGGACTATAGTTTTTCATAAGTAACAAACGAGTTCCAAAACTGAAGAAAACGGTTCTCCCAATATAAAGCAAAATAAATTTTTAAACCGTCTACTTAAAAATTTCCGAACGGGAGCACTTTTTGTATATATAGATAAATTGATTTCAATTAGAAGTCTACTGTAAAGCGTTGTTTCCACGTTGTAATCTGAAAATTATCAATAGAATCCTCAATTATAAATATCTACCTCACTTCGCCAATCAGGTCTCTCCTAATGGTATTAGACAAATACCGTTAAAAGAAACACAAAATTTGAAATCACGATTAAAAAAAAAAAACATTAAAAAAGTCTGCCGAAAATTCAATATTCGAAAAAAAATATCATATATATAGAGTTTGCTTTATCATTTCAGTAACGAGACTTTTTTTGCCATTTGTCAAGACATTTAATTCAGAGTCAAAGAACACAATCGGTATAATATTTCTCATCTCATTTTCCAAACTATCCTCAACTATGAACGGGGCCGGCCCTAGCCATCTAGGCGCCCCGGGCGAGTCATGCCTTTGGCGCCCTTTTAGGTATACTTATTTCATTACATTTAAAAAAACTTATTAGAGTATTTGCCATATGGCAACATACACTATTGGCGTCGGTCTGATGGCGGGACCTAGGGGTCGGACCAAAATTTCTCGACGTTTCATATTATTCTAAGCAACTTGGCACCATTTTTGAAAATGTTTATATATATATATATATATATGTATATATATATATATATATGTGTGTGTGTGTGCGGGCAATAACTTTCGAAAGAGTTAATGGATTTTAACCAAATTTGGCCCACGTGATGAAATCCATCACCGCAAGAAGCCTATTTAAAATGGGTGTAATCGGGCCATTTTAAGGATAGTTTTTAGGGGTTGAAAAATGTTTTTGGGCCCTAAAATACCGAAAAAATTCTCAGAATCGTTTCAAAATTGGCATTTAACCCTTTAGTAGTATTTAAAAAGTGTCCCTAAAATTTTAATAAAATCGGCCCGACAGGACAAATTTTATATGAAAACACCAGTTTGCAGATAGTAAATTATTTACTGAAAGTTGTACATAATTTGGTATAGAGGTTCGATTGATAATAGTATTGCCATTAAGAAAAAAAAATGTTATTTTAAGGGGTGTATTAAGGAGTCAAATTTTTTATTTTGCCCAAAAATCAACTTAAGTGTGCATAATAAAGCCACATTGCCTGTATAAGCAAATACACTATATTGTCGGCTTTCCGGTTGAAATATCACTTGACCCAGATAACCCTTAAAATTAAAAAAGAAATAATTACCTGGCATTTTCTGGGCAGTCGAGTGATTTTTTGTAGTCGGTTCGTTGATTAACTGGTCATGTTTCACAGGTTTTTCAGAGTCATTAACCGGATCAGTTTGTGTTCCTTCATCAATCATTATCGGTTTCTCGGGTTCTTGAACCGATTTTACCGATTCGTGAATTGGCTTTTCAGGTGTCACTTCATGCTCTGAATGATTACAGTCATGGTTATGATGACGCAACAGGAAACCATGCCGGCAGTTATGTTTTACTTCTGGAACGGATTCCTTATTTTCAGGACTCAAAGCGCCCCTCACATTTCCAACCACATTTCGGGCAGTGTTCAATATTAAACCAGACTCTACGTCTCTATTCAACACAATTAATGTTAAACTGACAAACAAAATAATTTTACCAAACATCTTAATTTTAATGTAGCACACGAAGAGTTCGATAATAAAACGTTGTGAATAGTCAATTTAGAACAAAATTCTTTATCTTTTCCAATTGACTTCTGACTTAACAATGTTTTTTAAGTGATAAAAATGTCAATTTGTTTTCACTGATTTATAATTATAGTGGAGTGCCGTTAGAAGTAAAAATTGTAAAACCTCGGAATCCAGGGCCAGTCAATAAATTTTCATAAAACTTTTGGACTGCATTGTTAAAAGCTTAAATAAAAAAGTTAAAAAAAAAAATTGCGATCTCGATTGTGGGGTGGATGCCACCCCTTCTCGGGGGTGAAAAATGTTTCGTTGAAAATAAGCACGGAAATGGATAGGTTGACTAATTCTAAGCAACTTTTGCTCTATAAAGTTTTTTCTGAAAGTCCATACTTTTCGACTTATTCGCGAGTGTAAGTGTCCATTTTTCAACCAATAAACCCACGTTTTCAGATGGTTTTTCCCGAATATCTGAAAAAGTAAGTATTTTATCGAAAAAATTATTCTTAGTAAAAATGTAGCTTATAAAAAAACAAAAATAATGGTGAGTTTACAGTGTCTGTAGACCCAATACAAACGGAGAACTACCTTGTTGAAGGTTGGTTCTTATTCGTCAAAAGCCAAAATTGAAAGTTTCAACGTGAAATTACCAAAATACAATGCATTTTTCGGGGGAAACTCATGGAACATTTTTGAAGTGCTTGAAAAAACCTTTATTTTTATTTTTTATAAAAGTCCCTAGCATCAAAACTAACTGAGCTCTGACGAAAATAATGTTGGTCCCTATTTTTTTCGGCGTCAAAAAATGTGAAAGTCGCCCCCTTATTACCACCCAAATTAAAAATAATCGTTACCACTTCACAATTCACTTTATTTATGTACTTGTAACATGCTCTAGAAGTTTGACAGGTTTAAAGTGCTTAGTTTTGAAAAAAATTGAGTTTGAAGTGAAAACAGCATTTTTGTATTTTTGCAAAAAATTGCCTTTTCTTCAAAATAACTCAAAAACTATTAATGATACGCAAAATTTTATAGTGCGCCAAATTGTGGGTTTTGCTTTTCTGAAAAATTTCGTTTTTTTGTCTGTAGGATGAAACTTGAATAGGATATGGCCGTTTAAAGTTTGCATATATTCGTAAATAGTAACTTTTCGAGTTCTTTCAGCTCTAGCCCTTTCAAAACTAAGCACTTTAAACCTGTCAAACTTCTAGAGAATGTTACAAGTACACAAATAAAGTGAATTGTGAAGTGGCAACGATTATTTTTAATTTGGGTGGTAATAAGGGGGTGACTTTCACATTTTTTGACGCCGAAAAAAATAGGGACCAACATTATTTTCGTCAGAGCTCAGTTAGTTTTGATGCTAGGGACTTTTATAAAAAATAAAAATAAAGGTTCTTCAAAGCACTTCAAAAAATGTTCCATGAGTTTCCCCCGAAAAATGCATTGTATTTTGGTAACTTCACGTTGAAACTTTCAATTTTGGCTTTTGACGAATAAGAACCAACCTTCAACAAGGTAGTTCTCCGTTTGTATTGGGTCTACAGACACTGTAAACTGACCATTATTTTTGTTTTTTTATAAGCTACATTTTTACTAAGAATGATTTTTTCGACAAAATACTTACTTTTTCAGATATTCGGGAAAAACCATCTGAAAACGTGGGTTTATTGGTTGAAAAATGGACACTTACACTCGCGAATAAGTCGAAAAGTATGGACTTTCAGAAAAAACTTTATAGAACAAAAGTTGCTTAGAATTAGTCAACCTATCCATTTCCGTGCTTATTTTCAACGAAACATTTTTCACCTTCAAAAATAGGCGGCATCCACCCCGCAATCGAGAGCGGTAAAAAATTTTTTTTAACTTTTTTATTTGAGCTTTTAACAATGTAGTCCAACAGTTTTTATGAAGATTCATTGACTGGCCTTGGATTCCGAGGTATAAACCTTACGGCACTCCACTATTATTTAAACAAAGAAATCAGTAAAGCGATTTAGTGGAAGACTAAAGTGAAAATCAATTAAGTTCTTGGCAAAACTTTTTGTTTGGATACTTACACAATATGATGACTCACTTATAATACTTTAACTTATGGAGGTCACCAAAATACTATTTTAACTTATCGAGGGCAATGTTCAGAATATTTGTTTAAGTTACCGAGATTTTGTGATTTAAGTAATGGAGGTTTTATGCTTGCAGGGGAAGGAAATTAAAAAATGTTTTACCTTACAGAGATTTTTAACTTATCAAGTTTCTGTACATGTACTTTTGTTAATATCAAAGATCTGATTTGAGTATCCACCCCACAATCGAGATCGCAATTTTTTTTTTTTTTAACTTTTTTATTTAAGCTTTTAACAATGCAGTCCAAAAGTTTTGTGAAGATTCATTGACTGGCCCTGGATTCCGAGGTATAAACCTAACGGCACTCCACTATTATAAGAAAAAATTTAATTAGATCGCTCGTCTAATTAATTATTATATAGGTAATGGCATTATTGGTTTCGGATTAGGAATAACTTTAAATAATTTAAACAGCCATAAATAGGATGTGATGTCCAAGGAAAAAGTAAAACGAATACAAACAAAATTACATAACCAAAAAAATACATTTAAGGCTAATGATCTGAGCTGTCGAGCGTCTTTAAATAATTTTGTTTATCTACCAAAAAGATACAATTCATTAAATAAAATGTTCATCGTTTCCCAACTAATAACATTTTTGTCTTAAGAAATTTTCATGAAAAACAAAATATTTTTTATCAACAAATTCAGTTGACTGATTATTTATGATTATTTTACCATTCCAACCCATAACGAATTACGTTCTATTTGTTTTTCTAATAAAGTTTTGTAAAAAAAATATTTTTCTAAACTTTACAGTTTCGGAAATATGAAAATTTAAAAACAATCAGCTGTTCTTTTGTTTTAAAGGTGTCAAAAATAAGTTAGGTAGCTGATAAGCATGCTTTGATTAATTTTTACATGTACAATCCTATTATGTAAACATGAAAATCAATAGCTTTGTAATATTTATTACTAGTTGTTACCCGCGTCACCGCACTCTTTAACATAAATGTTATTTTATTTATTATATGTAGAAATATATTTAATTTATAGTATTTAAACGAATGTTAATCAGTATTGTACTATGAGTTATGTAATAGTTTATTGAAGAACCTAGGTGGCACAGGATCGAAAAAAAGCAATTACTGAGATATGTGAATTGCATTTAACTGATAACACTTATAAAAAAATTTTAGTAAAATAATTTTAATAATTTACATTTTTATACGTGATGTTAGATTCTCACTTTATTTTATATCATATTTTCACAATAATACTGAACAACTGGGCAGCATTGGTGAGTTTCATTAAATTAAATTATATAAGTATTAACAATTTTTAACTTAACCAAAAAACACTTACAACTAGATAACAACCAAAAAACTAAACAAAACAAATATAATAATATTTTACAATCTATTTATATAATTCCAGACTCTCTGAAGATGGCAAAAAGATTGCCGAAACGTTAGAATAAATGCAATTCACATATAAAAAATAAAAAAAAAAGAATAAATTCAATTCACATATCTCAGTATTTGCTTTTTTTCGATCCTGTGCCACCTAGTTCTTCCTAAGAAATTTCTCAATTACCTTCAAGGATCATCATCATCTAAAAATTTTGAGAGTTATCTTTTGTAATGGTTTATGTTATGTAAGCTGCGTATTGTATTGCTGAATCGAATATATACTTTATTTAATAATAATTGAATACGTGTTCATTTAATTGACTTCATCATTTTATATTCCTACATATAATATTTCAAATGTCAATATTTATAAAGTTGGAATGATCCTGTCGCCCTGTCGCCCAATTGGCTGGAATTTTTTTCACGGATTAAACTTTCAAAACTCAAAATCTTACATAGAAATACAAATAGGGACAAGAGTTTGTATTATTTTGACTTATGTTTCGTGCTGCACAAGGCTTTGAACCACAGTGATAATATATTTATATCATGCTCATTTTGTTTTATAAATAACATTATCTCAGTAATATTTTATAATGCACTTATATATTTTAATTAACACATAATATGAAGAAAATACTATTACATTAATTCATTTCTATAAATATATGCAAAGCAGGGGTCAAAAAATTGTTAAAAAACTAAAAGCTTATTGCACATTCTTTTATCAATTTGTCCCTGACTCTCTTTGTATATAAAGACAATAAACTAGCATTGTTGTTTAATAACAGCATTGTTTCTCAAGAGGTATTTTTATAAAACTATTGTAACTATGGAACTAAGTGCCGTTTGCTTATTTCTGATTAGAGCGATTAGGACTTTTATACGTACAGGAGATTGAGACTCTTTAGAATCTGATGAAAACTAAAAAAAATGTACAGTATTAGAACTAAGGTAGACATAGTTTCTTAAAATTATTTAATTATCCGTACAAAAAAATAAAATACTAGCGGTTTACCCGCGACTTCGTCCACGTGGCATAAATTATACCCACAGTTCTTTTATAGAAAATCTACCCTCGGGTAGATGTGTTCAAAAGACAGTCGAACATGTATTTCTTTATGTTCTAAGAAGAGTATTTTCCCGTTTTTAGTGTAAACAATTTAACCAGTGAATGTACATTTCGAGAGCTAAACTCCCATCTTCAGCAAAACACTAAATTAAATCTGTTGTGGTAAGAAGTAACTATTCTTTATTTTTATTGTTCCAACCACAGTGCTCTTAATATTTATATAAACAATTTAAGAAATACAGATAGCGTATCTTTTATGAATGTTATCCTCCCCCCTCCAAACCCCTCAAACCCTATCATGTATTTCTTTATTTTCTAAGAAGAGTATTTTTTCCCGTTTTTTGTTTACGCAATTTAAGCTATAGTATTGGAACAATGGAAAAAACGGCTATTGATTTTTATATTAGTATAGATTAACGGGATCTCTGTATATCAATTCGTTTTCTTCATACCGTGCCAAAGAAAGTACGTACTTTCTACTTCCATTTTAAAGCAGAAAGTCTAACATTTATGCACTGCTGGAATGACTCGCATACCGTCTGCACAGGCGGACTGAAACAGTTTTCTCGTGCGCACTGATACGTGAGACTGCCGTTCGAAGATGGGAGCTTTGCTCTCGAAATGTACGTCCACTAATAAAACTGTGTAGTAAGAAGTAACTATTCTTTTATTTTTATGTTCTGTGTTTACCAATGTTTACAATATAATGAAAGTTTTATTTCCGAAGGATCTGTAAGTGAAATAGAAATGGTTGAATGCTATAAGAAGGAATACGTTTACTATAAATCTGTTTTAATATGGACCTCCATAGGTTTTAATATGTATAGCATTCCTTCTGTATGAAAACTATGCTCCTTAGTGGAAACGATTCATAACTTAAGCAACCATATACTTGCTGTCATCTGCGTCAAACTGCCTGTTACTACAAGCAGAATGACTTTATTATGAGAATTTATGTTTGAAAAAATTCCAGCAAATTGGGCGACAGAACCATTCCAACTTTAGAAATATTCACATTTGATATAACAAATAAAAAAAACCCGGGTCGCAGTGCCAAAACCCTGCCGACAATATAGTGTATTTGATAATACAGGCAGTGTGGCTTTATTATGCGAACTTAAGTTGGTTTTTCGGCAAAATAAAAAATTTGACTCCTTAATACACCCCTTAAAATAACATTTTTTTTTCTTAATTGCAATATTATTATCACTCGAACCTCTATACCAAATTATATACAACTTTCAGTAAATAATTCACTATCTGCAAACTAGTGTTTTCATAAAATTTGTAAGTCCGGTCCTGTCGGGCCGATTTTTTTTAAATTTTAGGGACATTTTTTTATTACTACTGGAAGGTTAAATGTCAATTTTGAAACGATTCGGAGAATTTTTTCGGTATTTTGGGGCCCAAAAACGTTTTTCAACCCCTAAAAACTACCCTTAAAATAGCCCGATTACGCCCATTTTAAATAGGCTTCTTGCGGTGATGGATTTCAACATGTGGGCCAAATTCCGTTAAAATCAATTAACTCTTTCGAAAGTTATTGCCCGCACACACACATATATATATATATATATATATATATATATATATATATATATATATATATATACGCATATATATATATATAAATATATATATACATATATATATAAACATTTTTAAAAATGGTGCCAAAGTGTTTAGGAGGTTATGAAACGTCGAGAAATTTTGGTCCGACCCCTAGGTCCCGCCATCCGACCGACGCCAATAGTGTATGTTGCCTTATGGCAAATACACTAATAAAATTTCTGTTAACGCGCAGTAACGTAGGTGACGGCTAGTAAGAAATATGATATTTGCTATTTGTTTCCACGGTTACATAATATGGTTTAACATGTAAAAATTAATCAAAGCATGCTTGTCAGCTACTTAACTAATTTCTTTTTGACAGATCTTCGGAACAAAAGAATGTCTGATTTTGTTTTATTTTCTAAATATTTCCAAAATTATAAAACTTGGGAAAAACAATTTCTACGAAACTTTCTTGGAAAAATGTATAGAATATTAAACTGTTATAAAAAGTATACCAGCATTATACAATAAACAACATTATAAAATATATCTCTTCTGCGAATGCGTCGATTTTCTCCAAAAAAAAAAAAAAATAGAGCTCCTCATATTTGCATACCAAACATCCTCCCAAAATTTGGTATCAATCCATTCATCCGTTTGACCTGTATCGTGCTCACAAACAGACGCACAGAGTTTTTCCAAAAATATGTTTTTTGAATTCAGGAGACCTCAAATCGAAAAAATATTGTAAAATTTTGAAAAGTGAATTTTGACCTAAATTAGGACCATTCCTAGTGGGTTGGAATGGTAAAATGTTCAAAATAATGTCAATTGTCGGCAGGATTTGGCACTGCGACCCGAGTCTTTATTAATTGTTGTAGTTAAAGATAATTAATTAATTAATAAAACCAGTTGCCTAAATTATAGATATTTAACCTTGATTAACATTATATATTGCATTATATTTTGTAACAAAATTATTTATTGATTATTACATTTAAGAAAGCCCTAATTGAAATGTGTTCTAATTTAAAAGTGTCAACTAGAGAATAATGTTCTGAGAAATTTTAAAATGATTTTATCCAGTGAATATAAAACAACAAATATATTAAGGAAAATTTTAAAACAGTACTGTGCGAAATCTAGGTTATTGGAAGTTTGGAGTTTAATTTCCAACAATTACATTCGAATTTTTTCATATAAGGTTTTCATATTACCTTTCCAACCCACAAGTGTGGAATGGTACTAGTTTAAGTCAAAATTCACTTTTCTTTCTCCCCGTGTGTTGTATATTATTTTTCTTCATACCCGAAAGTACGTACTTTCACCAATTTATAAACAGACTAATTACTTTCAAGTGAGCAATTTTGAGGTAATACGCAATAACAGCATTGGGCTATTGCCTATACTGGCGAACACGTGTTCTGTGCTAGCGAACGGCAGTCTCACGTATCAGTGTGCATGACAAAACTGTTTCGGCCCATCTGTGCAGACGGTATGCGAGTAATTCCAGCAGTGCATAAATGTTAATAGACTTTCTTCTTTAAAATCGAAGCAGCAAGTACGTACTTTCGGCATGGTATGAAGAAAAAATATAAATATCTTCACTGAACATTAAAGTCACAGCTCTATTTCAAAGTTTGGAGCTTGGAGCTAGAACGGATACAGTTTTTTATTGTTGATCATTTGGCAGAAGGGAAACAAACTTGATTTGTTAATTCCAAAACTAAATCAACGGGATGCAAGCAAGTTCCACTTTTCCCCTAATTAATTCCGAATTCAACTTCCTAACTGCTGAATTATTATGGCCATTAAGAATTTAGATATATGCCCTGTTATACAAAAAAAATATTTTCTGAAACGAAAATTTTTATAACAAGTGCCGAGTGAAAAATCAGTGCAAATTATAGAAATTTTTTATGACGTCAGAACTGGTAATGACATGTTATATATTGCAGTATTGTATTAAAATAAATAATAGTCTGCCAACGCGGTGTTAAGTTAAAAAAGCACCAAATATCAGGAAAGACTTCTCTTGTCGAGCATCTATAATTTACAATGTCTATCTAGCATTTTAAAGACAACCACAAAAAATGTACTACTGCAGCATAAATGATTTCTTATGTGTTTTCATTTCATCCAACTTTTTACCAAGAAATTAAAAATCCTGAATGGATATTTTCAAAGGTTTCCGTCAGTAATTCTGAATGCGGGTCTAATTCTCTCCATCAATATAGGATAATTTAAGAAATGTTTAATATTCAAAAATATTAAAGTAATTCTATTAAAATGAATCTCGAACTTTTAAATTACCTTTTAACATTATACTACTAAAAAGAAAACTTTCATATTATGACAGAAACATTTTTAGAACCGCGAGTGCATGATGCAATACACAATAATTCCTCCTATTCTATCATACGCATATCACGTTTTGCTGATTTTCATTTCCCGCCCGAGTCCACAATTTTGATATAACATGCAAATTCAGGTTTGTATAAAAACAAATATGTTACTTGATCTGCCGGTCAGTCTCTGTATAGTTATAATCGCTTGCAAGATACTCTCCAATCAAGATGGCCAGGTGTTTGAGTTTATGTTTCGCTCTTCTGGCAACTGTAAGTATAATTTTCGTCTTCATCGTTCGAATTAATTGATATCAGAAATAATATTTCCATTGTTTTAAACTGAAAGTTTTAAATTCATATTATTTTATATTGCCTATTACATAGATAATAAATCTAATATTAAAAAATGTTTCCACTTTTTTAATTTCTCAACATATAATAATAATAATAACAATTTATTTGCAATCTCTTTTGTTGATATAGACGGCAAAACAATAAAAAAGATATAAGAAAATAATTTTGATAATATAAATTATATATTTTCACAAAACCACTTTGGGCTTTTTAAGATTTTTAAATATTTCATATTCACCAACTTCGATAATCTAATATTGTTTTTTATTCTTATTTTAGGTATTCGTGTGTAACGCAGCTCCAGTAAGCCAGTCGGTGCTTGTAAGTTATTTTAATCTAAAATAAATCAAAGTTTATAAAAATCACAGCCTAAATTTACCTTATTGTTTTAGAACCTTCCAAGCTTCCTACCTAACTTACAAATGCTGAAAAGGGCATTTTTCAAACCGTCGGATGATGTAAGTATTTTTTGTAAAATTTTATTCTAAACAAAAGTTGCCACAGTTGCACACAATTAAGAATTTTGATTTCAATTATGTTATTATACAGGAATACGTGAATGCCGCTACCAGTATTTTACACCAAAAGGAAATCTTGGAGCAAGCTAATCAGTCACCGCAAACCTATGATTTGGAAAACCTCAATCAACTGGTTGATGCATCAAGAGGAAGTCAAGAACGTCGACCACAAATGAGTGACATCAACTCGCCACAACAAAGACAGCTCGAAAAAAGTCAACAACAAATGCAATCACAAGAAAATCAACGCCAGCGTGTTCCGATGTCGGCAGTTGCTCTAAGCAGTCAACAACAACATTCTCAAGACGATAGCACCAACCAGTCGATGAACAATCAACAATCTCAGGAACATCAATCATCTGAAGAAGATAGATCATCAACTAACAGTCAACAGCGTGAAAGAAAATATTCGCTAAACAATCGTCAACGATATGAAATCAACAATCAACAAAGTCGCCAAAATTCTCAAAATTCTGAAGAAGCGCAATCGTTCAATCGTCAACAGTCATCTGTAGAGAATCAATCATTGAATCATCAGCAGCCATCTGCAGAACTCCATCAAATGAGACATCAACAGTCAACAATGGAAAATTTCGATGAAAACCAGGCAGGAAGCCGTCAACGTTCTTCTCAAGAAAGTTTGCAGATGACTAATCAAATGGGGCCTCAACAATGGTCGATAAAGAAAAATTCTAATGAAAATCAAAAAGCCAATCGTCAACATTTGTCTCAAGAAAATCAACAGATAAAGCATCAAGTAAATAATGAACAGTGGTTGATGAACGAAAATCCAGAAGAACTAAAAATCAATGGTCAACGTCAAGCTCAAGTAAATCAACAGGCAAGCCGTCAACAATTAGCAATGAAGGAAAGCTCCGAAGAAAATCAAAGAACAAATTCCCAAGAGTATCGTCCTGTGAATCGTCAACAGTCATCAACAAGGGTAAATTCTGAAGAAAACCAGGCAGGCAGCCGCCAACGTCCTTCTCATGAAAGTCAGCAAATGACTCATCAAATGAACTCTCAACAATGGCCTGTAAAAAAAAATTCTAATGAAAATCAAAAAGTCAATCGTCAACGTTCGTCTCATGAAAACCAACAGATTAATCATCTAACAAATCCTGAACAATGGTTCATGAACGAAAATCCAGAAGAACGTAAAATAAATGGTCAACGTCAAGCTCATGTGAATCAACAGGCAAGCCGACAACAATTAGCAATGAAGGAAAGCTCTGTAGAAAATCAAAGAACAAATTCCCAAGAGAATCGTCAACAGTCATCAACAATGGAAAATTCCAACGAAAATCAGGCAGACAGTCGCCAACAATCTTCTCAAGAAAGTCAACCGATGACACATAGACTGGATTCTCAACAATGGTCAGTAAAAAAAAATTCTAAGGAAAATCAAAAAGTCAATCGTCAACGGCAAACTCAAGTAAATCAAAAGGCAAGCCGTCAACAATTAGCAATTAAGGAAAGCTCCGAAGAAAATCAAAAAGCAAGTTCCCAAGAGAATCGTCAACAGTCATCAACAATAGAAAATTCCGATGAAAATCAGGCAGACAGCCGCCAACATCCTTCTCAAGAAAGTCAACCGATGACACATAAACTGGATTCTCAACAATGGTCAGTAAAAAAAAATTCAAAGGGAAATCAAAAAGTCAATCGTCAACGTACGTCTAATGAAAATCAACACATGAATCATCTTACAAATCTTGAACAGTGGTTGGTGAACGAAAATCCAGAAAAACTAAAAATAAATGGTCAACGTCAAGCTCGAGTAAATCAACAGGCAAGCCGTCAACAATCAGCAATGAAGGAAAGCTCCGAAGAAAATCAAAGAGCAAGTTCCCAAGAAAAGAGTCAACAGTCATCGAGCTCAGAGAGTTCTGAAGAAAGTAAAAAAATAATGCGTGAGCAACCATCTCAAAAAAATCAACAAGTCAATCATCAAATAAATCAACAAGCATCTCGGCAAGGTATGTCTGAAGAAAATCTAAGAACACTTTCTCAAGCAAATGAAAATAATCGTCAAATGGGTTATTCACGCAAAGCGGTAACAGTAAATTCTGAAGAAGATCAGCCAACAAACAGCATGCACTCATCCGAGTACAATTCCCAATCACCAGCTTCGTCACTCAGAAGACAACCCATAAACCAATATTCTCAATCTTGGCAAGGAAAACAAGTCAGGAGAATTCCAATCTCACTTGATAGTCAATCTGAAGAAAGCATGAAACAACGGCGAATGATGCAGTCTCAACAACCCACTGGTAATAAACAGTCTCATAAGCACCCCGTGAAAAAACTCATTGAAATCCCAAACTTAGGTAGAAATTTTATGTATACAGGTATGAAATCGACACGATTGGCACTCAGTGAAGAATCAGATCGTCCGATGTTTGCAATGAAGTATATCCAAGTACCATTTGTAAGTTATTAACTCTTATTCTTTCTTTTTCTTCAAAACGTAACTAAATGTTTATTTTTTTAGGCTGTTAAGAGCGACGCGAGGTTCTCCCTAAGCCGCAGAACTCAATCCGGAGATATTTCTGAAGAAACCAAATCACCTCAGTTAAAAAATTATAATCAGGTATGTGTAAATGTTTAAAATTAGATATACATTTCTTGTTGAAATTTTTTAAATATCAATATATTCAGTAAATATATGTCGACATATAAATTTAAAAAAATTCTTTATCAATATCATTGCAAATCGTATACCAATATTCTATGTACCTCCCCAATCTTTATGTATCTCTATGTATTTCGTGCTAATGACCATGGTAGTCGAAGCACTTTTTTGTAAATAAAAAAAAAAGTTATTTCCACTCATAGTAGTCTTCATATTTATGTAAAACAATTATTATTCTTGTTAATTCCAACAGTCTGGTGAATCCAATGAATCTGCCCACCAGTATCAACATGGCAAAATGGTTGTCAAGAATATCGTATCTACCAGAGGTCAACGTCGACAAGTTAACCAGTCCAATGAATCAGGAGATATGCTCAACACAATCTACGTAAGTTGATTCTTTTTTTTCTATCAATACATAAGGCAAATTTTTATTGAAATCTAATATATTTCTTAGTAAAAATCCTACCAATTATTTAAGTTTAGATTTTCAAACTCAAAAAAATAGTTATTATGACAACTGGTTTCATCGAACTGACAGCAGGTGTTATTTAAAAACATATGAATAAGCAAATAAATAGAGAAAAAACTAAAATTTGTTTTTTAATAGAAATCATATTTTTTTTTAAATTAAAGCTTTCAAACATCTACTCGACAACCTAGTTGTGCTAATATATGCGTTGTGAATCTATTTTTGAAACTATTTACCTCCACACATATTCTGTTATGGATTAAGAATTTTCACGAACATCTATATTCTATGTGATGACCGAAAAGTAAGGACCAACATACCAGACAATTTCTAAAATATCATTTTTTGATTATTATCACTCATTAAATTCATTTCTGAAAACATTTTACTATTCATTCTTATTTTTTTGCGTTTTAGAAACAAATGATTATAAAAAGAACGTTGTGAAATATAGATAGGCATAAGGCATTAATTTTTTACTCAACTAAAAAGTGTTTAATTGCCCGTAAAATTCATCATAAAATTTGATTGTTTTTTGTTTCAGAAAAAAATGTAAAGACATCTGCAGCTGATAAAATATATTAGCATAAGAAACATGTTTTTCATATTTCAATTTGTATTAAGGACGAATTTTTTTAATTAAAATTTTTAATGAAAATGATTATATATATGTTTGAATTTTTGAACCCATAATTCCATAAATACATAGTATGCTGAGTTTCTAAAAATGTTGTCAATTTATTTGGAAACAAGTTAAATGTCGATTTAAAGTTGAAAATCGTATCAGAAACTGAGCATAAAAGAAATTAATAAAAAAAAATGTTCATGCCAAATTCTAAGTATAAAAATATATATTTAACAAAATAAAATGATTTTTAATAAATCAAAAAATATTACTCACACTTGAAAAACCCGTCAGGTAAAAAGTTAAGAGGATCATTACAAAAAAATATCTTAGAATTTTAAAAATCAAAAAAAAAATTACGTACTTCAATAATTTCTATCTATATAATAAAAGTTTTATATAAGTTACGAATGAACTTTAAATGGATTTTAGCAAATAAAGTTTAGAATGAAGTTGATATAAACTCGTTTAGTACAAAGCTCTTGATCTTTGCACATTCCCTAGACTGATAGGATTTGTGGCTACTTTAAATAATGAGCTTGTGATTGTGCTTAGAGAGATATTTAACATTATTCATAGCATAATAAGTTTAGTAAAGCGTTAAAATCGACGGACTTAGTTTAAACGACATTTCAGTATTAAACTGTCACTGTACAGACTCTCTCTCTCTCTCTCTCTCTCTCTCTCTCTCTCTTCGAAACAAAAATACTATCGTCAGCGTATTTTTCATATAGCACATACACTTATGGGAAATTCTGACTTCGAAAATATATTAACTTCCCGATAAGAAAACTGAAAATTTTGAATAAATATATAGATCAGATCCTTGATGATAAATAATTATAAAGATGTTTAGAGGATTTAGGATCAATAACTTAGTCAAGACGAATTATCATTCGCAACGTTTCGTATCCTTTATTGATATTTCATCAAGCGCTCTACAATAAAATAAAAAGATACATAAGTCAATAACTAATAATAATCAATTAAAATCAAACAAATCAATATCAAAACATACCATAATTAACTCTCTTAACATAATATTCATATTAAATTGAATTATCTTGTCAGATTATTGTCTAATGTTATTATAACAAATCAAGTCTTATTCTACAGTAATAATTAAATAAATAATATATCACAAATTAGTAGAAAGTAAAACTGACCAGAATACACAAACAGTTGAGATCATCTATCATGTCAGTCACATAGTAACTGTATTCTGGGCAATAATTTTAGTTTGTACTATAATTTGTGGTATATAATTTATTAGTGTATTTGCCATATGGCAACATACACTATTGGCATCGGTTGGATGGCGGGACCTAGGGGTCGGACCAAAATTTCTCGACGTTTCATAACCTCCTAAACACTTTGGCACCATTTTTAAAAATGTTTATATATGTATATATATATACAGGGTGTCTCACCGAACGTTGGCTAACATGGGTAACTTTGTTATTAGTGGAGATAGAAAGTCGGTTAAATGGGCAAAGTAGTGCAGAAAATTGGGCTCATTAACGTCCCGACGAAAAAACAATTGAATTTTGACACCCTATGAATTTATTCAGAAAATAGTGAAAATTGCCATTTATTAAAAATGGCCATAACTTTTTTATTTATGAAGATATTTGAAAATTTCATTAAGCATTCTTTGATAACTTTTTAAGGTCTTTTCAGTCGCGTAGGTTTAATTTTTTTATTTCCACTACATAATGAGATATTGACATGAACTTTGGTTTTTCTTATGGACGGCATTTTTGACTTTCAGATATTCGAATTCTACTTATTTTTCTGAATAATTTGACAGCATATCCTATATCTAAACCAATCAGAAGCTACAAAAATGACCAAAATAGCTTTTTGGCGTTATCAAAGTGTGCCGTGTAAAACAAAATTTGTTGAAACAAATACATATCGACAGGTTAACAAATTGTCGAGCGATCGCTACAGTTTTGCTAATTAATTTTGTTTGATTTACTCTCTAAGACGGCTCAAGCATTCTCAAATTTGGAGAAACAGGCTATTTTTGCGCATACATTCAGCGTAACAAAAATACCACGTAGGCTCAAGCAGAATACTTGAACCTTTATCCAGAAAGGCGACAGCCTTATTCAATAACTTTTAGGAACTTAAATAGAAATTTAAAGGTATACAGTTCATTTTCAAAGAAAAAAGGCAACATTCAACACTGCGGAGAAGAATTAATGGAGAAAAGTTCCTAAAAGTTATTGAATAAGGCTGTCGCCTTTCTGGATAAAGGTTCAAGTATTCTGCTTGAGCCACGTGGTATTTTTGTTACGCTGAATGTATGCGCAAAAATAGCCTGTTTCTCCAATTTTGAGAATGCTTAAGCCATCTTAGAGAGTAAATCAAACAAAATGAATTAGCAAAACTATAGCGATCGCTCGACAGATTGTTAACCTGTCGATATGTATTTGTTTCAACAAATTTTGTTTTACACGGCACACTTTGATAACGCCAAAAAGCTATCTTGGTCATTTTTGTAGCTTCTGATTGGTTTAGATAGAGGATATGCTATGTCAAATTATTCAGAAAAATAAGTAGAATTCGAATATCTGAAAATCAAAAATGCCATCCATAAGAAAAACCAAAGTCCATGTTAATATCTCATTAAGTAGTGGAAATAAAAAAATTAAACCTACGCCACTGAAAAGACCTTAAAAAGTTATCAAAGAATGGTTAATGAAATTTTCAAATATCTTCATAAATAAAAAAGTTATAGCCAGTTTTCATAAATGGCAATTTTCACTATTTTCTGAATAAATTCATAGGGTGTCAAAATTCAATTGTTTTTTCGACGGAACGTTAATGAGCCCAATTTTATGCACTACTTTGTCCATTTAACCGACTTTCTATCTCCACTAATAACAAAGTTACCCATGTTAGCCAACGTTCGGTGAGACACCCTGTATATGTATATATATATATATATATATATATATATATATATATATATATATATATATATATATAATAGAATGCTGATTTCCGTCGTAAAAGCGAGGTCTAGAGGACTCGGATCCATAGCAACAACTCCCGTAACTCTAGGACATCATTTGGCTTCAAAAATTGAAAAATAAAAATTTGAGCGTGTGTGACCCCCTTTATTGTTTGAATTTCATTATACATAAGAATGCAACACCAGATCGTTTTGCTTTTCATGAAAATAAAAGAAACATTTATTGCGTATCAACAAAATTAAAGCAAACATCTTTTATTTCAGTAAAAGCGAACGCACTATAAATTTTATATTACAAAAATTTTGTGTATAATGACGCGAACTTGCATTGAAAGAGAGACATTGGTTTCATTTGGCACGATGTTGAAACAGAAGATCTAATGTTTTTGTGTAATAAGAGAGAACGGCGAGGATAGATACAGAATTTTCCTGTTTAAATACGTTTCGTTTAAGCAGCGTATTTGTCTATAATTTTTGAAAAGACAGTCATCGGCTGGCCTTTGGGCTGGTCAGATAGACGAATATAGTGATATATTTTAACACAGCAAAATAAAATGATATATTATTATCGCGAATAATCAATTATTTTTCTCGCAAATTTCGATTGCTATTATCTGTCGCTAACCTGGAGGTGTATCGTTCTAGTTTTCGTTGTTGACTCCAGCGTTATCTTATCTATCCTGAGATTCTATCCCGTTTATCGTAATTCCCGTATTTTCCTGGATTTCTGGATTTTTTGTATAAATTCAATTGTTGTTTATTGTTGCGAGCGCTGTTAGGGAGTGTAAGCTTTCCGTGTGGCCCATTATATACCTGGATTTAGGAGCGTTTTTCGAATAGGGAATATTTACCGTGAATTATTCATCAAGGATCTTTTAGATTTTCGTAATTGTGTTGGATCTGGATTCTGGAATACAGGAATACATTCCACAGTTTTCTGGAACTGTGTTACAATTCTATTCTACTTCGAACATTCCTGTGCATCGGTTCCGTGTTGAATAAAACTTTTTGGCGAACTATTCCCGACTGTCCTGTCGGACTAATACAATTTTAGTTCGGGAATCCGGATCGAGAAAAGATTTACGGAATGTGCATTCAGTTCAGTTAAGCCACATTTCGACATGGTGTTTTAGATCTTACGATTAGTTCCCGGATTTATCATTGTATGGTTATTAATATTAACGCTTCCTGTGACGCCACCGACGTAATTATACAGGGTGTCCACAAAGTTACGTGTTTACTTTTGCTGTGTTTTTTATCGTTTCTTGTTGTCGTTTACGCATATCTCAGTCATGATTTATTCCCGTGACGTCAGAAAATTTGCGGATTAATTATCGCCCTGTGAACGGTTTCTATTTATCGCAACCCAATCTTAAGTGTATCTTGACGGCAAGAATTTAATATACCGGGTGTCCGATAATTCCCGGATTAATTATTCAGTAAGATATTTGTTTGCGTTCTAGTCCAAAGTATTTTAACGTGTCATTCCTGTTGTTTCGTTTACTGTGTCTTGTGTCTTGCCCTTCCAGGGTTGTAGTTGAACCAATCGGGTCTAAGCTTCCTAGTCTGGACTACCTAGATGTGGCTATTTACGATTCGTGTCCTGGTGCCCCTGGTAACTCAGTCGGAGAATACGTAAATTTTTTTTTATATCAGAATCGATTTTGGTCAGCTACTTGTTTTCTTGTCTTATTGTTAATTTTCCAGGTGGTAGGATTTTTCAGGCCGTTCTACGGTCATTCCCGTTGGGATATATTTTGAGAACTCGTTATTTTGTGCTGTCCTTTGTGTCGTGTGGTAGGTGGTGGATTTTTAAACGCCTTTTAAGGCATTTTGTTGATATAGTCTATTCGCATTTCGTAATTGTGTTTGGTTATTTTTTTGCGATTATTTTCTTAAAATTTTTTTTAAACTAAACCTCGGCCCAGCGCCAGCTGAAGCTAGCCGCGCAAACGATTAAATTCGGATTCAGTTTAAATGGTTCTTCGGTGCTACAAATGAAAGATATTAACCCTACACCAAGTTTTATTGAACTTCGAATAATTTCGAATACTTTCGAACAACGCCGAACGACGCCTATATTATATATATATATATATATATATATATATATATATATATATATATATATATATATATATATAGATATATATGTGTACGGGCAATAACTTTCGAAGGAGTTAATTTATTTTAACGAAATATGGCACACATATTGTAATCCATCACCGCACGAAGCCTATTTAAAATAGGCCTAATAGGATCATTTTAAGGGTGGTTTTTAGGGGTTGAAAAAAGTTTTTGGCCCCCAAAATACCGAAAAAAATCTCAGAATCACTTCAAAATTGACATTTAACCCTTTAGTAGTAATTAAAAAGTGTCCCTAAAATTTAAATAAAATCGGCCGACATGGTTGAACTTACAAATTTTGTGAAAACACTAGTTTGCAGATAGTGATTTATTTAATGAAAGGTGTATTTAATTTGGTATGTTCGATTGATCATAATAACGCAATTAAAAACAAAAATGTTTTAAGGGGAGTCAAATTTCTTGTTTTGCCCAAAAACCAACTTAAGTTTGCAAAATAAAGCCACACTGCCTGTATAAGCAAATACACTATATTGTCGGCAGGGGTTTGGCACTGCGACCCGGGTTTTTTTAATTATTACTGTGGAATAAGACATGATTTGTTATAATAACATTAGACAATAATCTGACAAGATAATTAAATTTAATCTGAATATGTCAAGAGAGTTAATTATGGTATGTTTTGATATTGATTTGTTTGATTTTAATTGATTATTAGTTATTGACTTATGTATCTTGTTATTTTATTCTAGAGCGCCTGATGAAGTATCAGTAAACGATACGAAACGTTGCGAATGATAATTCGTCTTGACTAAGTTAATGATCCTAAATCCTCTAATCATTTTTATAAAATTGAAAATGTTCAATAATTGGGAAGTTATTAATTTCACCTCGATTTTCGAAATTCGATTTTTCGTCAGATCTCGACGAATTGAGGTCCTAGGAAGCTATTCTGACCATTTTCACGATGATGTCCGTATGTCTGTATTCATGTGTGTATATGTAAACCTCTCATAACTTTTGAACGGGTGAACCGATCGAAAAGCGGTTGGCGGCATCTGAAAGGGTCTTGCTGAACTTGGATTTCCTGAGAATTTGAACTTATTTGGCTCGTTATATTATGAGAAATCTAAAAAATAACATTTTCTGGATTATAGTTTTTTTGAAATATTTTGATATATTTTCGAAACTACCGTACCGATTAATTCCAAAATCTAATCAGCTCTATTTCTCGTAAAACAACGTTGATTGCCGTGATCCGTATCAAAATCTGTTCATTCGTTCGAGAGCTATCATCGAGAAAAATTTTGATAAAAAAGTTTTTTCAAAACATCTTTCACAAATTTTCGTTAGATTGATTTTTTTGTAATAAATAATTTTTTGTGCTTAAAAGAGTGCATCGAGTGCCGCAAACCGCATCTCGATCACTTGATTCGTTCAAGAAATATCGTTGAAGAAAAATTTTGAAAAAAATGTTTTTTCAAAATATCTTCTCAAATTTTCGTTAGATTGATTTATTTTGTAATAGATTATTTTTTGTGCTTGAAAAACTGCCTCGATTGCCATAATCAGCATCCCGGTTGATTGATTCGTTCGAGAGATATCGTTAATCGTTTGATAACCTGTTTGATAGTCCGTGAGCACGATACAGGTCAAACGGATGAACGGATTGAGACCAAATTTTGGGAGGATGTTTGGTATGAAAATATGACGAGCCCTATTGTTTTTGGAGGAAGAGATATATCTTATAATGTTGTTTTTTTGTATAATGATGGTATACTTTTTATAAGGGTTTAATATTCTATACATTTTCCAAGAAAGTTTCGTAGAAAAAATTTTTTCCTAAGTTTCATGATTTCGGAAGTATTTAAAAAATAAAAAAAATATCAGATATTCTTTTGTTCCGAAGATCTGTCAAAAAGAAATTAGATAGGTAGTTTTTGATTAATTTTTACGTTAAACCATATTATGTAACCATGGAAACAGATACCAAATATTATATTTGTTACTAGCCGTTACCCGCATCACTGCGCGCGTTAACAGAAATTTTATTTTATGTATTATATTTAAATGTCAATATTTATGAAGTTGGAATGGTCCTGTCGCCCAATTGGCTGGAATTTTTTAAAATAACTTTTAACAAACACCGTAGGGGTAAGCCACATCTCAATAGATCGGAAATAGCGGGAAGTTCCAAGGATGACCTGCAACCGTTTTTCAGATTTTTTTTCCTCTTTATAACGGATTTTTTCATAGGAGGTTAAATTTTTTTATAAAAAGTTTTAATAGTTTGTTTAAATGATAGTACTTTTTTCAAGTCTGTGTATTGTTGCAGGGCTCTACAATTTGCCAAGTGCTTAAAAAAATTACAAAAATTTAGATTCTAACAGTAGGTTACATTCATTATGACAAATTACGAGCGCCAGCGAGTTTCAACAGTCAAATGAGCCATAAAATCTTCACGCATGAGATACATATTGTATTTTTTGCCCATACTCTCTATAAAATAGCTGATTTTCACATAATTTAAAATATTGTTGTTAATTCAATTTCCAATTTGCAAGCTGCGTTGGATTTTTAAGCTTTTACTATGAAAATGATAGTATACGACAACGTTTTGTGTTACTTTATGCACCAGTGTAAAATCGATAATTTTACTATCGTTATACAGCCATGAAAAGCAACTATTTTATAGAAGGGTGTGCACTGTGCAAAACTCTAGTTAAAATTTTCGGAAAAATTAAACACAAACGGAAAAACACGTACAAAAAGTTCTGGTGAACAATTGTTGCTAATTATTTGTTAGGATATTATGTTTAATACTTTTATTTTTATAGCAAAGGTAGTCCATTCAAACTGTCACTTCCAATTTAGTTAATTATTACATATTTGCTTTATGGAAAAAAAAAATGTTGTTAGTTGTCACTTCAAGGGAGCAATATTAACCATGTATTATCATGTATTATGGTTATTGGCATAAAGAGAGGAAAAGAGATAGTTGTTCCGAGGACAGCATTTCGTTGATAAAAATCTTACCAAATAATAAATATTTTTACTGACAATAAATGAATAGACACTATGGTAAAAATGATTTGTCGAAAGTATGCAGAGCTGTGTGTCCAGTTAGCGAGCTGGAAACATTACTGACCAATTACTCGTCATACAGATTGGCCGAGAGGCTCGCATTAGTCAGTGAAGCGCAATCAGTTTGCAAGAGAAACTGAGTGCAAACTTTGCAAAAACCGACCCCATCAAACAACCGCCCTCTCCCGTCGCGCCCTTCTGTCGTTCCTGTAGAAGCGTCGTCATGATGCCACTTAACGAGTACATATTATATAGTACGTACCACATACCGTAGCTACCGATCTCAACCTAACGCTCCGTTTCAAAAACACATTCAGAGTTTCAAAAATACATTTTTTATACGCACTGTCGTGGAATAACTATCTCACCACATCTGTTATTTAACTATAGCCAACCGCACACTATAAGCAGACGGTCGAATGCCTTATATATCGATGTAGTTCCAACCTCGACATTTTTTAAAATCAAATTAGTGTCCTTGCTGCGACGATGGCCGGTAGGCATTCGGTGGATTCGTCACGGTTCCGGAATCACATAAGCTGATGTGACGATTCATCTATTTCCGATCAAAAATAAATCTAAGATAAGTAAACGTTTTAAAACATCATAATTTAGTCAATAAATCATATAAATTTAGTAATAATATAGAAGTTAAAATAGATAAAATCTAACTTAAATTGCATGATGAACAAATCATCGTAATGTCTTGCACGTGAAAACTATTCACTTTTAATCTGTCTAATCGTTGATTCATTTTATGATTTTAATAAAAATTGTTATCTCGTGAATATTGAATATACCATATTAAAATAATTATTTTTGTAAAATTCGGAAATTCAAATTCATAAATTTTATTCATTATTATTACAGAAATATTTATTAATACCAATATTTTATTTCTGGTTTTGAAACAAGATTTATCCCATAAAATTGGAACGCATGTTATAATTAAAACTATGTTCACATATGAATATTGAATAAAAATTGTTATTATAATTTGAATGGAACTTAATCTATACAGACATACTGACTAGACTGAAACCCGCCAATAAATACCCTATCAAAGGACCCAACGCAAAGAATTCACTATAGAAAATAAAAATAGTTCGGTGTATTTTTTTGATGTGTTGAAGATTGCTGGCTAAAACTCGCAATTCTTTTTAGTCGTGATAAGAAAAAAACTTTTCACTCACTCTTCTAGTGGGCTGAAACGGGTGTGAAAATAATTCCACCACAGCACCTACAATACATTACTGGTCGTTCTTATCAATACTATGGACAGTGTATTTTTTGGTTAAACCCTAGAATGATAACTCTGGATAATCCGATCATACCAATAAAAAAAACCAGGCCGCAGTGCCAAAACTCTGCCGATAATATAGTGTATTTGATAATACAGGCAGTGTGATTTTATTATATGAATTTGTTTTTTTTTCTTAAATAAAAAATTCAACCACTTAATACATCTCTTAATTTCAATATTTCGTGTCTATTTTATCAATTCATCATCTGCACAAAATTATATACCTATAGAACCTTCAGTAAGTATAATTCTCTATCCGCAAGCGTGTTCATAATAGTCCGGTCCTCTCGAGCTGATTTTATTAAAATTTTAGGAGCAAAGTTGATGCAAACAGGTCAACTTTCGGTGTTTTTGAGGCCCAAAACAATTTTGGACCCTTAAATACACTCCTTTTAGATGATCCAATTTTTAAATTAGCGTCGTGTGATAATGGATTCTAACACGTGTGGACCATATATACAGACTAATCCATTTTAATCTATATGGGATATTCTTGAGACAGGGCAACAAATTCGGGAAAAAAGTTTCAAACAAAAATTGCTCAATTTGAAAGGAGACATTGTTTGCAGACAAAAACTACCCTCCACCCCTAACCCCTGCGCAGGGATGATGGTGACTTTGACATTTTTGATAAGAACATCTAGTTCTTATCACAAATTATTATTTTTTTGATTAAAAATACGCAATATTTGTCTGAAACGTTTTTTTATCCGATGCCTCTCTCAACCCCATGCATGCCAAAAATCGGTTTCCCGTAACTCCATAAAATTTTTAAGCCTAAACAACGACCTTGAGGAGAAATTTACAAGAGATAAAAGTTGTTTGGTTTGGGACGAATCTTAGATTAAAAATAAAAATAACTTCCCACCCCCGTACAAAAGAAACCTCCACCCCCTGTGCGGAGGTGGTCGGTTATTTTTATGTTTAATCAATAACTCTTCCCAAACCAAACAACTTTTACCTCTTGTAATTTTCTGCGCAAGTTGGTTGTTTAGGCTTAAAAATTTATTGGAGTTTCGGGAAACCGATTTTGGCCATGCATTTTAGGGGTTGAGGAAAGTATTGGATAAAAAAGTGTTTCAGACAAATGTTGCATATTTTTTATAGAAAAATCATGGTTTGTGATAAAAAATAGGTGTTCCTATTAAAAATGTCAAAGTCACTCCCATCCCAGCGCAGCGGTTGAGAATGAGGGATGGTATTTGTCTCCAGACGATGCCTCCCTTCAAACTGAAGAATTTTTGTCTGAAACTTTTCTTTCAACAACACCACCGTTTCGAAATATTTCCCTGGTGAGATTAAAATGAATCAGCCTGTATATAAAAACATTTTCCAAAATAGTGCCATGCTGCTTTGAATCCGAGCGACGCCAATAGTGTATGTGCCAAATACACTGGTGAGCAGAGTACTGCTGTCTCTCTGTGTAAAAATGAAAAATCAAAATGTAGTTTTATTCCTGTAAATAAGACTTTTTAGTAGATCATCTGTCTCGCAAGCTCTACGATCTACCAATCGTCTTGATTCAGAATTGTAATTTGTGGTTCGAGTTCTGTTTCTCAACAGATTTTTTTACTGAAATCGATGCCGAATGTTCGCACTATGCTGATATCAATTTATTCATTTATGCATTTGTTAATCTGAATAAACAACAAACGAATCAAAATGGCAATAGATTGAATTAAAACCGGGACTTCACCTGATTAGTATGATTTAATTGCCTTTTGTCTTTCTGTCAAATTAAATTATTCATAAAATATAGGATCATAAATAAAATGCTAATCAGTAAACATTTGATTGCAACGTTTCGTCGTATATTGTAATATCGTCGCATATTGATCAGAATGGCTAATGTTAATGTTAATTTTTAAGAGCCTGAACAAGTTCTTCAGGCTTTAAAAAATTAGGTTAACATTAGGTATTCTCGGTAAGACTTGCATTTTATACTACGAAATGTTGCCATCAAATATTTGCTTACTAAACTTTTGGTTATGATCTATAATCCTCTGAAAAATTTAATTATATTGTAGCGCGCCCCCAATTGTTACGCCACTGGAAATGACACAGGCTTCTCGAACAAATTGACAGAAGTTTCTGGAATGATCAAGAATGGGATGTACACGCCTATAAATACAGCGCGTGCGGGGCGCGACATTCATTCAGTCAGAGACAGTGGAGTAAGTCAAGGTCAGTTGCTACAGTGCTGTGAATTCAGTCGATAGTCAGTTATCGCAACAGTCAGGCGATTGGTACGGCGGTACGGAAGACATAAATAATCAGTCAGTGTGTGTTAAGAATAGTGTATTGTGTAAATAGTTATTGTTGAATTATTATTTACTAGAATCAGTTTATTTTTCATTGTTTAGTTTATTTCATTATTAGATAATTACGTTTAGTTCATTTCATTGTCGTAAGAGAAATACTTTTTAGTTATTGTTTTGTATTTATTTCGTTTGTTAAAAATAAATCAGTTTTAAACCACCTCAAAGAACAGTTTTGTTACGATATTTTGAAACTGGATGTAAACCTTACTAATTATATTTTCTACAATGTAAAATGACGTATAATCATTATATGCTCTATATTAATACAGATCTATTATTTCATGACAGTATTATTTGCAATATTCTGTAAGTATCGCGATTTGGAATCCGATCAGAAAATGACGAGTTTTTATTGAAATTTTTTTAACAGAGTGGATATCTGCCTGTATATAACATGCATACCTCAATCCCTAGTTGCAAAACCGTATGTTCGTTACAACCCTCCATCCTCCCTTACAAATCTCGCAGGTTAGTCTCGATTTTACCGAGCTAAACTTTTTAATGAAGACCAATTCCAATTCCAATAACACAGGAAGCTAAGTAATACATTGCATTGATATTATATTAAGGCAAAATGTGTCTTTTGGAATCCTCAAAGTATTTTTCACTAAGTTTATCTCTTTTTATGATACAAACTGAACGCCAAGTCATAAAAAGAAAATACCTACTACAAAATAACAAGGGGAATAATTTGAATCTATGATACGTTTCAAAGACCGCGCACACTTGTCAAGCATAAACATGCACGACCTATACAACACGGTTCTTTAAGATACCAATGTTATTTAACAGAGTAACGCATATTAGACTACGGCTGTAGCCTGCATTCAGCAGCACACAATAACCGTCAACCTGCAATGTCTGTCTAGCCGTGCTGGATCGATCTAGAGTGTTAGCAATGTGTTGTTTTCATTAATAAAACTACGAGAAAACTGCAAAATGTCTATAGCACAACACGAAACATGCACATGTGCTGGTGTAGTGTGCGAAATTGTGCAGGCTGCAGATTTGTACTGTGCAAGTTTATGCTCGACAAGTGTGCGCGGTCTTATTATGTCTTTTTATATTAATTCTGGATTATTTTATTGACGGCACGTATTTCTACAATCATTGCCTGTGTGTCTATCTTTTCGTACCACTCTTAGCTACTAAAAAGGAAAAAATAAATTCGTAATTATAAAATGGTGGGCTATAAATTCTATGATCATTTATTAGTCACAATCCACGCTTTTATAATTATGAACTTACATTAATAAAAGTCATTTTTAAGTAAATTTCAATAAAAGCTTGTCTATAAATTCTTTTTACACGGTAGATCCGAAGGTTCCACTATTGTTGTTGCTGCAGTGTTTCATCTCAATCGCGTGTGTGTCGTGGGTAGCGATTAGAAATTAATATAATGCAAGATAACAAGACTCAGAAATGTCACATTGAGAAATATGTATGTCATTGGCAGCAATATGAGGTATTGTTTAAATTCTACCTATTCCAACTGACGAAACGTATTTTTCTATTTTATTACAGGTTACATAAGTACGTTTCATTTGCATATATTTGAAAAAAAAATCCGTTTGGGTAGGTTTATATAGGCTCAATTTTATTTTCCAACCATATTGATTCTATACTTTGATTAGTGGTTTTGAGAAAACGTTTTTTTTTTCATTTGCCCCTTGAAACTTTCTTGATACTTAATCTTTCTATTTCGTTAATAAATTATCTTTTCAGCTGAACCATATTTTGATTTATGACTATTATGTAGATATGTATTTAACTTATTGTAAAACAGCTCAGAAGCACAAAGAAATGTAAGGCAAATTTTGAGGGGCTGCAATTTTTTGTGGCAATTTAGTCCTTGCTTTTTATCTTTAATTTCATTAATAATTGTAAATTGTGTTCGTTTTAATTTAATTGTATTTTATGTATAAATACAATTGCTATCTGTAAAAGCCTCTTAAATAAAAATAATTCTTACGCCACAATGCTAGTTCCCTTTCTTTTGTGAAGTTGGTAGTATCTACTATCAAGATATTATTTTTTTATACTGCGTACCGTAAAACGGGGTGGCATTGGCCCCGCGAGGTGACTGGCAAAAAAATAATTTTTGATTTACCCGCGATTTATGAAAGGTAGTTTATAAATTTTCGTAATATTCAATACGCCGATTTTTTCCTTAATGTTCGAAGATTAATTTTACATATTAGTTTTATCGAAAATATCGAGCACAAAACGTATAAAGATAAGGAAACAGTTTATTGCAATTTAGCCAGTTTTTGTATGCAAAAAAAAAGCTTTCTGTAGCGACTCTCTTTTTATGGTATAATTTTTTTTTGACACATTTAAATTTTAATTATAATGTAAAATGTGGCCAAAATCATTTTAAATGTCTTAGAACTTTAACTGACTATTAAATCTATTTAAAATGCACAAAAAATTGACCGGGCACAAAGTAGCCCCAAAACCGTCGTTGGCATTGGCCACCATAAAAAACAAAAAAAAACCCTTATCTTTTTGTTTAAAATTTTTAGATATCAAAATCCGTTTAAAAAATGAAGACTTTATAGAGTGAACTAAGAACATGTCAAAAAAATTCTATCTAAAAGTTATGATCGATCAAAACTTGAAAATGGCTCAAAATCGCCCCGTTTTACGGTACTAAACTTCCATTTAATTCTGAGCTATAGAAAAGTTTAAGTTTAGTCATATAACTGTACGGATAATACAAATCTTACATGACACCAGAGCCAAAAGATCGCCGAAATAAAAATACTAATTTTTTACTTATCTGTAAACATTCATGCGTTTTGGAAGGAATCGGATCTGAGGTTCAAAATTTTGGTAAGCTAACTGACCTATACAGACAATATTTTTTCTTTTATTGGCTCCAGTCTTTAGTCTTTTTTTTAATGAATACTTACAAAAAAATAATATTTTTGTTGTTTTTTCATTTTTAATGATCTTCCTTTTTTAGGCATTGACCTATCGGGTATATGTCTGGCTACCCGCTAGTCTTATTCGGGCTTTCTTATATATTCTTGTTTCATTTTTTCACTTATTTCTTAATCTCAAATAGAGTAGTTTTAAAAACTTGACTTAGCTTTGTATACAAAAAGTGAAACTTACACCAAAACAAACATATTTTAGGCGCTGCTAAAAATCATGGAACTCTAATCATTTCATAAAATTAAATTGCATCATTTTTCTCTACTGACTAATAATTTTAAGCAAATATAATTTTCCTGTAAAAAAACGAACAATTTCGAGTAAAACTCACGTACCAAGGATTTCGTACCATCAATCGTATTATTTGTTCTTGAACTTAGCTAATGTTTGGTCCAAAAATAACCAGACGTTAGCAAAAGGAATTAACAAAAAGTACTTATCATAACTGGAATCTGTAGGATTCGAACCTGATATTACTGGATGCTAATAAATAATAATGATAAATATATAAAATTTTATTTTGTCTTGACTGAATAACACACATTCACAAAGTTTATTGAGGCTTTATACATATATGTAGGTAATCTTTTATAAGTGGATAGAAAAATAGCCGATTTTGTCCCTACGACTGTTGTGCAGCACATCATTTGAAAGAGTTTCTAAAAACAAAAAGCAAATTTAACTTTGTTTATTTGTAATAATAATCACGATAAAAAGATGTAAATTCCTTGTGTTGAAAAAGCGTTCTAGTGGGATTTTGACTCGCGTACAGAGGGTTTCGTACTATTTTTATTTCGCATTGTTTCTCCAAATCCCATATTATTTTTTTCGAAACGGATTATAGCATACAAACAGTACCAACAAACAGACCGGATATGCACTAAAACAAGTGATAAGTTTGTAAAATTAATTTCTATAAATCTATAATACCCAAGGTGGGGTCAGGAAATAAAGAGTGAGTTCCCGTTATTATACGGTTGGAACGACAAAGCAATCAAACAATGTAAAAGCATAATATGCGTCTTACGCATAAAAACTGTGACTGCAGTATAAGTGTATTTATTCTCGTAATTATATTTTTTAGAGGACTGTGGATCAATCAATTAATAATGCTATCAATATCCAGTCGCAACGTTTCGTTTTTTATTCTCAAAAACTTCTTCAGGCTCTTAGACAAACTTAGCATTAGTAATGAAAATATTCATTGTGATAAAAATTCCGAAATGTTTTCACCATAATACGGAGAATAAAAATTAAAAATAAGACAGTTTTTTTCTTCTCCGTATTATGGTGAAAACATTTCGCAATTTTTATCATAATGAATATTTTCATTACTAATGCTAAGTTTGTCTAAGAGCCTGAAGAAGTTTTTGAAAATAAAAAGCGAAACGTTGCGACTGGATATTTATAGCATTATTAATTGATTGATCCACAGTCCTCTAAAAATATAATTATAATATATACTGGATCCGAAACCACATATATCATTATACCTTATATAAATATTTTAATTGTGACAGTTTATGTAAAAATTGAATTAATATTTTAATGTGTCTTCATAACATGATTTTGAAAATTGTATTACCTCACACAAATGATCATATATATTTTAGAACAATTTACCATACATCGTAGTGACAATTATATAGTATTTTTTTCTTCATAAAAAATTATTTTAAGACACGTCACCGGATACGTCATAGCGGTAATAAGATAAAAACTGTGTTAAGAGTAACTTCAAAGTCAGGTTTCGGTTGGGGACCTCTAGCAAAGATTAAAGCGCTTCAGCTTCATTCAGATATGTCGCATGTTGATACGTATTTCTGACGCTCCACAACCGTTTGATTCGGTCGACACGGTGTACCGCGCGACACGCCCGCACGACTGCGGGCTACGGAGTTAAGGAATGCATTTAAATTGAGCCTTAAAGACAGCGTCTATCCATCAAGCCGCGCATTGAGACATCCCTTGGGATCCGATGTGCGGCGTGCGTCTACCGACAGTCACGTGCTTGCCGCCACGATACCGGGACGGGACCTTCGTCCCACCAACGACTTCCGTACAATGAATGTGTAATGTCTCCTCGGTTCGCCATTTCTTCCCTGCCCCGCACATTTCAAGTACAATAGTATATTCGGTTGCGATGTTTTCAAATCACTTGATAGCACCGTAGAAGATCATATCGTCTTCAAACAACCATAAGTATATCTATACTATCTTTGTGTTTACTAATGCCACTTTCACCTCTAGAATAATTAGAAAATTACAAAATGGTGAGTTTACGTAATTTAACATAGAATTTTAAACTAGTTATACACAGGATACAGTCATCATCATAAAGTTCCGGATTCTTTACAGGATATTGAAGAACAGTTTATCTATAGAGACTATAGCACAAAAAGAATTTCGATTTGACCCCTTTTTTTAAATTCGCTCTTTATGTAATTCTATGAGGGCACAGCGATCGAAAGTGTAAAATGATACTTATACGAATGGTTATGCTTGCACATGGTCATAACAGTTTAATGCTGAAACGAACATAGCCGCAAAGGAGACTGAGAAGCGGACAAAATATCAAGATCTTCTTTTTGAGCTCAGAAAGCAGTATCCAGAGTACACTGTTAAGTTAATTGTCCTTATAATTGGTGTTCTTGGAGGAGCAAAACCATCACTGTTGACAAATATGAAAACTATTCCGGCATGTCAGCGTATTGCTGAGTCACTAATTTTTTTTTTTTTTTTTTTTTTTAATGAGGGGGAAATCCATTACGGACACCCGCAACCGCAGATAGTGTGGGACTCCACTCTAGGGCAATACCCACTAAAACCCCCTCCTCTTCTTTCCTGCAAAAGGCCGTGTTTATATTGGGTCGCTCCGTGTACTCCGTGCGCACGACCCAAAATCACTGTAATCGTTCATTTCAGGGTTTGAGACGCGGTTATATAGAATTACAACTTGCTCCACAAGTATTCCTAGTATGACGATGAAGAATCCAAAGTTTGGGTGCTTGTGGATGCAAAATTTTTTAAGGAATATTTCCTTCAACATAATAACAATAATAATAATAATAATAAACAACTGTGACCGTCGGGACTCAAACCCGAATCTGGAAAGATTTCCAGATTCGGATTTGAGTCCCGTCGGTCACTGTCGTTTGAAAAATAATTTTTTCTGCAGATATTATTTAGTTTAGATAGTTATCAAATTTAATGACAACAGATAGCTTAAATATCGACGTGCAATTTACAGTCTAGGCAGACTGGGTTGTTATCTTTGATTATTTTGAAGTTAGCTGTTGCCACATGGTGTCGTTATAGAGACGCATGTTTTTCATTGTCTCTTAATATTTTTTATTATTCACGTAAAATGTCTACATTTGTGACTTTATCAATCCTTTTGGACATTGTATAATTAAATAACTAGCAAATTAATTATTTAAATGCGATGTGTGTCCAATATTATAATTTCTTAACATACATTATTTGCTTTACTACTTTCATGTATTAGTTATGGTAATGATTTACGGTTTTTTATATATTTTTTAACCGATTACACTATAATTGAATTTGTGTTTACAGTTATAAGTATATTTTTCAGAGACTGATGAAGACTCAATAAGGAGTCGAAACGTCGCAATATTAACAAAGACATGATTGTTTTTATCTTATTAAGTCCAATTACCTGTGATTTATTATTGAATTATTAATAAATAATGCTTATCAGGGTTACCATGGTACCCATTCTCATATGTGGCCAAAGCAATCGTTGATCCTAACTAATTTGCACAATGGAGTTTTCCCGATGTTCGGTTTTCTGTGATACACCCTGTACATATTACTTTCTACTCTTAGTGAAAAAGAAAACCATTGTTTTTAAAATTTGGTATGAAATTTATTTTATTTTTAACTTTTTAGTCTTAATTATTTTTTTACTGAAATAATTCACGTTCTTTATTATTTTTATAACTTATTAACAAATAGTTCAAGTCAGTTTTTTGGCATGTATAGGCAACTTGTTTCTTTTTATCACAACTTATTCACTATATTACACTATTTTAACTCTTTCCGTCACGCTTTCGCATTACACATATTTTGAACTTATGTTAGAGCAATATTCAACATTCAATTCGACGCAAATGAAGTCATTCATTCAATATGCCGCCAATCGGTGTCACATCTTGCCAAGCATGGTTCGAACTTTCATAATATTCAACCGATTGCCGCTAAATGGCATGGATTTTAATTTAAAAATTCGGAAAGAGGTGGTTAGTGACACTAACCACCAAGACTGAAAGAGTTAAGACGTCATAAAATTGATTTTTAAAATAGATAAAAAAAACAAATGTTAATTTCATGTTAACTTCTACATTATATGTAAAAGTAAGATGCTATTTTGAATATTTGAATTTTGATTGCGCCTGACGGAGACAGGTTTAACCACTAGTGTATACATAATTTTTTTTATAACTTCATAATGGCAGGCACAGGTGAAACTTATATCTGGTATCATGATCATGAATGGTCACTGTTAGGAATACAACTAAAAGGAATTATGCTTTTTTTATTTTCTACAAACTTTTTGTCTTTTTGCAATATGATATTATGTAATATATAAATTCTTTTCAGTTAAAATATTTCATATTCGAACAAAAATGTTTCTTAACTATTAGACATCACAGTGTGCAACAAGAGGATAAAATATAGTTATTTTTTGTTTCGTTAATTATAATATTAATCGTTATAATACCTAATAATCACTAATAGTGTTGCTATTATTATTTATAATCATTAAACAGCTACGTGCTTGATTGATAAAAAATATGGAATGTTTAAAGGATGGTCTCAAAATGAGGTTGCGCTCAGAGACTGTAGGAAATTTATACAATTAAATAAACTGAAGAACCAAATTCTCAAAGCCAACAATTATATTTATGTAAGAAAATAAAATGATGAAGTCAATAAATGAACAAGTATTCAATTAATAAATAAAGTATATTCAATTCAGCAATACAATCAATGTGAACTCTATTCCGTCTCAACACAGAATGCCGCAGCTCCGCTCACAATCTTTACAATATCAGTGTACGCAGCTTACATAACATAAACCATTACATAATTCATAGAATAATATATTGTATATCGTTTTATTTATTAATTAATTTATTTGTTATTATTTATTTATGAATTTAGATTCAATATCTGATCTCGTACACATTTTAATTCAATCTCAATCTGATCACATCTCACAAAAATATCTACAAATTTATTATTTATATCATGATGCGTAAACATATGTGGGAAATCCACCTATTTCATACCATAACTCGAGTAATAAAGTAATATGCTAACACGATATAAAACTTGTAGATTTTTTTATAAAATGTGATCAGATTGAATTAAAAAGTGTATGAGATCGGATATTGAATCTAAATTAATCAATACAATTGTTTGATTTGAGAATTTTGTTTATTAGTTTATGTAATTATATAAATTTCCTACACATATTACTTCATTACTTCAATTTCAAAAATGTAGGTACCGTACGAAACAGGTGGGTTTCCCACAGATTCCTACAAAGGCTCGGTCAATCAATGGCATTTCAAGTGGCATATAAAAGAAAAAATAGATATAAAGACGAAACATCAGATTACTAAAAACAATATTTTGACACAAAGTCTATTGACGAGTATTTATAGGTAGAACTAACAATAACGTATATAATATCCAATAGCATGAAAATGACATTTAGGACTAACTTGATGAAAAAGAGACCAATAAGAATTAGGCTCACGTGCCGTAGTTTTATCTTCGGCCGCGAGGGATTATTTGTAACACGTCACGGTTCTTGCATTCAGCCAACTCCCAGCCATCTCTTCGTAGTCTACATATACACTTAACGACAACACAGGTGATTCTTTTTCATACAGTAAACAATATTTTTTAGAGATTAAGCTGTTCAACTTAACGCTCATTGAGAGAAATTATGAAAAAATAATTTAGGGGTAGATAATTTCACTGTAATGAAAACCATTTTCATTGTAAGTATAAAACATTTTTTGACTAAAAATATATGAACATTTTCAGTGTACCATTATGCAAGCGTTGCTTATAAAATTGAATTGCATTTTTAGTGCTTGTGCCATATTATACGGCAAATACACATTTGCCATATATGGCACATGCATTATTGGCATCGGTCGGATGGCGAGACCTATGGGTTGGACCAAAATTTCACGACATTTCACATCATTCTAACAATTTGATACCATTTTTGAAAATGTGTGTGTGTGTATACAGGTGATCCATTTTAATCTATATGGAATATTCTTGAGACAGGGCAACAATTTCGGGAAAAAAGTTTCAGACAAAAGTTGTTCAGTTTGAAGGACTACATCTTTTGGAGACAAAAACTACCCCCCACCCACAACCTCTGCGTAGGGATGAGGGTGACTTTGACATTTTTAATAGGAACACCAGGTTTTTATCACAAATTATGATTTTTAGATACAAAATACGCAGCATTTGTCTGACACATTTTTTTATCTGATGTCTCCCTCACCCCTAATATGCGTGTCAAAAATCAGTTTCCAGAAATTCCATGAAATTTTTATGCTTAAACAACGACCTTGCGCAGAAAATTACAAGAGATAAAAGTTGTTTGGTTTGGGAGGGGTCGTCGATTAAACATAAAATTAACTCCCCACTCCCTGTACGGAGGTGGGGGTGACAGAAATGGGGGGTGGGGGGTTCTTTTTATGTTTAATCGATGACCCTTCCCAAACCAAACAACTTATTTAAAACGGGCCTGATTGGACCATTTTAAAATTTATTTTTAGAGTTTAGAAATGTTTTTGGGTCCCACAATACTGAAAAACTCTCTTCCAAATTTGAAATATAACCATTTAGTAACAAAAGTGCCCTTATAATTTTAATAAAATCGGTCGAATAGGACCGGAATTACAAATGTAATATAAACACTAGTTTGAAGATAGTGAATTATTTAATGAAAGGTGTATCTAATTTTGTGTAGATGTTCGATTGATAATTGTAGTGTTTTGAGTTGTTTTATTTTAATTAAATAATTTAAGGATTTCTGTTCAAAATATGTTTTATTTCTAAACTAAAATTTATAATAAAAATCTGTACAAATGTTACATTAGGGATGTTGACTGTATTCAAATAAAAACATAATTTTAACGTTAAGTGGTAGTTTCTATAATAGAAATACTCAAAGACACAATATTTTTCCTTATTTTAAGGAATTTAATTAATATTTAATAAATAAAACGTAATTAAATCACTCTGAAGTCACGTGACAACGAACACCAATCACATTGCATGACGTCAGTCAGTCATAAACATTAAAATGAGAGTGTAATGAATGGAATATTGTAGCCTCCAAAGTGCAACATGGAAAAATTATTATTTTTATGTACCGTTACTTATATTGTAATGGTTTATAATATGATATAATAAAGCATTTGTAATAAACATTCTATCTATTGAATTCAAATATGTATTCACACAAACTTTACCGAAGAAAAAATTTTGCACTGAAAACTTTCAATGAGTAGTTGCAATGAAACAACTCAACTGGACTTTCGAGGTTTTAACTCTCGAGCCCCCTCCCCCCCAGACCTGGATCCTAGATCCGCCACTGAAATGATGTTTACCTACTGTTTTCAAAGTTAATCTGTCTAGTATTTTGACGAAAATTGCTATTTAGGAGCGTCTGTACCTATAATAAAATTCATTTTACGATTAAAAAGGTAAGTAAATCAAGTTTAATAGAGTTTCGCACTTCAAAAGGAAAAAATGAAACCCTTAGGTATCACTCGTGTCTGTCCGTCCTACTGTTTTGGCCAATTTGCTTCGAACTACTGGACCGACTGAGTTGAAATTTGGTACACATATGTAAGTCGGTCACCGAAAGACGGACGTGTAACGTAAATAAATGCATTTTGAATATGGGGGTCATTTTTGAGGGAAAAATTAGAAAATTGTACCGTGTGACGTATCAATTGAAAGGGTTTGTAGTAAGGGTCTGAAATATATTTTTTTTATAATTATAAAATAAATAGTTTATTAGAGTGTAATTTATTATTATTATTTATTTGTAGGAAACGTCAAATTGCATATTAAACTATAGCAACAACGACGAAAAAACCTGTCATCAACTCGTCAGTTTACCAACGTTTATGACTGTATGATGTCACGGCAGTCGTGTGACAATTATTAGCGTTTTGGAGCGAAATTTGAAACGGAATTTAAAATACATGATTTTTAAAGCTTAAGTCGTATTTAAATAAAAATAATACATATTTGTGGCTATATTTGGTACTTATGCACGATAAAACACTTTCCCAAAAATAGTCAACATCCCTATCACAATATAATACTGCTAGGGTATCTATAATTTAACAATTTATAGCGGTTACATAAATAATAAAATAAACTCAATTCGTTATATGTTTTACAATGTAGGTACAAACGTAAATTAATTCTGCTAATATCCAACAATAATAATATTGTAATTAAAAAAATGTTATTTTAAGGGGTATATTAGGGGTTAAATTTTTTCTTTTAACCAAAAACGAACATAAATTCACATAATATTACTGCCTACACTATATTGTCGGCAGAGTTTGACACTGCGACCAGAGTTTTTTATAGTTATAATAACTTGGAAAACATGTATAGAAATTTAATAAAACATCAGAAATAAAAAAACAAACGTACCTACTTTTTTGTCTTATCCCCTATAAATAGCTACTTCTCATGCATGCATACTGGTCGTAAAATGACCCATTTAATGCTAGTACAAATTTAATCGTAATTTTCATAATCCACCTATATAGCCAGAAGTGAAATTTGCTCCGCCAATAAAAACTCTAAAAAATTTGAGAATATATCTACTGAAAACGAAGTGAACTCGTCATAATATACTTCATTTTATAACACAAACATGTAAAATTGAGTTTTTACGGACCGTGCGTAAAGAGTCGCATTATGAATCATGAACGAAAAGCCCTTTTTATACACAGTTTTGTTTTTTGTTTTACTTTTAATATACGAATGATATTTTTACGCATGTCCGCTTAAAAATGTGTGGTGCGTGACAAATATGAGAAGGTGGTATTTTTAAAATGAGTGCAATGTTCAAAACATCGCACTCTTTAAAAAAAGCTCCTTCTCACAAGTTTTACGTAATATACTATTAATTTACGAAAAGAATAATATTATTTTATAAAAAGAAAGTAAAGTAGAAAGAGTTAATATTCAAAAATTAGTTGACTTACAAGACTTCAACTGCCTCTCATTCTGTTAGTATTTGCAGAGATGCGATTTATTTGAAATACTTCTATTTAAAATGTAAATACAAAATGCAAAATACCTACTTTGTATTTTACACTTAAATGCCTTTTAATAAAAAACATTTTGTATTTTATTTGAAATACCTTTCGAGATGTATTTTGCATTTTTAATATTCATTTCAAAATGCAAAATACTTTGTGGTTAAGTTTAGCAAACATTGGCAACATTACCAATCAAACAAAGTGAGTATTATTGTTATTAATAACATAACAGAATTTATTGATACGCGTACTGATAAATATGACCAAAATGTCATGCATAAAGTGCCATGTTATTAGACGTTTTTGTTCGGCTCGGCATTGTGTCTCTATTTCTCATGATAAATACCTAAAATAAATAAAAATATCTGAGATTTGACCAAAAGGTATTTTATTTTGAAAAAGTATTTTGAAAATACCTATTTTGCATTTAGCATTTAAAATACAAAACGCAAAACTATTTGGTATTTTGCATTTGAAATAGTAAATCTGAAAAGTATTTTGCATTTTGTATTTAAATGCTTTTTTAAAACCATTTTGTACATCTCTGAGTATTTGTTTTTTTCACATCAACAAATCAGTAAAAGATTTATGGATTATCCTGTATAAATATATAGATACCTCTGGTAAAGACTGCACCTCCAGAAGATGAACGGTAGTCTGGAAAAGACGCGTCGCTCTCTCACTCTCCAACTCGACTTCCACAAACTTATGGGATCACTGAAAACAACTCAACAGAAAACCAACTTCTACGACTTTACTTTTGATTGATCAAAAACGACATTACCTAACACAAGCGATTTCCTGTTTAAAGACAAATATTAATATATTTGTAGCTGCACTTCTTATAATTTAAAAAATATAATATATCCTTAATACTATTAGTTAATAAAATGCTAATTAAAGATTTTGTTTACCTATTCAATTCTAACTACAGTTAATAGACACATGGAAATTAATTTTATTGAATCGAAAGTGATTGATTGGAGTTCTTACAAAAACGAACGATTAGTACAATAAAAAATATCGACAGTAAAAATGGATCCATTGAAAATAAACCTATATTAAAAATTTAAATCAAACGGCTTTGGTTCAACTATAAACTTTCCACCTATTTTTTTTTCTATGATCATTCTCAGTTTTCCTGATATTGGATACAAAAATAAGTCGTGTAATCTATGTTAAGATCCTTTCACAGTTCAAAAGTAAAAAAATAGTTATTCAAAATCCAAAAACGCTAACGTAATAATTGTAAAAAATTTAAATACAAAGAGGTATTTACATGAGTACTTACATAAATATTGTTTTGAGTATTTAATATTAATGTTAAAAAACTATTGCAGGGCTGCACAAAGTTTTGTCAGAAAAATATTTTTGACAGTGACTTAAGGCGGGTATCCACTGAAATTGTTGGTAGCTTCTGTGTTGGCAACTGTTGGCAACTGTTGGCAACTCTTCAGAAACTCACCAACTTTGGTTTATATTTTGTCCACACCGGATTAAAATAAGTCGCCAACAATTTGAGGAACATTTCAGTTGACAACTAGCTGTTTCCACCAATTAGTTGACAAAATGTCGTCCAGCGAAGATATTATGCTGGCAGCCGCAACGTTTATAATTTTAAGTGAAAAGAAGCGGAAACATATGTATTGGGTACGACCAAGCCTCAAAAAAAGAAATATATATGTCCAGGAGACAGCCATGTTTCTATTTGCAATAGTTATTGTTTCCAACTGAGCAAGCGTATCCACCGAATAATAAATGTCGGCATCACACGCATAAATATTGCCAACATGCATTTTCCTTTGATGTTTACCGCTAAAAATGGAAACACGGTTCCCTACATTTGTTTACAATTTTTGTTGACAACTTAAGATATTTACAGAATATTTTGTCACCAACATGTGTTGACAACACAAAAGTTGGTAATTTTTCTTTGGTGGAGACCCGGCTTTAGATTGCGACCACACTAATTATTTCTCCACAAAAAAAGTATTGTAGAATTTTAAATCGATCCTGCTCGAAAAATAATTGATCGATTGAAATATTTTTTTAAACTATGTATTTAGTATAGCAAGTTCCTCTTCGAAAAAACTATTTTCTACGCATTTTGATGAAAATTTAACTTGAAAAGCAATTTTTTTCTATGTAGATCAAGCACTTGTTTTTGTGTGAGTACAATCTGGTGTTCTACCCAACAGAACGTTTCACAACGACATTAGACTGTTCCATGCATAAATATATACAATATAATTATAATAATCACAGTGTTAGGTCAGTTTCAAATAAAATTTTTTAACTATGTGTTCAACAACCCAGCATAAATGTTATTCATTTGCGCCAGTGACAAATTATTAATTTTTAACAGTGATTGGTATTACTGGTTACTTTTAAATAACAGTAACAATAATAATTAAAAATGTTGCCAAACATTAACAAATTCGTACGTGTATTCAGTAGTACTGAAGCACCTTAACGAAAGAGCTGAGACCCCCCCACGTCCAGACGTTACTGTATTGGGATTTATCGGGAGGATTTGTTACATGGCACGATGATATACTCACATCGTACGCTTTCCTGATCTCACGTAATTATTTTATATTTTTTATACAGTGTTCCAGTTGATATATTTTGATGAGAAAATAACATAACAGGATTTATAAAATAAATAAAACTGCCCTCGCTATACAGCTTCATAAATAGAAACAGTCATTGTCTGCTACGTGTCAAACATATTTACTTCACGTCTAAACTACTTTATTTTCTTTCATTTTGAAAACCAAGTGCCATAACGCTTTCATTCGCTACGCAAACATGTTATTTTTCACAGCATTCATTCTGAATAGCAATAAATTATTGTAACTTTTGATTCAATTAAATTAATATTCTTTTTCTCTGTTCAAAAAATATAAATTAACTAGATGACCCGGTGAACTTCTACCATCTAAAATTGATTTGATTGTAACTCTTCATTAAAGCGATTGTGAATCCTAATCAACCTTCCAACTCCAATTCATTGAGATCAACAATATTGGCCGCATCGTGTACGGTTTGAGTTTCGTTTGATTAGTCCTGTTTGGCCGATTTTATTAAAATTTTAGGGATACTTTTTAATTGCTACTAAAGGATTAAATTTCAATTTTGAATTGATTCTGGGAATTTGTCCAATATTTTGGAGCTCAAAAACTGTTTGCCAAATTTTAGAGGCTTCCAAAAAAAATCCGTAGAAAATACTTAATTATTCAAACTAGTACTACACCACTAATAAGGACGAAAAAACTGTAACAATTATTTTATTTTGAAAGTAAACAGTTCTCAGATATAAATATAATGCGTATGCTGTTCAGTGATAACAGCTCTTAAAAAACAGAATCTTTAAGGAGAGGTAAAACCCGGTTCTTAAAGAACTGATTATTGGTTTATTAAATGAGTTGCCAAACGAACAAACGAACAGTTTACGGAAAGAACAATTAGAAACTCTTTGTTCAATTATGATGATCGATAGAGAAGAAAATTATAAAAATATTTACTGACTGATATATTTTGACAAAAAAATAGATATTTCATAACGGTTATTAAAATAGTTTAAAAAAAAGACAGGAACAGCACCTCCTCTCATTAAAAAAGACTGTTGTACCTATCACGTTATGGGAATAAACTTTTTAGTCGATTAGTTTTATGCATGAAAATATTTTAATACAATTTTTCATATATTGCTGTAATGTGTAACACGTGCACAAATACATAAAATTTTATGATAATCAAATTTCTATTTTCTATCATAAACGTTTCTGCTATAAATCTCACTATCTCATATTACAATTTTTACAATTCTTCAGCTATTCAATTTACATACTTATATTGTATTAGAATGCACACCAGTAAAAACTGAGAACGTGATTTTAATTAATGAATTAAATAAAAATACTGGCCGTCAACTGTTTATAATCTAGTGCACTTCAAATTCATTACTGTGCACTGAAACTCGATGCAACTGAAACACAATAATAAAACCAATGTAAAAAAGAGTTTTTTTTATAAAATGACCTGATTTAAATAGAAAAACTAGGAGCACCTACCTAACGACCAAAGACATAAAGAGATTTCAGAAACGATGATTCTTATGTGCATAAAAATTGATTAATCTTCCAGCTTTTATATTTACCAATAAAAATTTTACTGAGGTTTATAATACGAACCATTAAAAATTTAAATAAATTTCAAAGGCGTACTTTCTAAAAAAATTAATTACCATAAAAAGTCGTTATCAATTTATATAAATTCTTTGAAATGTTAACTTTTACGTACACAATATAAACTAACCTTTCCGGCAACAAAAAGGTAATGTAATATATTATCAATGTTATGATAATGGAAAGAACTTCTAGACTAAAGAAATATCGGGGTTTTCTTAGCCGGCGCGGCACCTCTACACTGTATACACAAATATATATATATACGATATATGTATCACAGCGATCGAAGAATGCATTTTATGTGTTTCAATTTATTTTATGAAACGTAAAAACGTTATTCTATATCGGAATAGTGATCCGGAATTCGCGCGTCCAATCGTAAAATTATGGACTGGAGGTGAGGATGTCACGCTTTAATCAAAATCGTGTATTGCGTCCGCATCAACGTTGACCTGTATTGTGTGACGAAGCTGTCAAGTCATTTATCTATACCGAATGTTGTGCGTATTAGGGATGTCAGAAGTGCCAAAAAGTATCGATATATATGGTATCGATATTTTTTTAAGTATTGATATCGGTACCGATATACTTTTTTAAAAATATCGATATATCGGTACAATTTTAAAGAGAACATTGGCACTCGAAGAAATTTAGTATACATATTGGATCTCAAATAGCAATTAACGGACATTATTTCTAATAAATCAAGTAATAAATAATTATCTGAAATCAAAAACAACGATAAGATTTTTTTTTGTTTATTAATCAAACGTCTGATATATTTAGGAGCAGATAATTTTAGAGATTAATCGAACAATTAATAAAGCCAGAGATGGCGAACTTACGGCATGCAAGCCAGAGGTGACATTCGACAGAAAATTGTTGCTACAGCATGAATTGAGGTGTAAATCGAAATAATTAAAAATATTCTAGATGTAGAAATGAAAGGAAATATTGTAATAATAGCTGTTTTGACTGTTTATTATTCCAAAAATATCAAAAAATCCGGTGAAAGAGAAACGTGTCTTACATGTGCTTTATTCACTGTTGTTATTTTTGGAACGCACTTAAAAGTATGTTCTAAAAACATATGTAAAATCACATGTTTCTTTTTCAGTGGAGTTTTCGATATTTTCGGAATAATTAAACGACCATAATCAGTCGCGGTAATACATACAAGTGTTGCTATTGGAAGAAAATATCGGTTTTCGATACTCGAAATTTTATATCGATATATCGAAACTTTAAATATCGCCCAAAAATATCGATATATCGATATTTTTCGACATCCCTAGTACGTACTTCGAATTCGGACAGTCCATGATCGCCAATTTTGCTATAAGAATCGATAATAATTAGATAGAGCTATGACAAAGTAATCAAAATAAGTAATTATAATAAATATAGTAAAATATCATAAATAAACGGTTCGACACAACTGTAACTAACTTTTACATATACAGGAGTGGACCTCTAACAGTACATCCACACAACAGCCCTCCCCGTATTTTCTGAGAGGAACTAGTCAAACCATAGCATACTAATTAGTAATTAAGTACTAACACAAAGGGGGTATCCATTTGTAAAATTTAATCAAAATTGAATTTGAGAATGGGCAAACGTGTGTAACAATCTCGTTTCATGGCTCTTCTAATACTGATAAAATTTATCAGTATAGGTATTTTCATTTTATTGTTAAAAAATAACAAATTGAAGATATGACTTGAAACTACGCCTAAAATAGGAAAAAAAAGTGTGTGTCAGTTCCGACGCACGACAGGATTTTACTCATTACGAACGATTATAAAATAAATAGATTAGTGATTCGAAATCTCCTGACGTGCTACAATGAAAAATTGACGAAAACCACAATTTTTGATTTACTTTTAAGGGCAGAAATATGTGTTTTTGGAAATTTTTAAGTAGCAAGCCAGATTTAGTGATGTTTAATGCATAATCTCAGCTAATAAAAAAAGTAATAAAAACAATATTGCGACCACAGTTCGAAAAAACTCCCGAGAAAGTGAAATTGCAGTTTCTGAGCGGTCACCACTGAACAAGAAAATAATTTATTTTTATTATATAAAAGAAAATTGGAAAATATTGTAAATAAATATCATGTAAAAAACTAAACACTTGGAAAAAAAGCAAAAACCACACATCGCGAGATTTTGGGATTCGAACTCGTACATCTAGGTATAATTTAGTGGGTACGTGCGCTAAACCACTGGTCTATCCATGTTACAACTTACATTTCAGATGTGCCTTATTATAGTATACCATGTATCCTCAAGCGTATAACGCCAGCGTGTGACATGCTAGTTTGATTTTACTCTCCATAATTTTTCATACCCCGGCTTATATATGAAAATCGATTCTTAAGGAGTAAACTCCAAAAACAAAAAAAAAATCTTTAGAGCCGTTTTCGAGAAAAAAATGGGCCCGAAAATCGAGATCGAAATTTTAAACAAATTTTTATTTTTGAAAAGAAGTAGGTAGGTATGTGTGTGTAGACTATATGTACGGCCATGATTATTCATTCCAGTACGAAATTTCAAGGAAAAAGGATCAACGTAAATATGATCTGGAAGATTTTTTTCAAAATCGATCCCGAACCACAAAACATTGTCAAAAAATTGAATTTGACAATGAGCTTAGATAGTGATAATATATATACAGTTTTTATAATGCGAGAGCAGTCTAATGTCGTATTCAAACTCCCTGTCATGTACAACATTAGATTGTTTTCACTCAAAAACAAATGCTTGATCTACACACAAAAAGCTCGTTTTTCAAGTCAAATTTTGATTAAAATGCGTAGAAAAATGACGTTTCGAAGTAAAATTATGCAAAAAAACTTTGTTAACTACACGTATACACAGTTTAAAAAAAATATCATTTCAATTGATAAATTATTTTTCAAACAAAATCGAATTAAAATTCTACAATGCTTTTCTTATGAAGAAATGTATGTTCACAATCTACGGTCATTGTCAAATCAAATTATTTGACAATCCTTTCTGCAACCTAGCATTAGACTATAATTGTGAAAACTGCAATGTTTTGTATGTTTGTTTATACTTCCTCAGGCAACTAGAATAACTACAATAACATAAAACATTTAGTACAACCACCATATTACATTTTTTTATAAAATTAAAATAATACCTATTACAGGTTAACCGTATGTCATTCCTTAGTTCCCTGAGGAAGTATAAACAAATATACGAAATGTTGCAATTCTCACAATAGCCTAACTGTTGTAATTTTTATCCACATTCGCGTGAAAATTCATTAATGATGGGTTATTGGACGTGAACAACATGGAGTATTTTAGAATGTTTTGAAAAAGATTTCTCGGGTCTAAATTTTAAAATCATACTGGGAAACTGGTCGTGTGAAGCTCAAGGGTCGCACTTGTAAAAATCCACCTCACAGCTTGTTTAAGTTGTTTTTACCAGTTTAAGGGAGTTCCTCCTCCCACATAAAATTTTTAATTACGCTACTGAAACAGTGCTTAAAATGGATCGCTTGATATCAAATGTTCGAATAAATTTTAATGCGATAAGAAAAATACATAAATAACAATGAACGTTGAAATATTTTAATACTTTAAACTTCTACGATTGAAATTTACGAAAATATGCATTTTGGTCAAATCACACACTTCAGTAAACTTTGAACCCGAACATATTAAACAAATATGAATGCACATTTATGCAAACTTCGTCTGCTTGAAACTGCAAACATAAACATTTTTGAAACGTCAATACTATTGCTATCACGAGAGTTTAGGCTGTGATTTTAATTGTTGCGGGATTTTTTAAATTTTTGCATGATATTAATTTTCAGCATGTCTATTTGCATTTTGTATTTTGATTGATCAAAAATGCCTGGACCGATATTAATAAAACTTGATACACTAATAAATACCATAATATTATATGTTAGTTAGCATTTTTACACGAATAAGTTTGTATAAAATTGAAGTCACCGTCAAAATCGGCATTCACGATAGCAACCAGAAATATTAATATTTGGGCCTCACTTGGTAAAAAAAAAACATACAAAACGTATAAAATAAGCGAACTGAAGATGTAAGATTGACCTTTAAAATGTTTTATGTCAATGTTTCGAGACATCATTTTTGCATTTAAGCAAAATTAACACTTTTGATTTGAAATGCTATTAACTTTTGATTTTATAATTAATGAATAAAAAAACTGACCCCTTAATTTTATCAAATTTTAACAGTCGTGAACACAAAGAAAGAAAAGATTACAGCAACTTGCAATTTGGCACAGTTTTTAGTGACACTCTTATGAGAAGAAAAACGTAAAAACATTTATAATTCCACCATTTTTAAAAAATGGCGGTTTGGATAACAAAAAAATGATTTACATTCATTTTTAACAACACTTTTTTTTTAAATACATATATATCCAATTGTATATATGTCCACATATATGCACATATACAAGAGAATATCACTTGGGGAATTGGCTTCCGCCGTAAGGCATTTTGGCCAGCAACATTAAGTGTGAAATATTATATCAAATAAATCGACGTCACAAAACATCCATGAGCAGAGGTGGGATTCGAACCCAGGACAGTTAGGTCGAGAAGCCAGTACACTAACCACTATAGACCATAATTAACAACACTTTAAAAAATAAATTCCAGAACAAAAAAATCAGGAAAAAATTGAATAATTGTATTTTAAAGAGGACATTCTAAGATTTCGAATGCGCTTTCGAAAATTTTCGCAGGATTATTTCTTCAGGAGTTATAAGCGTTTAAAGAAAAAAAGACATTTTAGCATTAGCAGATGATAAATCGGTTAGAAAAAATCGTAGAACAATTTAAAAAAACAATTTTAAATCGAAAAAGATGGACTTTAAAATTCTTCTCTAAAAATTTGTCTGGAGTTTTTAGAGTCCATAGATGCCATTCAACTTTATAAAAAATTAAAGAACCATGTTTTTTACTCTTTTCAATTCTCACTAATCGCAAAAAAAATGATAATCTTTTTTAATATCTTTATTAAAAAACTAAAATATAATCTTTAAGAAAAACTTTAGTTTTTTTTTCGATCATTTTTGATTAAACAGTGATTTAAAAATCAAAAAAATTCCAAAATTTTTGATCTGATCCTCTTATTGAGCAACGTACAGATGACACATTTAGTTGAAAATCACATGGTGAGTACAAAACGTCAAAAAATTGTCATTTAGAATGTAAAATTACCTCATTTAAAAAAAAAATAGAGGCTAAGCATGTATTGATTCTGGTAGCCTGTTTGTAGTATAACTTTTAGCCAGCTTAGAACAGATTAATGGGGCTACTCTGTATGGTCAATATTAGAATTTACAGCTTTCTGTCTCACTTTACTCTTTGTAATGTCAAATTTGTTAGAAAGTGACAAAAATTTAACAGTGCTGTAATTTTTACCATTGTCTCTACAGAATAGCACGACATGTCTTCTAGGAAGTAGGCATATTGCGTTTTGAGAACTTGTGTTATAACAATGGTAGGCAGAATACCTTTCGAATATTCCATTTGTCGCGGAAAAATCAAAAAAAAAAGTAATTATTTATTGATGAACGAAAATCTACAGTTGATAATAAAATAGAGAAAGCAAGTGCGGTGGAGATATACCATTTATTTAATTTTGCAATTAAAAAGTAAATGAGTTAGTACATTGAGTTGGCTTTAACCCAGTTTTGTAACGACATAATATTATTTATCATCAGCAACTGCATGCTATTGATACCTTGTACTGTAAATTGCATAATCGACATTTCGTACGATTGCACCGTGCGTGAGAATTGCCTGCCTCAATGAAATTAAAACAATACACGTGCATAAATAGTAAATATTTCAATAGATATCAGCAAAAAAATTAGACTTTGTACTAGACAGATATTAATTATCCACCATGATGATGCCTATCATAATTGTTGAAAAATTTAACCATTTTTAACCGAATTAAAAAAAAAACAAATAATGAATTCGACGCGTATGTTACTTGTATGTGTAACGTAGTAATAATAATTGTATCTTATTACATAATATTTAATAATAATTAGGTACTTCCATTATGCAGTTGCTATACTGTTCATAAAATACTACATATTTCTCCCAACATTAATTACTTTAAAGTAAATTAGAAAAAAAGTGCATTCACAAAACAAATCAAACACTTAATACTTAAAATTATTCAGCAGAATATCGATTTGGTGGACATAAAATACAGCATCGTCTTAAAACTTTGCCTTCGACTAATATTCAATTTCATCATTGGTTTCATTGGTATTTTCACTTGATATATTCGAAACTTCCATACATTCCAACCATTTTGTAGTAGCATCTACTAAAACTAAAAAAAATATAGTAAGCCTCACCCTCACAAGCTCACCTAAGAAGTTTAACTTCTTTAGTTTTTAATATTATTCCCAAGTTTAATTTTTTTTTATGTGAAACTAATTAATAATATTTACACATACTTAGCAACACACTATAAACTTCTGTCCTTGTCAGTTTCATGCAATTTAGGAGACAAACTAACTTCTCCTTTATTTGCCAGTTCTACTTCTCCTCGATTTCTTACTTTTTTCACTAAAGAAGTTAAACTTCAAAAATGTTTATTATAAAATGGACCAAAGAAATCGATATGTAATCTGGACCACGGTTCTGACGGCCATGACCATGGATAAAGCTCTGTTTTCGCAGGATTAAAACTACTAATATTAGGTCACTAAAAATAACTTCTAACTAATGTTTTTGATTTAACAGTACCCATATGGCATGAATGAAGTTCTTGTAAAAGTTCACTCCTTAATTTGAGCGGTATCACAATTCTGTAACAGTAACCCCAGAGTAAACAGTCCTGTAATACTGATAATTCTTTTTTGAGAATATAAAATGGTTGCAACTCAGAAGCTGTCTTGCCAGTCGGCCAATCCTGTAAAACAAACTTTATCACTTGACTCAAAATTACATTTTTGTTGCATTTTTTCTTTTAATTACATCTACCCCTACATTATTTTTATTTAAATAATTAATATAACAATCATCACCATCAATTTTTTTTTTCATTTTTCTCCAAATTATTTATTCTTCGCGGGAGCCAATCGGCTTGATTTTTATCTGACTGGACATACTGAATACCTAGTATATGTAAACTGTTTTAAAAAAACTCATCTTTGTAGGCGACTAGCAGACATTAATGGATTGTCCTTTTTGGGGTCAAAAATTGCAAGTAACGGTTTGTGATCAGTTACTAAAATAAATTGAATACCAAACAGGTACTGGTACAATTTTGTTATACCATAAATGAAATTTAGAGCCTCCCTTTCAATTTGGGAATAATTTTTCTCTGCGCTAGATAACACTCCTATGCAAATGCTATCGGTTTTTCCTCTTTATTTATAATGTGAGAAGAATCGCACTGGTTGGAAATAAAATTATAGTTTAAAAAAACTAAAACAACATGCTTTTATGAACTAAAAAATGCAAAAAAAATTGTCAACAAAGTTAGCTTTACTGTAAAAAGCGTGGAGTGCTTAATATCGGCATCGAATGCCGACAGTAAGTTGGTGAAACTATAGTTATATAATGCTGTGATTATGGCTCTTTTATTTTTGCTACAAGAGAGCAGACTAATTCTATACTTAGAACAAAATCGTATTTTCACTAAATGTTTCCAAAGTCAACTAGGTGGGATATTCTCATGAAGCTAGTTATACAAGATGTAAAACTAAAAACTAGAATTTTAAACTTTGGATTACGAAAAATATGTTCATCAAGACAGAAACTAAACAAACGCTGCAAAATAAAACAAAGATACACAAAACGGCTTTAATACACACAGACGACGTCATGTTTGTAAATGTTTTTACGTTCAGTAGAATTCCGCGTGTAGGTCTGTGGGACGTTCCCAGACTAAAGACAACTGAAGTGCCTCTCTGAAATACCGAGCAATTGTGTGTGAACACATTTATCTTGAAAAGAACAATTTTCACCTCCAATTCTCGAGAGAAAAAGAAAGACGACGCTACATAACTACGTGATATTACAAAAACTGCTGTAGTTATTTTTAAGGTAAACATTTAATAATTTGTTTGGTGACTGGAAATGAATGAACAGGCACTTACTCAGGAGTTGACCGAAAATTTTTCACCAAATCATAAATACGTTTTTTGCTAAATTAGACTTCAGAATGGAAAATATATTACCGAATAAAAAACTAAATATTATTTTTGTCTCCCAAAAGTTTCTGTTATCACAACTTTAATGCCCTACACAAAAATATCAGATAAGGAGATGGTATAGAGATGAAATGTCTCTCAAAAATTTATCACTATTACTGTCTCCTACATTTTATTTATAATATACATGTAAGGAATTGATCAGGAATGAAGTCTCTTTATTTTGAATATAGTTTGGTAATTTTTTTTGTTTAATATAGGAACGAATAGAAGGTACAAGCATTAATTTTGAAATCTAGGATTATTATCCGTCTTCTTTTCCCTGGACACCGTCCTCGATTTTAAGTCCCTTGGAGATGCCGGGATGTTTTCTCGATTGTATTCGGACCTTAAAAAAAATCCTAAATCCGCATCTATTGATAGTTAATGTTTTTGTAATCTAATGAATGGATATAAGAAAAGTAAATTTAGTCAACTAAAAAAAGTCAAACAGAAGTGAGAGATAGTCCCGAGGTTACAAGCGAAATGTCCGGGAAGTGATAGTGAAATGTCCGAAGACAGCAAGCCAAAAGTTTGAGTTTCTGATTGTGAAGATACGAAAATATTATGACAACCTTACTTTCAGAGGAGTTAGGAAGATTAAAAAAGTAGTATTCCTGTGCCCTAACTAGAACAACTTTAATGTAGAATTTTTGTGTTTTTAGTGTATTTGCCATATGGCAACATACACTATTGGCGTCGGTCGGATGGCGGGACCTAGGGGTCGGACCAAATTTTCTCGACGTTTCATAACCTCCTAAATACTTTGGCACCATTTTTAAAAATGTTTATATATATATGTATATATATATACGTATATATATACGTATATATATATATACGTATATATATATATATATATGTATATATATATATGTGTGCGGGAAATAACTTTCGAAAGAGTTAATTAATTTTAACGAAATTTGGCCTACGTGTTGAAATCCATCACCGCAAGAAGCCTATTTAAAATGGGCGTAATCGGGCCATTTTAAGGGTAATTTTTAGGGGTTGAAAAATGTTTTTGGGCCCCAAAATACCGAAAAAATTCTCAGAATCGTTTCAAAATTGATATTTAACCCTTTAGTAGTAATTAAAAAGTGTTCCTAAAATTTTAATAAAATCGGGCCGACAGGACCGGACTTACAAATTTTATGAAAATACTAGTTTACAGATAGTGAATTATTTTCTGAAAGTTGTATATAATTTGGTATAGAGGTTCGATTGATAATAATATTGCAACTGAGAAAAAAATGTTCTTTTAAGGGGTTTATTAAGGAGCCAAATTTTTATTTTGCCCAAAAAACCAACTTAAGTTCGCATAACAAAGCCACACTGCCTATATTAGCAAATACACTATATTGTCGGCAGGGTTTTGGCACTGCGACCCGGGTTTTTTAGCTTCCCGCTAAGAAAATTGAAAATTTTCAAAAATTGGGAAGTTACTGGTTTCACCCCGATTTTCGAAATTTGAGTTTTTGTCAGATCTCGACGTTTTGAGGTCCTAGGAAGCTATTCTGACAATTTCCAAAATGATGTCCGTATGTCTGTGTGTATGTAAACCTTTCATAACTTTTGAACGGGTGGACCGATCGAAACGCGGATTGCGGCATCTAAAAGGAACTTGCTGAACTTAGATTTTCTGAAAATTTGAACTGATTCGGCTTGGTAGATTTTGAGAAATCTCAAAAATAAAGCTTTTTGGAAACCAGTTTTTTTTTAAATATTTTGAAATGTTTTCGAAACTACCGCACCGATTATTTCCAAAATCTAATCAGTTCTATTCCTCATAAAACAACGTCAATCGCCGCAAACCGTATCAAAATCGGTTAATCTGTTCGAGAGATATCGTCGGAGAAAAATTTTAAAAAACAAGCTTTTTTTAAGTGAAATGGTTTTCATTAAATTAGATAAGACAGTTAATTTAAGATCAGATACAAAAAACTTAAGTTTAGTGTACAATGACATTCTAAATTTGAAATGATTATCTTGAGTAACTGAAAGATTTTCGTATTTTAATTTATATGTATAAAGAAATTAAACGTTTGAAAAGATTAATTTAAATTTTCTAATTTTTTGTCACTTGATTAGTACTAAAAAATTTCTCAATTTTCTGTGATGTATATTTAATTTAAATTCAAAATTTTGGGAATTGTACTGACCTCTAATGGAAAATTAGTTAAACTGAGCAACTGTCATACTATAATTTTTAGTTGACTGTGCAAATAATATAAATAAAATATAAAAAAAGAACATATTATTTTCTACAATTTACAATTTTTATAATTGTTTTTTGTAATGCCAAATTGCATATTATATCATAGTTTTACTATCATTTAAGCATATTGAGGTTAGTCACACCTTTGTTTCTTTTTAGGAAATTATTTAATCTATAATGTTTAATATTTTTTATTATATGAATCTTAATTTTTGTAAAAAATTTTTAGAGCTTGAAAAAGACGAAACGTTGCAATCAATGAGTGTTTAAATTGATTTATTTTCATTATTCCAATTACCCGTGATACTGTTTTCTATTATAACATATATCTGGAATTGAACTTTAAAAATGAACCATATATAATATTTGTTACTAGCCGTTACACGCAATAATGCAAGCCACATCTCAATAGATCGGAAACAGCGGGAAGTTCCAGGGATGGCCTGCAGGGTCAACCGTATTTCAGATTTTTTTTTTGTTGTTGCTAATTTTCCCAAATATGCAATTAGAACAATAGATAGTGTAAATAATAAGCTTATAATAAAGTAAATAAAATAACTGCAGTAGTAACTGGAACACTGAACACACATACACACACACACACACATATATATATATATATATATATAAATCAATGAAATTAAAAACTAGATTTAATTCGATTATCTTGTTATACTATTTTAAGATATCATAACAAATCAAAATTTTAAGTAGTTATATTATTACAATTCATACAGAGTAAAATTTTTTTCAAACTAAATAAACAAAAAAACAGTTTGTATTATTAATCACCACAGTTACGTAGTAACTAATTTATATGTATACAAAATTTCATTACTATCATTTTATATATGCGTCAATCTCAGTCATTATATTAAACGATTTACTATATTCATATCCATATTACTAAATGACTGTTATTATTCATAGGTATTTGGATTGACAAGACTTGTATTATTTAAAAATAATTCTTTAATATTTTCGTACAACGTTTCGTCTCTCTCGAGACTTCTTCAGGTACTGTAATTAGAACACAAAAAAATAAATAAATAAATAAATATCATTTTTACAAGTCAAGAGTTGTGAAAATATAACTAGTAGATAATTTTCAACATAATATAAACAATATAAGTAAAATATAATAGTATTATCATCAACAAAGCAAAAATCTTATTACAGAAATTTAAATTATAAGTAAATTCATTATTGTAAAATTATAATTTAAATTTCTGTAATAAGATTTTTGCTTTGTTGATGATAATACTATTATATTTTACTTATATTGTTTATATTATGTTGAAAATTATCTACTAGTTATATTTTCACAACTCTTGACTTGTAAAAAAGATATTTATTTATTTATTTATTTTTTTTGTGTTCTAATTACAGTACCTGAAGAAGTCTCGAGAGAGACGAAACGTTGTACGAAAATATTAAAGAATTATTTTTAAATAATACAAGTCTTGTCAATCCAAATACCTATGAATATTAACAGTCATTATGTTAAACTTTATATTTTCAAATATCAATTTAATTTCATTATTAATAACAATAAATAATAACTTAAGTTGTCTTTATCAACTTTTTATATTTATCCAAAATACCATTATATAAACAACTTAAGTTATTAGTGTCAGTTTTTAAATTTATTGAATCGTTCAGATAAATCCAGATCATTTCACTTATGTTCCCTTTGAATTGATTAGACTCTATATCTAATATTTTAACTTTATCAAATTCAAAAGTATGTCCTGTACTAAAATGATGTTTTGCCAAGGCAGTATGTTCCATTTTCAACATGTTTACGTTTTTGCAATCTATTTGATGTTGATATACTTAATCTATTTTTTAACCATTTGATTGTTTAGTTTGTCCAATGTATACTTTATTGCATTCGCATGGAACACAATAAATCTATTCAGAATTACGGTCTTGGTCATCTTTATCTTTCAATTTTGAATATATTGATCCTATAGTTTTAAAATTATAAAAAGTTGGTCTCCAATCAGTGTTAAAGAAAATTCTGGATATATCACCTGATTCCAAAATATGTAATAATAGAAATTAGTTTCACGGGTAATTGGAATAATTGTTAATTTTTGTAAAAAATTTTTTTTCAGAGCTTGAAAAAGTCTTGATTTAATAAAGACGAAACGTTGCAATCAATGAGTGTTTAAATTGATTTATTTTTATTCCAATTACCCGTGAAACTAATTTCTAATATTTATTATGTTTCAATTTGACTATTTTTTGATTTCGTTTGAATTTAGGAGGATAATTATTTTTGTCTAGTATATGTTTCACTCTTAAGATATTACCATTATGATATATTTCATGACTGAGATTGATTGCGCGGTGGAGAAGACCAAGTGCTACTGAAATTTTCTGTGATATTTGATGATTTGATGTAAAATTCAATAGTCTCCCTGAACTTGTAGGTTTGGAGAACCAATTTGTTCTCAGACTACCATCCTCTTGTCTGATAACCATGACATCTAAAAATGGTAATTTGCCATCTACGTCTATTTCTATAGTGAACCGGATCCTTTTTTCCACTTTATTAAAATAACTTAGTAAATTATCAACTTCATTTTTAGGTACAGCCATGATTGTGTCATCAACATATAATTTCAAAAATATCAATTTAAACGGTAAAATATTAGTCACTTCATCTAGAATATATTGCATTACTAAGTTAGCTAATGCTGGACTAGCAGGACCTCCCATGCTAGTTCCATCAAGTTGTAGATATATCTCATTAAGAAAACTAAAATATCCTAGTTCGAAGCAGCTATTAATAATTCGTAACAAACAATTTTTATTCATGCTCACTTTTGTTTTAGAAACATCCCACTATTCATTAATGATTTTTTCAACTAACTGTTTCGGAATATTTGTGAACAAAGAAACAACATCAAGGGGTACCAAGATATAATTATCAGGTAGTCTAACAGTCATTATGAATTCAATGAATTCAGTCGAATTTTTTATGTTGTAATTATTATTTGTAATTATTTTTGACAATGTAGTATGTACGAATTTTCCTATATATATATATATATTATAGAATGTTAATTTCCGTCGTAAAAGCGAGGTCTAGAGGACCAGGATCCATAGCGACAACTCCCGTAACTCTAGGACATCATTTGGCTTCAAAAATTGAAAAATAAAAATTTGAGCGTGTGTGACCCCCTTTAGTGTTTGAATTTCATTATACATACGAATGCAACCCCAGATCGTTTTTGCTTTTCATGAAAATAAAAGAAACATTTATTGCGTATCAACAAAATTAAAGCAAACATCTTTTATTACAGTAAAAGCAAACGCACTATAAATTTTATATTACAAAAATTTTGTGTATAATGACGCGAACTTGCATTGAAAGAGAGACATTGGTTTCATTTGGCACGATGTTGAAACAGAGGATCTATGTTTTTGTGTAATGAGAGAGAACGATGAGGATAGATACAGAATTTTCCTGTTTAAATACGTTTCGTTTAAGCAGCGTATTTGTCTATAATTTTTGAAAAGACAGTCATCGGCTGGCCTTTGGGCTGGTCAGATAAACATATAGCGTTGAGATATATTTTAACACAGCATGATAAAATGATATTTTAATATCGCCAATAAACAATTATTTTTTTGCAAATTTGAATTGTTATTATCTGTCGCTAACCTGGAGGTGTGTCGTTCTAGTTTTCGTTGTTGACTCCAGCCTTATCGTATCTATCCAGAGATTTTATCCCGTTTATCGTAATTCCCGTATTTTCCTGGATATCTGAAATTTTGGATAATTTTAATTGTTGTTTATTGTTGCGAGCGCTGTAGGGAGTGTAGCTTTCCGTGTGGCCCCTTATATACCTGGAATTAGGAGCGTTTTTTCGAATAGGGAATATTAACCGTGAATTATTCATCAAGGATCTTTTAGATTTTCGTGATTGTGTGGACTTGGATTCTGGAATACAGGAATACATTCCACAGTTTTCTAAAACTACGTTACAATTCTACTTTACTTCGAACACCCCTATGCATCGGTTCCGTTTTGAATAAAGCTTTTTGGCGAGCTATTCCCGACTATCCCGTCGGACTAAATAAAATTTCAGTTCGGGATTCAGGACTGAGAAAATATTCACGGAATGTGCATTCACTTCAGTTAAGCCATATTTCTACATGGTGTTTTAGATCTTACGATTAGTTCCCGGATTTATCATTGTATGGTTATTAATATTAACGCTTCCTGTGACGTCCCGACGTCATATACGGGGTGTCCACAAAATTACGTGTTTACTTTTGCTGTTTTTTTCTTTCTTTTCTTTATTGTCGTTCACGCATATCTCAGCCATTATTTATTCCCGTGACGTCAAAGATCCTATATACAGGGTGTCCACAAAGTTACGTGTTTACTTTTGCTGTGTTTTTTTATCTTTTCTTATTGTCGTTTACGCATATCTCAGCCATTATTTATTCCCGTGACGTCAGAGATCTTATATACAGGGTGTACGAAAATTTACGGATTAATTGTCGCCCTGTGAACTGTTTCTATTTATCGCAACCCAATCTTAAGTGTATCTTGACAGCAAGGATTTAATATACCGGGTGTCCGATAATTCCCGGATCAAGTATTCATGAAGTTATCTGTTTGCGTTCTAGTCTAAAGTTTTTTTTAACGTGTTATTGATATGGTTTCGTGTACTGTGTCTTGTGCCTTGCCCGTCCAGGGTTGTAGTTGAACCACTTGGGTCTAAGCTTCCTAGTCTGGACTATCTAGGTGTGGCTATTTACGATTCGTGTCCTGGCGCCCTGGTAACTCCGTCGGAGAATACGTAAATTTTTTTTAATATCAGAATCGATTTTGGTCAGCTAATTGTTTTCTTGTCTTATTGTTAATTTTCCGAGAGGTAGGTGGTAGGGTTTTTCCGGCCGTTCTACGGTCATTCCGTTGGGATATATTTTGAGAACTCGTTATTTTGTGCTGTCCTTTGAGTCGTGTGGTAGGTGGTGGATTTTTAAACGCCTTTTAAGGCATTTTCTCGTTATAGTCTATTCGCCTTTCTAAATTGTGTTTGAGTATTTTTTTATGCGATTATTTTCTTAAAAATTTTTAAACTAACTCCCGGCCCAGCGCCAGCTGAAGCTAGCCGCGCAACCGATTAAATTCGGATTCAGTTTAAATGGTTCTTCGGTGCTACAAATGAAAGATATTAACCCCACATCAAGTTTTATTGAACTTCGAATAATTTCGAATATCTCCGAATACTTTCGAACAACGCCGAACGACGCCTATAATATATATATATATATATATATATATATATATATATATATATATATATATATATATATATGTGTATGTGTGTGTGTGTGTGTGTGCGGGCAAGAACTTTCGAAAGAGTTAATTGATTTTAACGAAATTTGGTCCACGTGTTGAAATCCATCACCGCAGGAAGCCAAATCGGGCCATCTTAAGGGTAGTTTTTAGTGGTAGAAAAATGTTTTTGGGTCCCAAAATACCGAAAAAATTCTCAGAATCGTTTGAATATAATCCTTTAGTAGTAATTAAAAAGTGGCCCTAAAATTTCAATAAAATCGGCCTAACAGGACCGGACTTACAAATTTTATGAAAACACTAATTTGCAGATAGTGAATTATTTAATGAAAGTTGTATATAATTTGGTATAGAAGTTCGATTGATAATAATATTGCAATTTTTTGTTTTGCCCAAAAACCAACTTAAGTTCGCATAATAAAACCGCACTGCCTGTATAAGCAAATACAGTAATACCCCGACTTACGCTACCCCATTTACGTGAATTCGGAGATACGCGGTTTTTCTTTTTGATCATGGCGCGCATCGGCGTGTTTGGTTTACGACAAGTTCGAACAGTTCCGTGTGGAATAAGAATTCCAATTAACAGAAGGCTTCAGTAAAATTGAAAAGGGGTTACAAATTTTAGAAAAAATAGATTCCAATGAAGAACGCGTGTCGACTACAAAACGGGAAATAAAAAAGTTACTGGCATGCTACGAGAAAATTTTACGTGAGAAGGAGAAAAACTTAACTTGTCAGGCGACATTGTTAGAATATATGAAGACTTCGACATCAAAATAACTTTGATTTACGTTGTTTTATTCCTACTAATGTAAATTGTTTTAATTATCTAACATTTTATTAAACATGTTTCTTCTACATTATTGTTTTCTTTAGACTCTGGTCCCGATTATACAAACTTTATACATATTATGTATTTATATGCAAGGTTGAACCCCAACTTACGCGAATTCGACTTACACGGCTATCTCTTGGTCCCACCTATCGCGTAAGTCCGGGGTATTACTGTACACTATATTGTCGGCAGGGTTTTAGCACTGCGGCCCGGTTTTTTTTTTTTTTTTGACAAACCTTCATACTTAAGAGTTTTTTGTAATTTTGAACAACTTTTTTTAATAAAATTTTGCTCTATCTTGATCGCACATGTGAGTATATTTGAAAACCTACTTTTTATTTTAATCGTAGTTGACTAGATTTTGACTTTTGAAAAATTTTGTTCCTACAAAAAAGATGCATCTTAATGGCCTGCATAACTTCTGAAAATTTTATAATGATTGCTTTTAAAATGAAAAAGTTATTTAGGAGTCCTCATGTAAAGTGAAACACACTGTATAAGTATAATTCTCTATCCGCAAACAAATGTTTTCATAAAATTTATAAGTTCGGCCCTATCGATCGCACTTTATTAAAACTTGAAGGGCAACTTTTAATTCATAGGAAAGAGTTAAATTTCAATTTTGAATCAATTCTGAGAATTTTTTCTGTATTTTTGGACCCCAAAACCATTTTCAACTCCTAAAATACATCCGTTAAAATCTTATAATAGTCCAATTGCACCCATTTTAGTATACTTCATGCGACGGTGGATTCCAATATGTATACCAAATTTCGTTACGATCAATTAAGTCCTTCGAAAGTTGCCAATAGTGTATATATGGAAATAGGTACAGTAATAAATTATATTTACAAATTTGAAATATTTACTTAGCGCTTATTAAAAATTAAACGAGACCTAGCTATGTTATATGTAATTAAAAATTAATTAGGAGTTAATAAAACTACTGTCACTATATTCAGTGATACATCCTATTTTTGGCATAGGGACATATGGTACATGATTTGCATCATAGAAAATTTTAAAAATAACTCGGAATAATCAGTAGAAGAAAAATGGTACTATTGTTCACGTTTGTGTATATTCTACTAGAAAATGTTTCAAAGTGAACAGAATAATTTGTAAGTCCTGTTAAGAACAAGGATAATAAGTTTGTGCAGGTTGATTTGCGGAATTAGGTCCTGATACTGGAGCTCCAAAATAAACATAGACAAGGTGAGAATAGGTAAGGTGGAAAGAAAAGAGAAAGGGGGTAAGAGAAACGAAAGCGCAACAAAGATCAGGTCAGAGGTGACAGAGTCTAGAGTGGATTTTCTTGTGTGCTCCGACTATACGTCACAATAAGTGTAATTCCCGTGGCACCGCATAGCCAGCTGTGGACACAAAATAAATGTAAGGAATGGCATAGAAGTTAACTAATGAAAAAAAGTGTCTTAACTTTTTACTGAGTTTATCTATATCAGTAGCGGGTGTTTACAAAACTGGAAGACATTTAAATGCATATCAGTTTGTTACAAGCCACCAATTCTCTTCGGATTCTAAGACCTGATGAAAGTGTCAATCGCCTTCTCAGTTAAAAATAATAAATTAAACTGATCATATAAATTGATCCTAGGCTCGAATATCTCTAACAGTTTATCTTAAACGAGCCATTCCATTTTATCCTAATACGTTTTTTATAAACGAAAGGTACTGAAACCTCCATATTATCAGAATTCCGAGATTTCGCAAGTCCGAAATTTCGTACAAATTGTTTTAAACGTATGAACTCCAGAACCAAAGAATCTAATGTAGGAATTCCCAAATTAATAAAAGGTTTAAAATTTACCGACCTAAAAGTGAATATTGTTTTTTTACCACATTGATGATACCTATACAGTAAAAGTAAACTGATATAAACTAGAAAATGCCTACAAGATATCTTAATAACGATTTAGAACATAATACAGTAACAGAAGACAAGAACTTCTTTTTTAAATATTACATCAATTTTTAATATGACGTGTATATTTTATAATGTATCCAAATCAATTCTTTTGTTACCGAGATTCTAGGACATAGTACTTACACATTTTATTCAAATTTACACTGAAAACATCAGCAGATTTTTTATTTACATGCCACTGACTACGATAGGTCATAGAACTTAATTTAGGTATATCACATTAAATTAGCGCCTAACAGCTACAAAAATTTCATACGAAATAAAAACGAACTTTAACATTACCAAACATAGGTAGCTTTTAGTTTAAAATTTCTAATTAAAAGTGAGGATTTATTGTTTACAATGAATATATAAAATACAGACAGTTCTCAGCTTATAAAGAGTACTCCAATAAGAATGATGCATTTTTTTTTAAAAAACGACATTATTTGTAAGCTATTGGCGTCGGTCGGATGGCGGGACCTAGGGGTCGGATAAAAATTTCTCGACGTTTCACATCATTCTAAGCAGCTTGGCACCATTTTTGAAAATGTTCATTTGTGTGTGTGTATGTGTGTGTCTGTGCGCGTGTAATAACTTTCGAAAGAGTTAATTGATTTTAAAGATATTTAGTCCACATGTTGGAATTCATCAACACACGAAACCAATTTAAAATGGGCTCAATCGGACCATTCTAAAGGTATTTTTTAGGGATTGAAAAAAGTTTTGGGACCCTAAAATACCGAAAAAATTCTCAAAATGGTTCCAAAATCGAAATTTAATCCTTTAGTAGCAATTTAAAAAAATCCCGGCAGAACCGGATTTACAAATTTTATACAGAACACTAGTTTGTAGATAGTGGGTTACTTATTTCATGGAGTGGGTTTTTATTTTGGTGTAGTTGTTCGATTGATAATAATATTGCCATTAAGGAAAAAATATTATTTTAAAGGGTGTATTAAGGAGTTGCAGTTTTTATTTTGTCCAAAAACAAACGTAAATTCACATAATATTCACACTGCATCATGTATAAGCAAATACACTATATTATCGGCAGGGTCGTGGCACTACGACCTGAGTTTTTGTTTTGTTGTCATCATAAGAAAATGTTTGCTCAATCTTCAAGAGTTAAACCAAGTTCAGTCTTCACCACAATTTAAAAATTATTTGAAATGAAAAAGTGAACTCGACATAATATTAACCTTGACAATTACAGTAGGTTACTGCACCCGATAACAATGAAATAATATAAAAAGCAAAACCGCAGATCTGAGAAAATTGACTCTATTCGGGCGTATCTATTCCAGTTTCATGTAGACAGAGGCCCTCCTAGCTCGGACGCAAACCAGTGGCGTGCTACGAGTTTGTATTCTGATGTTATGGCGAACTATAATCGATTTTAAAATTTGGGTCTACCGCCTAACGCCTAACATAGCGTTGAAGTGTAGTACAAATTTCATTTAAACATTAATAATTATTGTGCTAAAAAATACAAGTTACCAAAAGTATTAGTAAATTGTTCACTACGGTATAGTTTCGAAAAACTAAATTAATAAACAGTAGAATATCTATAGTTTACTATAACTAGTAATTTTATGCCATTGTAACAATGGATGTTTCTTAACAATTATAGCAAAATTAAACCATAAATTATGCACTATTTGTCGTCGTTTTACAATACAGCTAAGCATTGTCAGCCGTATTGCCAAACGTAATGTGATGACAGTTCATCTGTTAAAAAACAGCGCTGTTTTATTATACAGCTATAGGTTGTTTCAAAACGGCTGAATTTACAATCCAGCTGTGAAATATATAAAAATTAATTGATTATGCTGTTCGAATATTCTAGCTCACTTCCAGGTGAACAAAAGAGTTGAAATTTAGCATTTCCATAACAATAACCTACAATAACGAAGAAATAAAAAAATCTGAAAGTTCTTAACTTAAAAACCGTATCTCATCAGAAGAACGGATGTTTTGCCAGTATTTTATATACCTATTTTTAACTATCTCAACGTATATCGAGTCTAACCAAGTGAGACCAATAAATAGTTTAAACAATAAGTACCTACATGTAGACGTCCTTGAGAAACTAGTGTTTTCTGGGCTTTTACACATAAAGTAAATGTTTTTAAATATAACACTGTTATTTAATAACAAAGACAGTTCAAATATCTAGGCTCTTTGTGCTTATATTGTTTGCATAATATCCAGTGATCGGGAACGCATTTTTTTGACGTAGCGACTAAGTTTATGTTCTCGCCAGGTATAGGCCATTTACTTCGACTTACTCATGTAAAGCAGAGTTTACATTTGTAGACTTTACTGACGAAAAGTGTTTGCAAGCGGATAGCAAAGTTGCAGATCTTCTAGTTTAGTGGTGGAAAGTACAGTAGTATCGTTAAGAAAAGATAGTTACAAGATGGAGAATCTGCGTAATAAGATGAGTGGGGAGTGCAATGAATAACGACGTGATTTGAAATTTCAGGGGAAATCATAGGTGGTATCTGCTCTGTCAATTATGAGTGTCTCGAAGAGCGATGAACAACTAAATGATCATATTCATAAGACCACTCGTCTGATCCGGAAGTCGTCTGTGCGCAGGAATATTACTACTATCTTTTCTAAGCGATACTACCCTACTTTCCAGTAAACTCTTCAAATGTAAACTCCTCTTAACACTGTTGAATCACTTTCACACAGTTTGTGCTGAGACCCAGCGGTAAGAGGCGAGGTAGGCAAAAGACATATTGTGGTATGAGCTTCTCTAGCTCTGTCTCAATTTTCGGCTGGTGCCACACTACGAGACTAAAAGATGCTATTGCAACGGTGCCGCTGTCAATTGATTACTCTAATTTTTGGAAATATTTTGAGGATTTAAAAAACTTTTCCGAAAAAGGAAGAGTCACTTTAGGTTTGTGATGGTACGGTTTTGTGAAATAAGTATACGAATAAGGTCGTAGTGTGATATTGAAAACGTATGTTTTTTTGGCACAATTAATGCCAACTTTTTTCTAGTAAATCGTACATAAATTACACAAGTAGTCCATTAGAGACGTAGATTTGTCCTTATAGAGAAAGAATTTTTACAGAATGTTGACGAATAAGTCTACAATCAACTGACAGCCGAAGCTCTATTTTTGGCTTAATTTCAGAGCGTTCCGACAGCCTTAACGCGTCTTATGAAACATGCAGTATCGCCATAACTTTGTAGAAAATAAAGATATAATTAGTTAAGGTGTTTTTTGAATGCCAGGAAATGCCGTTCGAATATTATTTTAAATTGTTAATGTGCGTTTGTTAGTTTAGTATTAAAGAGCTACATCCCGTTTGAAAAATCCGGTTGATTCATTCCGATTGATAATTTAAGTTTTGGAATTCTTTTTAACCGGACTATGGGAATTATAGTTTAAATCGCGTTGTGCACGTGTTTGTATGTCGAGAAGTACTAAGTGGTTTTGAATTCGATTTTTACCATTCGATAGCTTATTTCTTGTAATAATATAGGCCCGAATTCGCCCTAGTACAAATTAGATTGATTCTAAACGGGAGATTGAACGAACAAAGTTATTGCGGAACTCATTCATTTCGTGCGTTCAATCGAGTTAATACCTTACTCGTTCGCTTCATTCATTCGATCTCCAATTTAGCATCAATACTCGGATGAATCCAGTTAAAATTTTCTCAATAATTAAACTGTCAAATGGTAAAAACCAAATTCAAATCTGTTCAGTATAGTGAATTCAATCAGATTTTCGACCGGATGAAGCCGGGTCAACCAGTTATTATAGACCTAAAGTTTTTCTAAGAAATAAACTATCCAATGGTAAAAACAGCATTCAAATCCGTTTAGTACATCTCGCGTTTTTTGCAAAAGTACAAACACACAAAGTGATTTAAATGAGAATTCCCACAGTCCGATTTAAAAAAAAATTGCGTGCTGATTTTTCTAGGCAAGCTTCAAAATTTCATTCTGAAGGTCTTCCCGAATTTAAATCATCAATCGAAATGAGATCACCGGATTTTTTAAACCAGATGCAGTCCAGCGCTTGCACTATCTACAATTTTTAAAAAATGTCGAAAGAATGTGCACCTTGAAATGCTTTTTTCAAGCTAGGTACGCAGTCCCATGAAAAACATCCACTTAATTTTTTTTTTCAAATTTATGAATACACAACAAGCCTAAAAGAGCTCTGCAAATTAGTTTTCGCTCTAAAAATTACTTATATTAAATAATAGATGGTACATAGAGGTCGGAAACTAACAATATTAATTTTAAAGTTCAGTTTTTTTATTTTCAAATTTCCGTCCTTTCGGTACTGTTCAGTCAGAGAATAGTCAGAAATTGGGTTGATCGTCAGAATTTTATTGACAGGTCATCCCAAACAAATGTGAGATAATCCAAAGTATTCTGGATAAAAACTACTTCAACAGAGTAAAAATCGCTACGTAAAATCATCACAGATCTTTTAACAAGTCACTGTTAACACATCTATCGTAACTTTGACGCCGCTCGAATAGTCCTTAGAAATTCATTTTCTAGAACCAAATGAAGTAAACAGATTAATCCTGAGCTTACTGTAAAGGCACGCAATTTTTCATAGACGTACAGTGAGCGATTTTGTAAGTAAACATTGAAATACTGTTACATTCAAATGTTTTTTGAGAATTAGCGCTCCCGAGGGACCCGAGCTCATACCAGTCGGTTCGTGTATGCCGGCTGGCGGATTCCAATACACACCCAAGCCAAGGTGGAAGGCATCGTGCTGAGGGCTGCATGGCACTGGGGAAGCAGTGTCGCAAACGATCCCTATGGGGCATCAGAGGACACCCCGTAGTAAGTACCCTTGCACTGGTCGACGGGGGAGCCGGTGTCGACAGTATGCACCCCGGTACTCGTGGGAACTATGATGAATTCTAATATAAACCAAACAAACGAAGTAAGATACTACGGAGGATATCAAAAGTGGACAAGGTTCGGAACAGGAATTGGCAGGGAATGACCCATTTAAACCGAAAACACGGCTGATGAGATCACCAATGAAATGTCGCGCAGATTCTTTCAACACCATGATGGATGGTGCTGCCCCTCAAGCTGCAAAAAGGAGAAGAGGAGAAGAATCGACCAGTATACAACTGCGTCTAGAAGAGTGGGATGCCGAAAGTACTGTACAGAAGCTGACAGCAAAGATAACGGAGTTGGCGACGCTTGTAAAGGCTAGCTCAAGCACAAAAATGGAAATCAAGAACGCTGTGATAGTACTAAATAAAATTGCCCTGAGGTTCAACAGATAGGATCTGCATCTGAAGAAGGATGGAGCAAAGAAAAAGGTCGCAACCCAAACCAAAGACACCTCACACGCAGCCTCTACCCAAACAATAAAAACACAAACTGGTAATGGAGGTAACTCAAGTCCGATAGTCCGCATTACAGGAGGCGCGACGCTGGAAGTTGAGGATGGCGCCCAAGTAGTGCTTTTCCATGCTCCAAAGCCGCCAGAAAGCATCAAAAGACAGAAAAATGTAGGCAAACAGCGACAAAGTGCCAGTGAAAATGAATCGGTTCCTAACATGTCTACTGATAAACAAGCTGCTACGAAGGGAGAAGAGGAGAACAGGAGTACGGAAGAGGATATTCAAGTTGCGCATACAGTGATGACGTTGAAAAAAAACAGAAGAGGACTTCACGGTAGTCACCAGAAAGAGAAGAGAAGTCAAGAAAACGGAACGTGGAAAAGGGAGTGAGATTGTACTTGTCAATGGGAACGGTTGCTCTTACGCCGATGTCTTAAAGAAAATTAAGACAGAGGTGGATCCCTCAGCTATTAATGTAGAGAATGCCCCACTTCAGAAAACTAGTAAGAATGAGCTTATGTTAAAAGTGAAAGGGGATATCAAGCAAGCTGAAGCATTGAGTAGAGCTATACATGAGAAAGTACCTGAAATCAAAGCTGCTATCAGAAGACAAACTGCGACACTGCATATTCGTAATCTTGACTGCAGAAGACGTAAAACTGAGCATCCAAACCGCATTACAGATGGCAGATGCGGAGCAGATTGTCGTCACTTCAGTAAGACCGGCCTTTGGTGGTACACAGAAGCCTACTGCTAAGATGCCCAAGGAATGGGCCAATAAATTTGTGAACGGTGGGAATATCTTGATTGGCTGGGTGTCCTGCTAGTCAAAATCTGTGAGCAAGAAGTAAAGTACTGCCGGTGTTAGGAGTCAGGACACATTGCTGTTAGATTCAAAGGCCCAGATCGCATCAGCTGTTGTTTCAATTGCGGTGAGCAAGGACATGTGAAAGCTAATTGTAAAAAAACCTGCAGCCGCTTGGATGGACATAAGGCAGGAGGAGATATCACAAGTGCCCATAAGGATAGCCCTAGACCTGCTACTAGAACTGAGAATGGCGAAGATACTTCAACTTAACACCAACCGAAGCAGAGCAGCACAGGACTTGCTTTTCGCCACAGTCAGGAAGATGCAAGTGGACATTTTACTAGTCAGTGAACCAAACAGGAAGATCTTAGAGGGTATTGTCTGGAAAGCAGATGATGCGGGAGATGCCGCTATCCTTACCCTATCCCGTAAGATAACTGTAGCAAAAAGTGGGGCAGACCGAGGTTTCGTTTGGATGGGCCTAGGCGATATCACTGCTATAAGCTGTTACTTTTCTCCTAGTAGACTTTGCTAGTTCTCTAGACGAACTAGGAGCTTTTGTAAGGAGAAAAAAACATAACATCCTCATTGGCGGGGACTTCAATGCGAAGGCACCTGACTGGGGTGCGGACTTCAAGGGGCCAGCTTCTGACAGAATGGACTGCCACCCATGATCTCATCTGTCTGAACGAAGGAAGAGCACCTACCTTCGAGAGAGGTACTTACAGCTCCATACTTGATGTTACCTTTGGAACTACTGCAGTGGCGGCACGACTGGTAAGGTGGTGCGTACTGGACGCAGAAACCCTCAGCGATCATTACTATATTAGTTTCGAACTAGCAGCGAACGTGCCTAGGATGACTGCTATTCCCAAGAGATAGCGCATCAGTGGAACAGACAAAGGAAAGCTAGAATTTGCAATAGAGTACAATCATAGATGAGCAAATGACACCTGAGCGACTCACTGCCGCTGTGATTAAAGCCTGCGATGAAACCTTGCCACGCAGAGAACAATATAAAAAAAGGGCCATATACTGATGGAACGAAGAGATTGCGCAGCTCCGGCGTGTGTGCATTCGAGCCAGGAGAATTCTAAAACGGTAAGTGCGGCGCACAAGAGGTAGTGCCTGTGAAGGGCAAAAAGCTCTGCTTGCCGAAGCAAAGAAAGCCTTGAAAACAGCAATATCTACAAGCAAACGTGTTTGTTGGAAAGACCTGTGTGAAAGCGTTAACGAGGATACATGGGAAAATGGCTACAGGATAGTTATGAAAAATTTGGACGAGCTCTTCCCACTCTGCCAACTCAGAGAGTTCGCTCTGCAATAGATACTCTGTTCTCAGTGCATGCTGAAATAAGCTACCGGGAAATTGCTGCGACGGACATCCCATTTTTCACTGAACAAGAATTAAAATGTGCTTGGCGCAGAATTAAAATCAGAACGAGTCCTGGCCCAGATGGCATACACCCAGAAGTAGTTAGGCTTGCCGCTGAGGTGCAAACCTGGAAGATACTTGAGGCAATGAACTATGCCCTAGTAAATGAAGAATTTCCGGCCAGTTGGAAGAAGGCTAAGCTTGTTCTGCTTAAAAAAGAAGGGAAGCCAGATGATATACCGTCTTCATACAGGCCACTGTGTCTACTAGATACTTTTGGAAAATTGCTAGAACATTTGCTTCTGGCAAGATTGAAAGTGGAACTGGACACAGTAGGCGGACTGTCGGAAAATTAGTCTGGATTTAGGAAAGGTCTTTCTACAGTGGATGCGATTTGGAAAGTGACGGAAATAGTGGACAATGCAGCTTCTGGATCTCGAAATACGCGCCGTATTCCCGTAGTAATTGCACTGGACGTCAGGAACGCTTTTAACAGTGCTCCATGGAAGCATATCCACGACGCGCTGACTAAGCTTAATATCAGCCCGTACTTGCAGAGGATGTTACAACAATACCTGCGCGACCGAAGGATCATAGTAGAAATGGAGGGAGCCAGGGAAGAATTCTAGGTGACGATCGGAGTTCCACAGGGACCGGTGCTGGAACCTACACTCTGGAATATCTTGTATGACGGTGTGCTGCGTATTCCTCTTCCGGTCGGGGCTCACCTAGTTGGCTATGCGGATGACTTCGCCCTTATTGTCACCGCGAAGAGTGAGGGGAAACTGGTAGAGCTTGCAAATGGTTCTGTAGCAGAAATTGGTGTCTGGCTAACACAACATGGACTTGAACTGGCTCCAGAGAAAACCGAAGCAGTGGTCATGGCTGGAAGAAGAAAACTGACTCCAATCACATTCAAGGTGAACGGGCTTGCCATACAACCGACTGACCATATTAAATACCTTGGGGTCTGGCTTGACCGAGGACGTACCTTTCAAGCACATGTTCGAGAGGCGGCGGTCAAGGTGGGAAGAACAGTCTCAGGCCTTTGTCGTTTAATGGCTAAGATTGGAGGTCCGAGTTCCTGTAAGCGAGAAGTGTTGTCCTCTGTGGTCACATCCATTTTGCTGTATGGCGCATTTATATGGGAGCGAGCACTGGAAACAGCTCAAGCGTGCGACTGCTTAGAAAGAGTGCAGCGGAAGATGTCGCTCCGCATCTGCAGCGCATACAGAACAGTGTCCGCTGAGGCAGTTTTTGTTATCGCCGGCACCCCTCCTATGTCATTGCTTGCAAAAGAGAGGTGCGCAATCTTGCGAGGGAAAGAGAGGAGTGCTGCAAGACTGGAGCTTTTAGAGGCATGGCAGAACCGATGGCAGCAAGCAAAAGTGGGGGCCTGGCTGATTCCAAAGATAGCGGAGTGGCATGAGAGACGGCACGGAGAGGTGCACTTTTATATGACGCAGTTCCTATCTGGGCATGGTAAATTCAGAGCCTACCTTCACAAAATACAGCATGCTGCGCATATTGCGGTGAAGAGGACACGCCGGAGCACACTGTGTTCAATTGCGGTCGCTGGGTGAAGGAGCGCTCAGTATGTTTTGCCCAAGTTGGATGGCTGACGGTAGACACCATTGTGCCAAGGATGTTGAAAGATGAGGTGGGCTGGAGAACGGTGGCGTTCATGCTCTCATCCATCATTAGACAAAAGTACCATGAGGATGTAAAATAAAAGACACCTGCTGGCCTGAAGAAATGTGTAAATGGTCCCGGGTCAGCTGGAAAAAAGAGGAGGGGGTTTTAGTAGGTATTGCCCTAGAGTGGAGTCCCACACTACCTGCAGTTGCGGGTGTCCGTAATGGATTTCCCTCTCATTAAAAAAAAAATTTAAAAAAAAGGTCTAAATTGAACGAACTGTTTTTACCACCTCTGCATAATCATTAAAATTGTTATAAAATAAAGGCCGGTCCTATTAGTTGTTTGTGTAGTGCTCAAGTTCATTCTAGCTAAATGAGGAAAAAACCGTGAGGTCTGTGTAAAATTAGTAAAATTATGTGTATAAAATTTGACACTTTGATCGGTATGGATAACGTCAAAAAGATATTTTGGTTAGTTTTGTAGCTTCTGATTGGTTTAGATATAGGTTATGCTATGCCAAATTATTCAGAAAAATAAGCAGAATTCGAATATCTGAAAATCAAAAATGCCGTCCATAAGAAAAACCAAAGTTTATGTCAATATCTCATTATGTAGTGGAAATAAAAAAATTAAACTTACGCCACTGAAAAGATCTTAAAAAATTATCAAAGAATGGTTGATGAAATTTTCAAATATCTTCATAAATAAAAAAGTTATGGCCAGTTTTCATAAATGGCAATTTTCACTATTTTCTGAATAAATTCATAGGGTGTCAAAATTCAATTGTTTTTTTGACGGGACGTTAATGAGCACAATTTTCTGCACTACTTTGCCCATTTAATCGACTTTCTATCTCCTCTAATAACAAAGTTACCCATGTTAGCCAACGTCGGTTGAGACACCCTGTATATAATTTGAACTCTTCATAAGCTCGGCCTGTGATACAACAAACCAGATGTTTCGACTGTTTTTTGTGCTTTTACGGCATAGAAGTCAAAGTCTCAATAAATACTTATTCAGAAAATATTTCGTAAATAATTATTGTCAAAGTTTGGTTACAAAATTATCCTGTTCTTTGTTTATTAGTGTATTTGCCATATATCGCACATACACTATTGGCGTCGGTCGGATGGTGAAACCTAGTGGTCAGACAAAAATTGATTAAAAGGTGCTCCTAAAATTTTAATAAAATCGGCTCGACAGGATTGAATTAATTTTTTTTTATGAAATCACTAGTTTACAGATAGTGAGTTATTTACCGAAAGGTGTATTTAATTTGGTACAGATGTTGGATTGATAAAAATATTGAAATTTAAAAAAAAAAACATTATTTTAAGGACTGTATTAAGGGGTTGAATTTTCTATTTTGTCCAAAAACAAATTTAAGTTCACATAATGAAGTCACAATACCTGTATCAGCAAATACACTATATTGTCAGCAGAGTTTTAGCACTGCGACCCGAGTTTTTCTTCTTCTAATTATTGTCGTATAATTAGAATGTCTACTCTATTCCGGATATTTTAGTTCTATTATTGTACTTTTTATGGCTATTTATGTCAAGTTTATGAAAATTTTTCACGCATTTTTTGCATTTAATTATACCAAGGATAAACTGAATGTATTATTCAATAGTTCTCAACTAATTTCTTCAAAAACACAAACGTAATGAAAACAACAATAGAATATCGTTCTAACAAAAAATGCCTAACAGTAGATTGAAATTTTCAAATATATATATGTTAAGCTCAAAGAACGAAAACGCTTATTGAGCTAAAAACAGCTCATAACGTGTTGTGGTTTCTGTAAAACATTCACTTCGCGAAATTCATGTTATGGCTCATAAAACGCGCATGACGAATTGTGACAGAAAAGATAACATTTTTTTACTAGCTTACTTTATTGATCAACATTTCAGCTGCAAATGTGTGCCTTCCGCAGAATCTTAAACAGCAAATAAGATCCTGATGAAGGAGCAAATTTGCAGCCGAAACGTTGATCAATAAAGTAAGCAAGTAAAAATTTATTATCTTTTGCCTCAAGTTCTCTGTTAATTTAAATTTAATGAAGAAAAGAGGTGACACTATAATTCAAATAGTTTGTCTTTACGATAAATTGTAAAACCACGAAGAATTTGAGTGTTTATGTCTTTCAAGCGTGTTTCCTGTAAGCTAATAGCGGTGGCATTATGACCATTAAGCAGCAGTTTTATATAAAAGTCGTTCAAATTCCACTGTAACGAATTGAATGTTTATTTTAATTAATATAGCAAACTTCCTCGTTTTTTTCCTCCCAGAATCCCTACGATGATAGGAAGGTCTTAATATGTCTTCTTCCATAGCACTCTGCAATACTGCTATCGACACAAGTTTCTGTAAAGGTCATACGGTAGGCATTAACCGGATCAAGTATGACTTTTGTTTTTTTAACCGAAGATTCCAGTTTACTGCCTTCAATAGAGATCTAGATTTAGTGACCGGCGATGCCGATTTCTTTTCGACAACTAACTAACATGGACTAATACTTGCACTCTTTTTCTTTTTTTGGCTTTTGGTAAGTTTGATATTAACAGCAGCTTTAAAATTCAATAAGACAATTTCAGTCTGTGTAGACATGTCTACTTTCACGAAAGAAACAGCAGCAACCGTAGCAAAAGATCGAATAAATGAAAGAACACTTTCTTTATATTTTCGACTTGCCTCTGCAAATGATATTTTTCTGATGTTCGGATCTGTTTAATTTTATACTCAACTTGGTATTTTGAACATTCTTTAGATCCAGACAACAGCCATCACAGTTACCGCAATTCGGGAACCTTGTACATGTAATACCGTGTATCTCACATTGTAAGCCATGGTTTATATTTTTTTTTTCTTAAAAATCGTACCATGGCTTATTTTCAAGATATGACATATTTTTTTGAGGAATTATTTAGATACCTATGTATAAAAAAGCTAATAATTCTTATCTATTGAATTTATATTTTCATGTAAGTAAAATGAACATAAATAAGTATCAGACTAGCTAATATTAGATTTATTTATTCAAATATAACATTAATATCATCTTCTTCTGGAGCATCGTCATTAATATTCGAATTATCACAAAAGAACAAAGAATCTTATTGAACTGTAAAGGTACCTCGTTGAAACTGAAAAAAAACATGGCTTATTTTCGAGGTATGGCTTATATTTTAAGAAACTTTAAAAACCGTACATAGCTTATTTTCTAGGGATGGCTTAAAATGAAAGATACACGGTAGCTTCATGCACACTTTGACTGCAAATTATTGCCGCAGAGATTCGTAAAGCTACAATAACAAGAATGTCCAAACTTTTAACATTTATAACATCGCAGAGAGGGCGGAATATATGGACGTACTAATAAACGATACATGGCTGCTTGAATTGATGGTGAACTCTGTGGTATACAGAACGTTAGAATAAAGGACGGCGTAGGTACTTATCGATCGTCTCTACGAATACCAATCCTGTAAACGTGTGTAACACTCTGATCCTAAATTCATTATCAAACAATAAACTAAGATTCACGTCACTACGCCTTCTACTGGCTCACCCTGCTGGAATACTTATATATTCACGGCGCTAGCCGATTTATAAGACAATATTTAGTTATTGAAGTAGATATTCTTCATAGAAGGTTTAAATATATTTTTAATCTGCATTAAAGCTCGGACGCAACCAATCATGAATCATATTTTGAGATTTTAGTGGCAGCACCGATCGAGCATTAGCTTAAAAAGAGATGATTGATTGGTAAATGAAACTCTTGAGAGAGATAGACATAGTTTAGTTTGTCAGTTCTCTATAAATTGAACTTTCCACGTTCTCAACAGAGGTTAGACCTCTTACAGTATATTATTTACTTTAATGCTATAGACACCAATTCAATAAAATAAAGATTCATGGCCCAGCTAGCCCAGGGCACCATGACTATTAAGGTGTCATAGTATCTAGTATTATGTTAGGAGTTGTGACATTATGACAATGATTACTCTCGAGATATATTATACTACATTTTTTGCACGTATCCCCTTTAAAATACCTGATTTTTACTTCGTTTCATTAATTTTTGACATTTCACATGAGCAAGGTTCACTTGTAATGTGTTCTAACGCTGCATTGTAGTCGCATGCGGCTGCACGTACACACGCCATGTCTGATTGTAGAATGGAAATGGTAGCACCACTGCGTTTCTCTTAACGTAGTTTTACAGCACTAGTGTAAAATGTGTCATTTCACTTCAGGAATTAAAAGCAACTACTTTATAGAGGGCAACAAAAATATTTTAAATTTTATTTCACTAACATTTTTACATAATATATTTACAAAATTATATTATTAAAAATCCTATCTACAATCTACGTTTTACGTTCCGATATATTGTGGTCATCGAAGATTGATACGCGATGTAAAAAAGAGACTAATCTTTTCGTTGTAACAACTGCGTTGAATATTCCACATTGAAACTTTAACCAATGCTAAGAGAGATCGAGTTATGAAAGTGGTGAATGTTAGCAGAATCTACTGTACATTTGGTATTTAAAATTAGAAAGGATTAAATTATTATATTTAAGAAATGAGGGAAATTTGGTTAAAATATATAATTAAGTATTATAAATTGCAATAACATTTTTTTATTCACATGCATACAAAAACTACAACAATTAAACATATTAATTATTAAGCGAAATTAATATTTTACAAAATGTAAATGAAAAATTATTATACTGCAAAAATATAAAAAATGCATTAAAGAAAAATATATCAGGAGTACTTTTTCTGTACAAATATTACCTATATTATTGTAAGCTCAATATTTGGTTTTTAAAAGGACAGCATTTCAACCCTTTTAAATGTTTATTGATTTTGTCAGACTTTTAACTGTTATTAAACAAAAAAAATCTTTTTAAATTTCGGTTGTAATTAAAAAACAAATACTTGAAAATGTAAGTCTTGTCCGTTAAAAATAAATTTAAAATTTATCCTATTTTAAAAAATGTGAGCATATTACGAGAATAAGGAAGTTATTTTAAGAATAAAGAAACCAGTTCAAATGTAATCTCAGTAATTTAATTAATACACCATTGATTAAAACTACAGATACTTTATATCAAGAAACAATTTCAAATATCATTCCACACTGACAAACCGTTTATCAAAAATAATATGATGTTATTGAGCATACATAACGTATAATCTCCAGAAAAATCAACTATAAATATTTTAGATCTCCGCCTTTGTTCTAATTGTGGATTTATGACTCCAAGGATTTTTTGCAGTCTAGTGCAGGTATAGTTAACCTTATAATAGACTACAACAATCAATTATATTTATGTTTAATTTATTAAGGCTAAGTTTTCCATTTCTATATATTAGTTATTGTAACCTGGCAGGCAAATTTAACAATGGGAAAATTAGCACATAATAAAACAGATCGAAAAAAAAACCGTTTTACCTAATACCCGTAATAATCATACACGGGTTTATTGTATAGAGGAACTGGAGCCGGTCTGAAATCAATGTTGGGATCGTATGCAACCTGATGCTGGTGATATACCCTGGGATCTTCGTATACTGTTATCTTCTGGTGATGGTAAGGCACTGCAGGAACTGGTTGCGGAATGGGAACCGGCACAGGCACTGTATGATACGGATCATGGTGATAATGATGAGGAACATGATGTTTCAATTCTTCTTCTTCGACTTTACCAGATTCACCATACTGACTGCCGTATTTAGACACACCTCTCAAGTCTTTATCTTGATAATACTTCTCTTGGTTATATTTGCGATTATCACCATGGTTATTATCATAATGTCCACCGACATCGTAAACTCCATGTTTGCTCTGACCACCGGCATAAAGTTGTCCATCGACATGCGATCCGTGATGATTTTGTTTAGATAAATCGCCGAATTCTCCATTCCTGGCGTCATAAAATAATTCATCGCCTTCGTCATTGCCGTCATCATAAAAACTGGCATTGTTTCCAGATTCGTCTTTATGATAGCTGTTATGGAAACCAGATTTATGGTGTCCTTTTTTATGTCCAACTTTCTTCCCAATATTTGCTAGAGTTCCACCGTTCACATTATGGAAATTTTCTCCGAGAAATGAAGCGGCATCTTCATGTGCCTTTTTGCCAGAGTCTTCTTGGGAATAATGACCAACATCTTGAGACAAGGCGTGTTTTTTCGCACCGTCTTCGGCAAATCCGCTTATAGCTTCACCGCCGCTAATTCCCTTCTGTAACGACGAATCGAACAATTCTGTTCCTTTGTGCGACAGATGATCTTTTAGAACACTAGATTTGATGGCATGTTCGAACGGCAGAATGGGTACAGCGCTCGTTCGAAGAAACACTGACACAGTGATGAATAACGTAAAGAATTGCAGCATTTTGTTAACACTATCAATTAACTTGACTTGAATTACTAAATAATATTATTTTATCGACTCTCCTCGAAGAGAGTCTTTTAACGAACCGCTCCTTGGGAGAACTGGATATAAACTGAAGAGCTTTTGGTGCAATTCTTATTTATATAGGTGTGTCCAATGATGGAAAGGTTGACCTTGTGTTCAAAACAACGGCTGTATTAAATGAGTCGACAGCTTTCTTTGGAATTTTTACACTTTAATGGTTCACAGGATATGCTGTGACACTGTAACAATCTGTTTATATACATACAGACAAAGGAGTTGTGTGTAAGTTGTTAGGTACTTGCATTCATTGAATTTAAGTTGCGGTTATTGGGGTTCAATCACCACAGAGGGGGATTGTCAACAATTGACTAGTAAAGATTCTATTCTTTATTACTCGACTACGGCCAAAAGAAGGTTATATTTTTACCGATATGTATATACTATATGTACACATACATACCGGTTAAAATCATATGTATGTATATCTCTTCCCGCATACTTTTTAAACTACCTATCATAATTTGACAAATGAAGTATCGTTAGAAGCGTCTTGATCCTCCGCTGCTTATAGGCTACCGTGTATTTCACATTGTAAGCTATGGCTTATATTTTTTTTTTCTTAAAAATCGTACCATGGCTCCCAGTGGGAAGTTCATCAGATCTTACTGTTTGTAAAATTATTGGACCCAATCGGTCGTGCTTAGCGATGGCTTATTTTCGAGGTAAGCTTATACTTATTTTAAGAAACTTCAAAAACTGTGCATGGCTTATTTTCTAGGGATGGCTTAAAATGTGAGATACACGGTATGTGACGTCACATTAAGTTCAATATGGCGCCCTCCAAAGGACATAAAGTCCGGTATTCCTTAATACAATTTTTTTTAAATGTGCCGTTTTGGATGCCAAATGAAAGGTCTTAATCAACACATTTGAAATACATATGTATCGCTAGTTGTTACCGCGAAAATATTACCCTAAAATAATTTAAATAAAAATATAAAGTTTAGAGAGTAAAACCCAACTACGACCAGAATCGTGCTCTGAAAAGTACGAAACAACAAAATATTCTTGTCCGTGGTGGCATGCTACCACGGACAAGAATATTTTCTTGTTTCGTACTTTTTAGACCAGATTTTTGCCGTAGTTGGGTTTTACTCTTTAAACTTTATATTTTTGACTATACAAATTAGGGAGTTTATTCTGCCTATTTCTTCCATTAACCAAAATAGTGATTACAAACTTCTTATGTCACCCCTGCTTATTATTAAGAGATTGGAAGTAAAAGTCTAAGTGCACAGTTAACGAAATGCGTAGCTCTTTTATCATAAGACTAAGCGGGTGATTAAAACCCTCTACACATTTATGCGACCCTGACGCGATACCGTTAACAATCGAACACAACCAAGTGAATCTGCACAGCATACTTGTTGCGATTTTGCCGGTTTGATTGCTAACGCCGTCTCTATCGCGATCGTGGCCGTGTAGCTTAAAGGATTTTTTCTATATTGTCTTTTAATTAATAAGAATTGTATAATTATCGGATAGCACATAATTATCTTGTATCAATATTATATTATGTACCTATATTGATTGCAATCTTACGGAGCTGAGAATCTAGATATCTATACGTACTTTTTAGTATTATTCCTAAGGGTGAATATGTTTTCAAATAGGTACACATTTTTCCAGGGGTAAAATAGTCTAAAATGCATACCATTGTAAAAAAACTAACGTGCAAAATATCGGTAATGTCAAGTGTCACGTTTTCTATAATACGGTTCTGGATTTCAATACAGGCACCGAAACGTGACGGTCTTGAAATTAAACTAATACAGAAAAACTAAGGTGGTAATTTTAGAGGTCAGCTTAAAGTTGTGTAACATACACTTCAAAGCGCGCAAATTCAGCTGATGGTAAATGCAGTGGAAGTGTAACTTGTAAAAAAAATATTGCTGAACGTGAGTAAAAGGTAACTACACTAATAAAATTAATCAAGACAATCATTAAAGAGAAATTATAACCAAAGTTAAGTAACTGATGGAAAAATAAAAAGGCAAGTATAATTAGTGTATTTGCCATATGGCAACATACACTATTGGCGTCGGTCGGATGGCGGGACCTAGGGGTCGGAGCAAAATTTCTCGACGTTTTATAACCTCCTAAATACTTTGACACCATTTTTAAAAATGTTTATATATATATATATATATATATATATATATATATATATATATATATATATATATATATATATATATATATAAGTATATATATATATAAGTATATATATATATATATAAACATTTTTAAAAATGGTACCAAAGTATTTAGGAGGTTATGAAACGTCGAGAAATTTTGGTCCGACACCTAGGTCCCGCCATCCGACCGACGCCAATAGTGTATGTTGCCATATGGCAAATACACTAAAAACAGAATGACAAAAAGCATTACGTTACAGTTGATCAAAAATTTTACACTTAAATTATTATTTTATATCTTGATGTTGACAAATACTTGGAAATACATCGAAAAGAAGAAAATACTCATTTTGTACTCATCATTTTTTGCATTTACCTCTGACGTATTTTACAAATGCATCAGTGTGAACATAATTTTAATTAATATAAACCGGTCTTTAAATTTTTTTCAAATATTTAAAAAATATTGTAATGTAGCGCTAACATGTATATAATACCCGACGCTGCAGTGACACATGTTTAAAATTGAACGCCCGACATCTTGTTAAGATCATTTCCAGAGTATGAGCCCGTAGATCACGGTAGGTGTATGTGTTTTCACACTCTAAAACCATCGACTGTGCATAAATAGAAGAGGTTCTTTTTCGGTTCTTTTTCAATGTGTGTATTTAAAAAAAATGTAGTTTTGAAAAATATATGCTTCTAAAATTTTAAATTAATCTCACAAATAATGTCACTGGACTTAACGCAGTATACCTACCCTTGGAAGTTGGCATAACAATAATTTGGTATGTAATCAAAACAGCAGTAACCGTGAAGGCCGATTTTTCCACGGCTCATTGTCTTCGGTGATAGTCTCTTAATGTTTACAGTAACTTAATCAAGGTTAAGTACCATCAGTGTTAGGTTATGTACAACAATTACACAAGTTAACAATACTACAGAAAAATAGTCACGCATAAATAATTTATAATGTAATTCAAACAAAAAACCATCGTCGTGATTTTCTGAAGTTTAGGCGGTACTACTAAACCTATTATTATCCATTTCGGAAACTACAAAAGTATCTGCATAAAAAGATTTCGCAATTCTCTTAACCGATTGAAATTGAATTTAGATGTAGCTACACAAAAGTGCATCCTTTCGGAAATACAGCTCTTTTAAATTAGAACTTTTAAAAATAATACTTTTATGTGCGGAGAGCCGTTTAAATTTTGGAACTTGTTTGTCACTTGTGAAAAGCTATATAATCCTTCGAAATTTCTGTTCTCTAAAAACATTTCATATTATATTTTAATACGTCTCGGTTTGTCAGTTCATTTTCGAGGATCTCGCGGAAAACAAAAAGCACGTGTCATGTGTCAGAGGAGCAACTGATTAGAATGCGCGTGTGCAAACACCACGCTCGTGTAACGCGCGTCTGACTCGTGTAAAAAAAAACACTTTCGAGGCGACCAACTCTTGCGAACAGTGTTTACGAGTACACAACACCACTAGCTTCCTCGGAAACGCTGGCGCGAGATAAATACATAAATCCGGGGAAGAAATTTGGTCCTTCAACTTTAGACATTGTTTAATATAATCCTAGTTGGCTTAATTAACGTATTTCGAGGAAACTCAATCATGTTCGTTTATTTATAATCAATTCTGAAGGGGAGTTATAAAAACTTTTCCGAAACGGCACGAAATTTGACTTGAGTAGGTATTCTTTGTTGAAATCGAAGAGATCGATGTCAAAATTCGTATCCCAAGGTGTGAGAACGGAAGTGAAAACCTTCATGAAGGATACGCTGTGGCTATGAAATTGGATAATCTAAAAACGTAAAAGTCGGAAAAAATGCTCCTCATAGAAAATAAAGGTATACATGTTCAACAGACTTTTGAAAAACTACCCAAACGGGGGGGGGGAGTATATCAAAGAATTTGACTGTATCAAAGCGATCACATATATACTACGCGGAAGAAGTCGGAGGTAAATCGCTATTTTGTATATGAACTCTCAGAGATATATCAATGCACTAAAAATAGCAGAGTATACTGGAAAGTCGTTAAAACTCAACAGATGTTTTAGGATTTCATAAAAAATACGAAGGAGTATAACACCTACAAGAAATATGCGTCTACTATAGGACGTCACTTTGATTAAAATACACGTACCGTTATGACGTCAGTATTGTGGCGTTGCATAATTCAACAAAATCAAAAAGTCCTTAAACGGCGGTTGGGTGTTAAATAATATTTTGACATTGGATAAAAAATGCGGGCATCTGCTGAAAGAGAGAGTTCAATTTTTATTATTGTTATTTTAAAATTTAACTAGTTTAAAATTAATGTCTTTAAACGATCCAGTGTTGTTGTTGCAATACAAAAAAATAATTTTAAGTTGAATGTAAATTAGCTTACACAAGACGCTACCCGCGGCTTCGCACGCGGTGGAGATTTCGTCCGCGCTGTATACATGACCATTCGGTGAATGAGTTCAAAAGACCGCCGAGCATATATTTCTTTATTTTCTAAGAAGAGTATTTTTTTCCTCTCTTGCGTTTTTAACATAAGCAATTTCAGAGATATAGCGTATCCGTTACGAAGGTTTCCACCCCCTTGTACATCCGCTTGGGGGTTGAAATTTTTTAAACAAAATATGACATAGATCACTTCTGGCTCTTTGCCGTTCAATGAAGTACCATCAGTCACTTTGAAGAGTTCTTCCTTCATGAAAATTTCCAACCGCTTTTCATCCCTTAAAGATGGAATTTCAAAAAATAGTTTCTTATTCAGTTACGTTATATGGATAAGAAACTCCTGTACAAAATTTAATGCTGCTAAACCATCCCGTTTAGGCTATGCATTTTCTGCCAGTCAATTGTTAAAGTTTTATTAAGTAGAATTTACCTTAGGTATGCAGAATATTTGTATTTTGGGCGCTAGGACGAACATAATATTGCGGCCTCTCCCCTTTATAGTAGAAAAAACGTACACATCTTTATATTTTTCCAGTGTATTTATTAGTATTTAAAAGAAAAAAAATAAAGACAATAGATGATTAAACAAAATGAAATTACTTGCAACTACTGTTCAAACGAATTTTTTATTTATAAGACGTTTCGACCAACCATTTTGGTCCTTTTCAATTTTTTAAATATAAAATAATTTACAATTGTTTATATTGACAATAGATGATATTATACAAAAAAATCTACAAAGAGATTTTTCAAAATGTCTATGCCGCAAATTCATCTACATTATAGTCATTGCAATCAAGAAACTATATGTATACTTCTCTTCGCATCAATGTAAAGATTATTCTGGGTAAAAGTTACAGCAGTTCAATTTTTTTTTATAAAGTGTAATGCACGTTCGATACTAGTTAAAATATTTTATAGCAATCGAGTCCCCTGCCTGTCCTTATCTGCCTATTGGACGATTAGGCCCTGTATGTATATATTCCTTTCTATCTTAAAAAATACGATCACAGAACTGGCATTAACTCAAACGAATCGGTGACAAAATAAACCTCCATAAAATGTATTCTGCTAAAAGCCGTCCCAAATCTTAAAAGCATGCACACTTGTGACTTGGATAATAATGGGAATTCATATAACAACACAGTTGAAAGTGATCGATTCATTTCATTACTTCCTTGTCTGCTAAAGCCAAATTTTGCAAATTAAGCGCATGATTATCTGTTTTGTATACTTTCGTTTTGAAAATGGAGGCCTCGCAATCACTTCGTTTTCTAAGTGAAACATTTGTTCAGGCTTATCAAATCATTACACATGGATGAATTTTATAAAGGGTCTAATGAAATTTACAACCCTCGAGCTTAAGCGTTCTCATGTTAAATGAATATAAAAGTATAACAAATTATTTACAAATTGAAATAAAATATAGCGCGTCTTTCACGTACATATTAATTATGCTGGACCAGGCCACAGTCGGTTTGATCAATTTCAAGTTTTATAGGGAATATTAAAAAACATTATTTTCAGCAGGATATAAGATGTTACTCAGAGGTAGACAACAATTAAAACTGATAAAGAGGCAACTATACCAATCCGCGAGTTGAAGAGTTATTGCGACATATCAATTCTATACAATTCGCATTCCGCTAAGATAATTTTAATTTCTCAGTGGACCCTAGACGCAGGGACGGATCTAGGTTTTTTGGGACCTAGAGTTTATTAAAGTCCAATGGGTCTGAGCAAGCCAACGGAATTGAGTTCCGTTTAAGTCGACCGTTCGGGATTTTTCTGATTGTCTGTAACTGGTGGCAGGGTGGCATTAGGACAAATATATTCTACTCAAAGCTGGACAGATCCGGAAATGTAATTGCTGGGGCACTCCACGTAAAGCGGACAGGTAAAAATATTGATGTTTCCGATTTTAGTAATATTTTATTATGTTATTTCTACATACGTCCTCGATCCAGATACAAAATATTTTTACAGTATAATATCTGGTTGACGCGCTAGAGGGCTTTAAAAATTTGACTAATCGGCAGGTAGGTATGCGCTACTTCGAATCCCATTACCCAGTTTTAAAAAGTTACAATAAAATAAATAAAGTAGTCGAATTTATACTTCATTTAATAAGCTTTTTAAATGCATTTTTGAATATTAAAAAAACAATTTTTTTTTTGGAAAAAAAGTATATTTAAATTTTTGAAACTTGAATTTCACAAAGTTCGTCTATTTTGTTTTTTTTTCTTTTAATTTTTTTTGAAAATAGCTTATAATGTATAGATAGTCCTTGCCAAGTTTCATAATGGGCGTGGAAGTCGTTTATGAGTTAGACCAATTACAGTTTAAAAAAAACATTAAAATATCACTGTTACATACAAAAATCTTCATCGTGGGGCGCCGGCCGCTACACTTCGAAACTGTAACTGATCTAGCTCCTAAACGACTTCTACGTCCATTATGAAACTTGACGAGGATTACACAATAAGCTATTTTTAAAAAATTAAAAAAAAAATGGACGAACTTTGTAAAATTAAAGTTTGAAAAATTTAAATTTTTGAAACTTGAATTTCACAAAGCTCGGCCATTTAATTTTTTTTTTAATTTTTAAAAATAGCTTATTGTTTATATGTGGCGTCTAATTTCAAATTCAGTTAGATCCAAAAATGTAATTTTTACAGTATGTGATTTTTTTATATTATTAATATTACGTGAATAATATAGTTGTCAAAATTTAAAGCAATATTTGATAAATATAGCAAACACCATTTTGATTTTAAATTCATTCGTTTTAGAAGTAAAATATGCATATTTTGTGCCAAAAAATTAGATGTAGCTGACTTTGATATTCAGTTTTGGATCTGGCGGATTATGAAAAAAAAGCATAGGATCTAGCTGATTTAGTCACCAACTTTAAGCTAAGACATCATTCTTTACTTACTACAAAATGTAGAACAAAATAATAGAAAACAGGATCACGGGTAATTGGAATAATAAAATTTAATCAATTTAAACACTCATTGATTGCTTACACATTTACAAAAAAATTTGAAAAGACCAAACTACTTAAAACATGTTTTAAGTAGTTTGGTCTTTTCAAATTTTTTTGTAAATGTATAAGCAATGAATGAGTGTTTAAATTGATTTAATTTTATTATTCCAATTACACGTGATCCTGTTTTCTATTATAACATATATCTGGAATTGAACTTTGAAGATGTAGAACAAAATATTTTGTTCAGAGGACAAAATCAAAAGAAAGATTTTAATTGTTTTTTATTCATTTGTATTATATAAATTTAAATTTTCATAGTTTTCCAGTTTATTTTCTTTATAGAACGTTTCCTAGCTTTGTCGAAAGGGACTTGTTTAATATTATAAGTTAAATCTGCCATTATTTACTAGAATAAACTAAAAAAAACACAGTTCGAATACAACTTAACTAACTGGAATCGCCATGACAGTTTTGCGATGAATGCTCTGTTCTGATTGGTCGATGCGGATGTGGCGGCATTTAAAAACTATTTCTCATGGATGTAACGGTTTTGAAATAAAGTGCTGTTTTTACCTTTCAATATCTATCGATCTAGCGCAGTTCGAAAGCAACTAAAGATTTAGGAACAGGTAGTGACGAGACTATAGACAAAAAATCTCCTTTTTAAAGAAAAGTGGATCTGGCGGTGTTTGAAATTAGACGACACATATATAATCCTTGCCAAGTTTCATAATGGGCGTAGAAGTGTAACGGCCGGCGCCCCACGATGAGGATTTTTGTATGTAACAGTGATATCTTAATGTTTTTTTAAACTGTAATTGGTCTAGCTCATAAACGACTTCCACGCCCATTATGAAACTTGGCAAGGACTATCTATACATTATAAGCTATTTTCAAAAAAAAATAAAAAAAAAAAAATAAAATAGACGAACTTTGTGAAATTCAAGTTTCAAAAATTTAAATACACCTATCCCCCGATTTACACGTGTAAATCGAAAATTAAAAATTTTCAAGTCAAAACCGTGTAAATCGAAAAGCTTGCAGAAAATGCATAATTTTGCTATTTAACAGTTGTGATTTTTTTCAATATTTTTACGTGAACACAGAAATAAAAATAAATGCATTGACAGGTTAAAATATGTAATATATTACGGAAACACTGTTTTTTTATTTAATTACAATACATTAAACAGAAGAACAAAAAATAAAACCAAAGGTGTTAAAAAAAAACTTATTTGGAAAACCGTGTAAAAGCGAAAACGTGTAAAACAAGTACCGTGTAAATCGGAGGATAGGTGTATACTTTTTTTCCAAAAAAAAAAATGTATTTTTAATATTCAAAAATGCATTTAAAAAGCTCACTAAATGAAGTATAAATTCGACTGCTTTATTTATTTTATTGTAACTTTTTAAAACTGGGTAATGGGATTCGAAGTAGCACATACTTGCCGATTAGTCAAATTTTTAAAGCCCTCTAGCGCGTCAACCAGATATTATACTGTAAAAATATTTTGTATCTGGATCGAGGACGTATGTAGGAATAACATAATAAAATATTAATAAAATCGGAAACATCATAATTTTTTACCTGTCCGTTTTACGTGGAATGCCCCTGCTGTATAATTAACTACCCTATAACTTCATTTCTGGAAAACCGGTTCCCAGTCTCTCAAATTTCCTGCAGGAATGTTCCTATAGCTTTCTCGTAGTTTCTTTTTTCTAAACTCTGTAGCCGCTGGGGATAAGGTTTGTCATAGTGCCTGATTTCCGGGAATAGGCATTTTGGCTCCATTTAAAATATGTTACAAATTAATATAATCGTTGCCATCCTAATAAAATCTAGCATAAAAAGCATGTTTTATTGATTTTTATAATAAAGTAAGTTTATTTTTTGTAAAAAAATATGAATTTTTTTTGACCACGTGTTTGGAAACGCTCTGTGATTGATTGTAACTCCGATGACGTCAGTCACAAGTAAACATAGTTTCTTAGTGCGTGCTTTCTATTGAACGTTTTTAGTGTTAATTACTGATATTTCTCTTCTATCGGATAAATCTCATAATAGTCTAGTTATTTATCAAGTTCTATGAATCAAAATGGAGAGAAATTTTGTGCAAGCAAACAGCAGTAACCTATCTAAAGTAGATGTAAGTACTTATTGATTGGACAATTCTTAAAAAATAATCACAATTTTCATGCAGCGGAACTTAAAAATGTAAAAACAGCAGCGTAAGTGCCTATAAATTTGTTTATACCCACATTATAGAAATTACTCATCCAAAAAAAAAAACACCGTCATTTCAGATTACGTTAACTAGGGATGTCGGAAGTGCCAAAAAGTATCGACATATATCGTATCGATATTTTTTTCAAGTATCGATATTGGTACCGATATATTTTTTTTAAAATATTGATATATCGATATATCGGTCCAATTTGAAAGAGAACATTGGCACTCGAAGAAATTTAGTATACATATTGGCTAGCTTAATATAATCTCAAATAGCGATTAACGGACATTATTTCTAATAAATCAACTGGCCCTTATTTGTATAAGCCATTTTTTTTTTCAAATTTTTTGAGTTGCTACCCACTGAAATGGCTCTCTATATTGAAAAAATGATTAGCTTAAAATTTCAGCTCAATTTATACAGATTAACCTGTGCCGAAAACGCAGAGAACTTTGGAAATACGTAACGTAGAAAGCAAATTCCGAAACAACTTAACTTAAAGTGTTCCAAAAACATAAGTAAAAACACATGTTTCTTTTTCAGTGAAGTTTTCGATTTGTTGGAATAATTAAACGGCCATAGTCAATCGCGGTAGTACCTACATACAAGTGTTGCTACTGGAAAAAAATATCGGTTTCGATACTCGAAATTTTATATCGATATATTAAATATCGCCCAAAAATATCGATATATCAAATAAAAAATATCGATATTTTTTTGACATCTCTAACTTGTACGCGGCCGTGATTACTTCCACGTCCATCGCAAATGCTTCGCCAAGTAGAAATGAGCCATGAGCCATTGTGTGAACACCAAGTGATAGTGGCCTACAGTTGCACATTGCAAAGCATGGCCCACTACAGACCAATTTTCTTATGTAACTTACATTTAAATGGTTTTCTCGCGAATTTTTTGACAGAGCAATCAAGAACAAAATTTTATGACTTTTCCTTATTTACTTTTCTTTTAAACGGCTTCTGGGCGTTAAAAACGAGCTCACAAATCCAGCATCCGGATGCGTTAGTTTTATATTGTTTATTAAAAAACTATTGCGGAGCTAACGATAAAAATTGGGAGCTATCATCTTGATCGTTAGCTCCACCGAAGAGACCAAATACACAAAACACGTCATACCGGATGCTAAATTGACCAGGGTGAATGGAGCAATCAAGAAGATTTTAATTAACACAAAGCAATTTATAAAAATCTGAAAAACGGTTGACCCTGCAGGCCATCCCTGGACTTCCCGCCGCACAGTGCGGCCGATTGCCAAAAGTGCGGCCAAAACTCTAAAACTTTAACGATCGACCTGAAATCTTGTACTCGGGGGTTTTTGGGGTCGCTGATTACGAATCCATTGTCAGAATTACGAAATTCAAGATGGCATCACATCGCCACACTTAATACAGCCAAAAATGGAGAAATTAAAAAAACGATCTGTATGTATACATTGTAGAATGTAAAATATATATTTTTGTTTATTGTAAATAAAAGTTGATTATAAAATTGGGATTTTGTAAATTCACAACATTTACAGTTACAAGAATAAATATTTTAAAAATTATATTCCGAAATATTTTGTGCTAATACTTTGAAGAAAAAATTGTAATCGAAGAAAATTCGTGGTTTGAGTTTTTATGTTATAAGGAAAGAAATATTTTTGAATATTGCTATAACAATCTTTATTTCTATTGAGCATAAAAATATACAAACAATTTTTAATTAAAAATAATTGGTAGGTCAATTATGTTATAATAAAAAATTGGTTTCGTAGGAGTCCACATCTACGTCTGCTTCTGACTCTGAGGCAGAGGAACTGTTCAAACTTTCCGGCTCTTTTTCTTCGTTATGTACAAATGGAGCTGATAATAAATCGATTGTATCAGGTGATAAAGACTTAAGTGGTTTTACTGGTAATTTTCGGCAAGTAGAAATGTAAGGATCGGATGAAATCAGAAATATTTTGAAAACGTCCTCCATCGTGTTTTGCCTATAGTTTTTTCTTGCATAAGCAACGCGGAAAATGTTAAAAAATTTATGACATGCCTCTTGGGCATCCTCGGACATTTGGCCTATAGGTAGTATTGATTGTTTAACGATGTCTGGGCCGTGAATTAGAAGTTTATGCACTAAAGTAGGCATGTAATACCAATCATATGCATGTACGATCCTTTCAGCTAATTCTTTGCAATACTGCCTAAATTTGTTCACATCGATTTCATATCCACGTGAAATTGCTTGTAATATGACGTAAAACCGATAAATAATATCTTAATCGATTCCAATAATTTGAGCAGATTTCCCATGATGTTCGAAAAATAATCGTGCTGTGATTTCGAAAAAACGGCATAAAAGATGAATAGGCAGCTCTTGGCAGCTGAATCTTGTTTTATTTGGTAGATAATATATTTAATTATCATGTCAATATGGTTTCAAAGCAGCGTTTTGCAGCGTTTTAATGCAGTATCATTTGAAAAGTCTAATTTTCGGAAAAATTAATGTGAAAAAATGACACTATTGTTTATGTTTTCCCTAATTCACTACTTACCAATTGATAATTAGTACTTTTTTTACATGTTCTATTCACCTTCAGAAGTGGACTCCATTTGGTCTTATTTGATTTTCTTTATTACATAAAATTTTTCACCTGTATAACCGTTCTCAGTGTATTAACTGTAGAGTGACGCTCGAGCGAAGGCCACATTCCAACTGAGCCTAAGGAAGGGGCATGACGAATTAGTCATCACTATGAACGATTTTAGTTTCTTGAAGGATCATGGCAGCCAACTCAAGGGTGAAAAACCCCCAAATAGAAACTTGTTTTTTTGGACTTTTGGCCGCACTTTTGGCAATCGGCCGCACTGTGCGCCGTTTCCGTTCTATTGAGATGTGGCTTACCCCTACGGTGTTTGTTACAAGATTTTACAAAATTCCAACTTCATAAATATTGACATTTGAAATAATATAATAAATAAAATAAAATTTGTTACAGCGCGCAGTGACGCGGGTAACGGCTAATAACAAATATGATATTTGGTATTTGTTTCCGTGGTTACATAATATGGTTAAACGTAAAAATTAATCAAAGCATGCTTGTCAGCTACCCAACTAATCTCTTTTTGACAGATCTTCTAACAAAAGAACATCTGATTTTTTTTTATTTTCAAAATATTTCCGAAATTATGAAACTTAGGAAAAAAAGTTTTTCTACGAAACTTTCTTAGAAAAATGTATAGAATACTAAACCGTTATAAAAACTTTTTTATCAAAATTTTTCTTCGACGATAGCTCTCGAACGAATGACCCGATTTTGATGCGGTTTGCGGCGATCAACGTTGTTTCATGAGGAATAGAACTGATTAGATTTTGGAGTTAATCGATACAATACTTCTGAAGATATTGCAAAATATTTCAAAAAAACTGTTTTCCGAAAAGCTTTATTTTTGTCATTTCTCAAAATCTACGTGGCCGAATCAGTTCAAATTTTCAGAAAATCTAAGTTCAGTAAGACCCTTTCAGATGTCGCAATCCGCATTTCGATCGGTCCACCCGTTCAAAAGTTATGAGAGGTTTACATGCACAAGCACATACAGACAGACATACGGATATCATCGTGGAAATAGTGGTCAGAATAACTTCCTTGGACCTCAATTCGTCGAGATCTGACGAAAACTCAAATTTTGAAAATCGAGGTAAAACCAATAACTTCCCAATTTTTTAAAATTTTCAATTTTCGTAGCGGGAAGTTAAAAAAACCCGGGTCGCAGTGCCAAAACCCTGCCGACAATATAGTGTATTTGCTAATACAGGCAGTGTTGAGGCTTTATTATGCGAACTTAAGTTGGTTTTTGGGCAAAATAAAAAATGTGACTCCTTAATACACTCCTTAAAATAACATTTTTTTTTCTTAATCACAATATTATTATCAATCGAACCTCTATACCAAATTATATAAACCCTTCAGTAAATAATTCACTATCTATTTGATTCAATAAAGACTTTATTATTATTATTATCTGCAAACTAGTATTTTCAAAAAATTTGTAAATCCGGTTCTGTCGGGCCGATTTTTTTAAAATTTTAGGGACACTTTTTAATTACTACCAGAGGGTTAAATTTCAATTTTGAAACAATTCGGAGAATTTTTTCGCTATTTTGGGGCCCAAAAACATTTTTCAACCCCTAAAAACTACCCTTAAAATGGTCCGATTGGGTCCATTTTAAATAGGGTTCTTGCGGTGATGGATTCCAACATGTGGGCAAAATTTCGTTAAAATCAATTAACTCTTTCGAGAGTTATAGCGCACACACATGTATATATATAAACATTTTTAAAAATGGTGCCAAAGTGTTTAGGAGGTTATGAAACGTCGAGAAATTTTGGTCCGACCCCTAGGTCCCGCCATCCGACCGACGCCAATAGTGTATGTTGCCATATGGCAAATACACTAAAAAGCAACTAAAAAATTGTACTGAATTATGAATATGTATTTATAAAAAATGTGTACTGTAAAGTAATATTTGGTGAATACAGAGTTTCTTTATAAATTATGCATACGTTATTTTCTACAACTAGTAAATACTACATTACCACCTATAAGAACTGTCACAGAAGTCACAATTATCTTAGATTTTGTTATGTTGACATTCTAATAGCTCGCATTCTCAGTTTAATGAAGTACTATATAAACTAGACTGCAATAAATAATTTCAAACAATAAACAGCATTCGAAAATCAAACACTTCATAATAAATTTACTCAACTGAAAGTTATTTTTATTTTTATTTTTCCAAAAACATCTACCGTTAACATCGTTTACCAAACAATTTCTGTATTAACAAGATAAATTGAAACTGATTGAACCATAACCACACTTTTTCGCGTAATAAAAAATATTGATGGGTCGCTGACGGCTTTAGTATCATAAAAACGAAACCATAATCTGTGCCACATCAACTAGTTGTAAAACCAGTTGATTGTTACTGATACACGTTGACACGCAGTTAAATTATCAACTAATTAATTATAAAAACAAAATCAGTTGATAGTTGACGAAAGGAACAGTTAATTAACTAGTTCGCCCACCACTAATAATATAGCAAAATTTTAATATTTTAAGAACAATTTGTTTCCAAACTAAAAAGAAATGGATATATAAAAAACATTCTCTCTAGTCTTTTTGTCATCTTAAAAAATATTGCAAAAAACGAAAAAAATTATAAACCTTTAATAATAATTTAAAAATGAAAAAAATAAAAATTAGGCGAATATAACTCATTTAATTCACAGTAACCAAACATTCTGTGTACATTTTTGAAATTATGAATTTTTTAAAAATATTAAAAACTCAACTACAACTATACAATACAAAATAAAATAAAATACAAAAGGTATAATTATTTTAAGAGCAAAGAATTACATACGTCCAGAATTTTCAAAAAAAAGATTTGTTTTTTTTTGACAGATTGTTGTTCTCTATAGTTTTAGGCTTATTTCTGTGAAAATCGATTGCAAAAATTACCCATAGATCCAACGTTACGGTAGAAAATGGGACTGCCCGACGAGAGTTTGGTGCGTGCACTTTAAACTTTAAACGCGTTTTTCTCGAAACTACTTTTTCAGTCACGGTCGGCATGATAACTCAGTTTTTAATATTTTTTGATGCGATTTTCTTTTAAATATTCTAAATCGTTTTCTCTATAGTCTGTCAAGCCGGATTTTTGATATTTTAATTTAAAAATTTTATAAAAATAATTAAAATGTAAAATTTATGACGTAAAACGCATATTTTTTTTAAACTGCCATAAACTGCTAAATTTTTCGAAATTCACAATTTCGGCACGACAGACTATAACTACAACTTTATTTTACAAGAATTTTTTTTAAATTTTGCAAATCGATCAACACTGGAGATATGATGCCAACCATGGAGCAGCTTTTTTTGCTTAGTTTTGTGAATTACGTCATTTTTTATATAGTTATTTTTGTAAAAATAAAGTGAAATATTTTTTTTTTATAAAGTTTAAATACCAATAATAAGCAATGTGTACTATTTATTTTTAATAATTTCTATTGTTATCCCTACTAAAAAAAATAATTTAATTTTGGCGCATTTTTGGCGCTGCTGGACGTATGTAACCCCTTAAAAGGTACTTTTTCTTTCCAAAAACCGTGTAAATCTATTTTATTTTCACTGTTGGGTGATGCTTTTTGACTATTTTGCCAAGTTACCAGAGTCGGGAGGGGTGTACGTGAACCGATTATTTCGTGCAAATTTTAAATGTAAATATCTCGTGAACAGTTCTACAAAAGTGAGTGAAGAATTTTGTAGAAATTTTTTGCCAAAAAAAAAAAAGTTTTTGCATTTTTATCTTAATAGCTTCTACAGTTAATGCGATATTTACGTTTGCTAGCGACAAACGCACACCCCCTCTGCACCTGCCTACTTGCAAAGACATTCAGGTCTTCTCCGAAAGAAAAAATAAAACAAAGTACTTACGCGATTTTCGCTTAATGAACGCATTTTTTTACCTACTGAATGAACTTTTACTTTATATATGAAAATGTAAACTTAAAATTGTTGAGTTATAAACTGTCCTTATGAATTCTTTTACATGCCATTTGTATAAAAAAAAATTGAAAATTTCCTATACGCCATTTCGTGTAGAACATAAAAGTTTTTGTTTAATTGCCACGACAAGATCAGCACACGGAATTTCGATTTCTTCTCTACTTTCTACTTGTCTTAATTTCACAACACCATTTTTGATTTCCGATTCACCAATAATTAATGCTAAAGGTATTCCTTGCTCTTCACAATATTGCAATTGAGCTAACAATTTGGGATTCCTTTTATAAGACTGCTCAGCCTAAAATAATAATGATTTCAATTAATAAAAGAAACAAACAAATTTATAACGATGAGTGATTCTAACGCTGTGTAACTAAACAATCATAATGCAATTACAACTCGAGCATTTTGTAGCCGTTAGCTAAGCGCTTTGCGTTTAAGGTAGGGCTATTTTATCTGAATGTAGTTGTTCGACAACACTACTTGCTGCCATATTTAGAAATTAGCGGCATAGATAAATTCATACATTAGGTTATAATACAGTAGGTTATTCTTGACAGCCAGTTTTTCGAAAAAATGGAAAAAGAGCAATAGCAATCCGTAATTCGTTTTTTATACGAGTATCTCACCGTGGTCATAGACGGTGAAGGGTCCCCATAGACAGCATTCAAACTCAGTTTTATTTCTTAGCATGTTTTTTAAAAAACGAATTACGAGTTGATATTGCTCTTTCCATTTTGTCGAAAAATACAAAACACGAATGATAGAGCCGGCTATCAAAAATAACCTACCCTATTTATAACTCAGCATGAGGTCGTTTAAAAGTCTGCAGTATACGACGTAAAGTCAATTTCACTGGCCAACGCCATCTGTCATCAAACACGGGTACATTGATCAACCCTCGTATATTCTTCAGCTATTTAATTAGCTAAAAAAACAAAAATGACAAAAACAGGACATACCTTTATATCATTTTCCCACAATTGACGACACAGTTTCATTCTGTGCTCCAATAAATTTTTTTGCGCAGAAGCGACAAAGACCTGAGTCTCCGTTGTTCTCACTTTGGTATTACTGTTTGCTATGCGCGCTTCTAAAACAGAAAATATACGTTCCACTCCGATGGAAACCCCGACACATGGAACTTGCTTATGTCGAGCATCAAACATACTAACAAGATTGTCGTAACGACCACCGCCGGCCACAGAACCAACTGATATGCCTTCGCTGTCTCCTGACTCACCTGTAAACCACCATTGTTGCTATTTTTCAAAATATTAATTTTCGAATAATTTATACATATGGACGGGAGAATGCGATTCCCGAAAGTTTTATGTTTGTATTAGCATGACTAGGAAATGATCGGACCGATTTTGATAAAACTTAGTAGGAGGTACCTAGTTCATCAATTGATACTCAAACTTAAATCATAGGGTTTTTTATAGTAATGCAACGAATACAAATACCGATTGTACTATTCGACGAACACGAATACCTGATTCTACTATAGCTGTACGCAATTATTAGTCAAAGAAGGTGAAAGGAAACTAAACATGCTAAAAAATACAAATATTTACGTGTACTTTAATAATTAAAATTAACTATAGGAAAATTTTTAATTAAGGAACATAACAATCGCAGATTTTTTGGTGACAAACGATCCCTTTTTTCCGTCTGTATATTTCCTACTGTTGAAAATAACCTTTCTGACGCCACTGTGGACGGTTTTATTGAGCAATATTACTTAATAATAATAATAGATTTCTTTATTTAAAATTCCAGAAGAATATAATAGCGTCATACATGATATGTTAAAAATACATTAAAAATCTATTTTAAAAAAATCGTCAATCGAGTAAAAGCAATTATGAGTAAGTAAATTTTTTAACTGAATTTTGAATTTTGTTTCAGGCAAATGTTTGTATTTTTCAGGAAGGCAGTTAAATAATTGAATTGCGACGCAGTTAAAATTTGATTGGACGGCAGCGAGTGAGTTTGTGAAGCAGACTACTAATATTGTTTTTGTTTCTGGTGTCATAATAAATTGTGATAAATAATTAATCATCGCTTTTTGTAAATTCGATAATAGTTTTTTTCGCATAGATTAAACTATGATAAGTATAAACTGAAGGAATGGACATTATTCTGAGATCGCAAAAAATGGGTCGACAGTGCTCGCGATATGAAGCATTGACTATGGCAGGTATGGCGGCCTTCTGTAAAACGAAAACATGAGCGGCCAGGGCATCAGCACCCCAAAATAAAATGCCGTATACCATAGACGAATGAAAAAGGCCAAAATAAGCGATAGGTGCAGTAACAATGTTGGCAATCTGGTGGGCCGTCTGATTTGAAAAACACTTTTAGCTAATTTACTGCATAAAGTTGTGATATGATCATTCCACTTTAAAGCGGGATTCAAAATAATACCTAAGAACCGATTTTTTTTATTCTTATCATAGTTTTTTAGCTTGAAATCTGATTTCAGTTTTACTTAAATTTAGAGAAAGCTTATTCGATGTGAACCAATCCAAGGCCCTCGACTGAGTGTCACACGGAGAGCGGTCGTTACATAAGAAAGTAGTGTCGTCTGCAAATAGAAAAGTCTTAATGGCACTCATACAGCTCGGTAAATCATTTATGTATATCAGAAAAAGTACAGGACCGATGATCGATCCTTGGGCTACGCCATGTTGAATATATTAAATATTAATTATAAGAATTTTTTAAATCTACATACAGTAATAATTGCCATACGGCAAATTTTACTAAATTGAATTTATTTCTTTCAGTAAATAAATTTTGCTAAAATATCGCAGTATTTGCTATATTTTCGACACTTGTTTTCTCCGTGTACAATTTTCATATATTTACTTGCTCTTTTATCAAAATGTCTCCAAATATAATTTTTCTCACGTTTTAGGAACGACATTATTATTTATTAAACAATTTAAAAGTAACGTTTAAAAGTTGATAAAACATAGTTAGCAAACAGATAATTTCTTTGTAACTGATCCTTTTTAGCTAAATATGTGGCCACTCCTACCAACTTAACTACAAACAAAAACTAACAAAAAGTCGCCACAATTGCTGACCATCTGTGGATGTAAACAAAAGATAAGAAAGTTTTATGATTTTGTAAATGAATCTTCGTGCCTGTCAACTCAGTTGCAATTGTAACGCAATATCTATATGGGATTTCTAGGAAGTCGCAAATTAGAAATGTCATGAAAGTATTCGGCGAATAAGAATATCCGTATTCGTTGCATCACTAGTTTTTTACCTAACAGATTTTGGGTTAAAATGGGGTTCCTAGAAGCAAATCTGCAGGCAAAACGAACATTCACGAAAATGAAGCTAGTTCGTAATGCAAATTAAATGTACTGGACATTATGCAACAAGCATAAAAATAAACACTCTAATGATTATGAAAAGTAAGGTCAAGATTATAATTAAAAAAACTACTCAAAAACTGTGTACTTAAGAAACTGAAATACATTTAAATACTCTTTTTTCCATTCGCTTGTTTTATTTAAACAAATTGTCGACAAAAAATATTAGAAACAAATAGCTTCACATAACAACTGATCTGCTTCAATTCACTTTTCTTTTTAGCCTTGATAAAAAAAAATATTACTTAACTATATCCACAACTACATAAAAGTATTTCATTCATGTTATGTATTGTAAATTAAACGTAAAAAATACGAATTGCGACAAAAACCAATACATAGCTAAACCTGAAATGTAACTACAATAAGATCACGCCAATTCAAATTTCACTTTGGACGAAAAATGCCAGTTACAGAACTTCTAGATTATAGAGCTCTTACGAAAATGCATGCAACTTTTAAAAATGTTGTAAATCTATGTATATATATATATATAAAAGGCGATGTTATTATGTATATTATCTATGAACTTCAAAACGGCTGGGCCGATTTTGACGAAATTTTCAGGCAATCATTAGATTAGCCCAGCGGGTGATCTGTGAAGTTTAATAGCAATCAGATCGACAAAATTTTATTTTCGTTTTTTGGAAATTTTGATTTTTCTTCGATTTTTGAACATTTACAACTAAAAGCGATTGACCGGGCCGCTAGTTAGTCATAAAATAACAAGGGAAAATGTCGCAACGCACTGATTATGGTGCTTGTGGAAAGTGAGATTACAAGAAGTTTTGAATTACCTCGGATTCAATTTAGCGCGCTCCGGCTAAATTAAGGAGGTTCGAGAACGTATTCAAAATAATACCAACAGTTTGAAATTTTTGTCCCTGCCAAAATTTCAACTTGATTCACTACAAAGTTTCTGAGAAATAAAATTTTTAAATTCGATCTTATACACGGGAGTAAATGGACATGTTTTTTAAAATAAAGGACACATCACTAATCCGACAACAGAATTTTTCGCGTATGTTGGATTTGTGGAAATGTCAGATTACTGGATGTAAGCACGGACTAAATCTTTAACTATTAAAAAAAATTCTTTTAACTTTTTTGTTGTTCCTAAAGTCAATAACGACTTTATATATGTTTATAATACATAATGTATTATTGAAGGTTTTAACAATAAAATAAAATCCGGGTCGCAGTGCCAAAACCCTGCCGACAATATAGTGTATTTGCTTAGACAGGCAGTGTGGCTTTATTATGCGAACTTTAGTCGGTTTCTGGACAAAATAAAAAATTAGACTCCTTAATACACCTCTTAAAATAACATTTTTTTTCTTAATTGCAATATTATTATTAATCGAAACTCTATACTAAATTATATACACACTTCAGTAAATAATTCACTATCTGCAAACTACTTTTTTCATAAAATTTGTAAATCCGGTCCTGTCGGGCCGATTTTATTAAAATTTCTGGAACACTTTTTAATTACTACCAGAGGGTTAAATTTCATTTTTGAAACGATTCGGAGAATTTTTTCGGTATTTTGGGGCCCAAAAATATTTTTCAACCCCTAAAAACTACCCTAAAAATGGCCCGATTACGCCCATTTTAAATAGGCTTCTTGCGGTGATGGATTTCAACACGTGGGCCAAATTTGATTAAAATCAATTAACTCTTTCGAAAGTTATAGCCCGCACACATATATATATATATATATATATATATATATATATATACGTATATATTATAGAATGCTAATTCCCGTCGTAAAAGCGAGGTCTAGAGGACCCGGATCCATAGCGACAACTCCCGTAACTCTGGGACATTTGGCTTCAAAAATTGAAAAATAAAAATTTGAGCGTGTGTGACCCCCTTTAGTGTTTGTTAATTTTCCGAGTGGTAGGTGGTAGGATTTTTCAGGCCGTTCTACGGTCATTCCCGTTGGAATACATTTTGAGAACTCGTTATTTTGTGCTGTCCTTTGTGTCGTGTGGTAGGTGGTGGATTTTTAAGCGCCTTTTAAGGCATTTTGTTAAATATAGTCTATTCGCGTTTCGTATTGTGTTTGGATATTTTTTATGGATTATTTTCTAAAATTTTTTTAAACAAACCCCGGCCCAGCGCCAGCTGAAGCTAGCCGCGCAACCGATTAAATTCGGATTCAGTTTAAATGGTTCTTCGGTGCTACAAATGAAAGATATTAACCCTACACCAAGTTTTAGTGAACTTCGAATAATTTCGAATAAATGCGAATATCTCCGAATACTTTCGAACAACGCCGAACGACGCCTATAATATATATATATATATATATATAAATATATATATAAATATATATATATATACATATATATATAAACATTTTTAAAAATGGTGCCAAAGTGTTTAGGAGGTTATGAAACGTCGAGAAATTTTGGTCCGACCCCTAGGGTCCCGCCATCCGACCGACGCCAATAGTGTATGTTGCCATATGGCAAATACACTAACAATTTTTAATTTCGAACTTTTATAACACAACTTATATATAACACAATTTCAATGTCTATTGTCAGACTACAGAGTGAACGCTTCCACAAAACGTCGGAGTATAGAGAAATATTTGCCAAGTAAACACGTGTGTCGGATTACACAGCGCAATATCGTAAAAATGTCGGATTATAGAGCGGTTTTATTCTAGACCTATACAACTTAAAAAAAGGAGGTAACGAGATGTATCGGATTAACGAGCAGTGGATTATCAATCGTGTCCTGTACTCTGGCTTTTATCAAAATATTACCATTGTAATTAAACTTTTGGTACTTAATAGACATTTCTGAACAAATTTCAATATTTTTCCAGTTATTTTACTACTTAATTAGTCATAGATAAAAACAGATGCCAAAACAAGTCAATGACAACATTGCAACAGTGTACAATCAAAAGCAAGAATGCGTCTGAACTGTAGCAAAATCACAAAATAGGAGGAAATTCAAACCACTTTTAGGCTATGTTCCGATATACATTGTGAGCACTGGTCAGTGGTCACAGTAGCGGTGATTTAGTTCTGTTATAGATCAACAGTGCTCTGCCGCAGTATTCTAGAGCAGTGGTTCCCAACCTTTTTCAGCTGGCAACCCACCTTTCCTTATAAGAATACCTCCACGGTCCATCGGTCCGTGGTGAAGTCATTTGTGTGACTGTGTGAGTCATCTGGGAGGGTGGTAGTAGTTCTGTTGTCTGCCCCAGATGACAAAAATCAAGAACCCAGAAAACAATCAAAACATAATTCGATTTTAAAGTTTAATGGGAATTATGGACAAATTTGATGTGTTAAACTTTTTAATTTATTGCCAACGGTTTAACAGTCTTTGCTGTCTTCTTTAGGGCTCAAATTTTTGCGCTTTACACATAAGTCAAAATTTGAGCCCTGAAGAAGACAGCAAAGACTGTTGAAACGTTGGCAATAAATTAAAAAGTTTAACACATCAAATTTGTCCATAATTCCCATTAAACTTTAAAATTATTAAAAAACCCGGGTCGCAGTGCCAAAACTCTGCCGACAATATAGTGTATTTGCTTATACAGGCAGTGTGGCTTTATGTAAGTTCTTATTTTATTCTTTCGAAAATTTGGCTTGCTGGTAGAAAACTGTACTTTATGTACTTAATAATAATCCGTATATGAAAACTAGCCAAGTCAGACCTCAGGCTTCTATATATTATCCTAAATTATAAGAAAAAAAAAATGATATTTTAAGTTGTTATAACATATTTTATGTTGTTATAAATAAATTTTAGGACTGACCATTGAACTTGGCACCCATTTAGATCTCACTTCTTTTGTCATTGAAGTCAACAACCAAGGCATATATCAGAATATTGAACTTGGCTCTCATTTCACATTTATGTTTTTGATAGGATCTCATTTCCAAAATTCAAAAGTACATTTTTAATTTTTAACCAAAGACACGCGACTTTCAAACGACCGTTACTAAAATTATGAATTAAATAATATTATACAAAAAGAAATATATTTTAAAATACTATTCATCCAAACAAAATGGGCGGCTTAATCTTTTTTTTATAAATAAAACAATAACATTTAACTAAAATAAAGGCATCAAATAATACTTTTTTCTTTCCACGGCGGGAACGCTGCATAAGAAAAAAAAACCCGTGTCGCAGTGCCAAAACCCTGCCGACAATATAGTGTATTTGCTTGTATAGGGCCGTGTGGTTTTATACTTTTATTATGTGAAATTAAGTTTGTTTTTGGGCAAAATAAAAAATTTAACCCCTTAATACACCCCTTAAAATAACATTTTTTTCTTAATTGTAATATTATTATCAATCTAACGTCTACACCGAATTAAATACACCCTTCAATAAATAAGTCACTATCTGCAAACTAGTGTTTTCATAAAATTTGTAAATCCGGTCCTGTCGGGCCGATTTTATTAAAATTGTGGGGACACTTTTTAATCACTACCAGAGGATTAAATTTCAATTTTGAAACGATTCGGAGAATTTTTTCGGTATTTTGGGGCCCAAAAACATTTTTCAACCCCTAAAAACTACCCTTAAAATAGCCCGATTAGGCCCATTTTAAATAGGCTTCTTGCGGTGATGGGTTTCAACACGTGGCCCAAATTTCGTTGAAATCAATTAACTCTTTCGAAAGTTATCGCGCGTACACATATATATAAATATATATATATATACATATTATATATATATATATATATACATATATATATATATATATACATATATATATATATATATACATATATATATAAACATTTTTAAAAATGGTGCCAAAGTGCTTAGGAGGTTATGAAACGTCGAGAAATTTTGGTCCGACCCCTAGGTCCCGCCATCCGACCGACGCCAATAGTGTATGTTGCCATATGGCAAATACACTAATAATGGACTTAAACTTCGATGATAATTCGATTTGTTTCGATTTTTCTTATCTTTTCTGATGGTTTATTCCATGGTTTCTTATAGTTTTAGGATCAAGTCGCGACCCACCTAGAACCCTTCCACGACCCACTGGTTGGGAACCGCTGTTCTAAAAGAATTAATGACGTCGTGAATCGATGACATGTTTGCACTGCAAGCACTGCAGCAACTTTCGAGTACTGTACTTGCAGTACTTTGCTCACGTGATCTAAACTCGCGAAAATACGTCTTTTATGAGGCTTCAAAAAAGAGCACGTGAATTATTTTGAAAATGTAAATCTGTGTGGAAAGTTTCCCAATTTTATATTTGCTTGATAGCAATTCAAATAAGAAATATAATTTGAAAATTACGCTGATATACCGAAACGTGTTCTGATTTAAGCAGTGATCAGTATAAACATGTAAAAGGGAACAGTGATACAGTATACTAATTGACGTCAGACCGTACAGTACTTCCAATGATTATCGGAATATAGCCTTAGTTGTCTAAACATATAATACAATAAATTATTCAATATTTTTTTGCGTTGACAGCATCCATCATAAATTTTCCATTCCAATATTTTCTCTTTTTGATAATGTTTTTTTCCATTTTAATTAATTATAGGCACAAAACTTCAATTTTCGTTTCCAATATAAATGTAATCAAACTTTTTCATGTATTATATTTACTTGTCGCTCGTAGCGCAAACTTGTGATAGACATTGCAACATTTGCGACTATTATAGTACATGAAAAAGTTACTATAAACGGTCAAGGGCTGTTGCATTGTTTTTGTGTAAATAATTTAATTAATAATTTCGTTAAAAACACTTTTTTGATGAAAGAAAATGTTTCTTTTTTTTTGATAAATTAAGATTTTATATGAAGTAAATATAATATTTATTAAAAATTAAACAGGTTTTATGAAAATTTCGTGGGTAAGAGTTGTCTCCTTGCAAAACGATAGTGGATTTTTCATAAGATCCCCCAGATAGATAATCGGTCTCGAACCTCCTTAAATAAATAAGAAATAAATACGTACCCAACAGTACAGCTTCATATATAATTCCAGTATAATAATCCAATCCTCTGGCCAAACTTAAATCAAATAGTACTCTCTCAGAGACTCCATACAGATCACAAAAATTTAATATAAGTTTCATAGCCTCCAATCCTTCTTTTGCGGTTTTACTTTTTCCAATCAAATTTTGATCAGCTAAAAGTTTCTCAACAAGTTCCGACTTTCCATTCAATCTAACATATTCTCCAATTTTATTTGCAACTTCAGGCGAAAGACCTTTTTCTTCAATCATTTCAGTTAACACTTCTTCCCATGGCGACTAAAAATAATAAAGTTGATATTTAACGATCATGTAAAAAATCGATTATGAGTTTTTGCTGAATTTATGTTTTCAAGTCCCCTGAACCCAAAAAAAAATTTAAATATTTTTGTCTGTCTGTGGTCGCAATTTGAGACTAAATCTCTCAATCGATTTTGTTCAACAAAATCAGTGATGGATTATCCTAAACGCTAACTAACTATGCCAAAGCATACAGCAAAAACCGATCTTTCCCTAATAAAGAACTATACCTCACAATAACAATTTCATTGTTTTACACTGGACATTGAAAAGTAAATTATTTATTTCGTGACGGCTTTTTCTCCATTAAGTCAATAACCTTCCTGGGAAAAAATGCATTTAGAAAAATATTAAGGTGGTTCGAACATTAAAGCACTTTTAAAGATTAAAAGCTAATTTTTTAATATGTTATTAATGGCTATCGCATACGTCTAAAATAATTTTTTGAAGCAGATCTGATGAAGGGTTTTCGAGTAATTAATTATTAAATAATTGAAATTTAACATGTAGTCTATAGGGAATGTAAGCAAAACGTACACGTATCGAGTTATGTAGCCACTCCTGGAAAAGATAAAAAAAAAAAAACTACTATAATTATCAATTAACGTCCGTAGAATACGTTAAAAATAAAATTGAAATTTTCTGACGAAGGTTTCTAAAAATATTTTAACAAGAAAGACCGTAAACTCACGAAAATGTCAGTCCGCCATCAGTCCAATACAGAATCACTAATCAACAGAAGACTACTTTACTCAAAAGTCATTTATCTATTATTTTTGGTAATTAAATTATTAACTCAATTTAATTATAAATTATCATATATCGCCTCTAAATTATAATAATGAATTTATGCATTCAAATTTTTAATTTTATTAAAAAAAAATTTAGATTCTATTATGATCACGAGATTATATTATGATCTATTATGTCCGAACCACCTTAAAATAATTAATCTATCTCAACAAAAAATACTAATACTATAATTCTTAAGTTATGCACAACGATTTTTTTTATTGAGGAATGCTAGGGGGCACCATTGAGAAAAAAGACAATCCACCCCTGAACACAATGAAAATTTACAGAGCTCCAAGCTATCCCATCGGCCCCTGCACTCATTTCATTACAAATCACGTCATTTTTAAACCAATAAAAAATAAGCCTCACCTTATCTAACTTATCAACTGCCGAGCATATAGATCGAAATTTATCCTGGGGTACACCACATGCTTCGAACATACCATCCAACAGCTGTCTGTGATTCAGCTTTATTACAAACGCACCTAGCTGCAACGATTCTAATATTTCGTAAACAACTCTAATGCATTCTGCGTCGGGAATCATTGGATCGTAACTACCGGCTATATCGAAATCCTAAAAAGTATCATTAATGGTATTATTTACATAAAAAAAAACTTTAGTAAAAACTACAGTTGCAATGAATATTAGGTCACTATTCAATATTATTTTACTATTTGGCCACGTTTTTAGTTTTCACTATTCAGTCAAATACCAAATATTTTTTTCATTGTAAGCGAACACTGAATATTTTTAATTAATATTATTTAACTGTGGGGTATTCGCGTACGCTTCTGTAACAAACATAAATGCTTGACATCTTTTTGATATATTAAAATTTAAATCAATTTTTAAATAACAAAAACAAATTGTATTGACATTTCTTTTGTATTTAATGTATATTTGACTTTTAAGTTTTTTTTAACATAAATATCCGTTATAAAATTAACAAAAATATTAATTTTCAAAACTATTATTTAATGTCCGATACATCATCTTTTCCGTCATAACATGCAGATTTCAATATATTGTGTGCAAATGGCTGAATATTAAAAGTAACCACAATACGTCAAATCACCAAATTTTGTGGTTATATTTAGTGCCCTCACAACAATGATTACGTCATTGTTCAGGAGATTCATGGTTAAGTAAGTGATAATAAACTAATTATAGCTTACATATGAATCTGAGGTTGCACTGATCAGAGCCATCTTTAACGTATTGGAGGCCTTGGGCACTTTTGGATAATGGGCCCCCAATGACTATTAAAGAGGACTATTTTTTCTTAAAAAAAGAGCGTAATTACTAAGCAAATCAATAATTAACAAATACATTAAAAAATATATTGATATATTTGTCGGAAGTATCGGTTATTGGATGCTGATCTCGAACTAGGGAACCCCATCTAACGCGGGGCCTTGGGCACGTGCCCAGAGGACAGAGGGCCCTTGCACTGATGGATAGAAGAATACCTCACTTAAATTTAATTCACAGGGTAAAACAAAAAACTAAGCTGTGTCTTCGGCACTGCGCGAGCACTTCAAGGTTAATAAAAAAAGTAGTTTGACAGATTCTCTACTCGTAAATAATTATCCACTATAGAGAAACTATAAATTGAGTAACTGGAGTAATTTTGAATTTTCCCGCATCTAATTTCTGGACTTTCTGTCGCTACTCATGACATATGCAGGTAAATAATACACCCCGATTCATTTGCTTGATTAGTGCCAAAAAATCGTGGCTTATATTCGTCGAATATACCTCAATATTTGAAATATGATTTGATGTCAAATATACAATTCATTGCAACTGCAATGAAAACTCATTGGAAATAATACATACACACTGATAAAATTCTCTGTATCTTCCCCTTGTAATTGATGGGTTATCGCGTCTATAAACTTTAGCAATATGATAGCGTTTAATATTACTTATCTTGTTCATTGCCAGATACCTTGCAAAAGGTACGGTCAAATCATAACGCAACGACAATATTTCCCCGCCTTGATCTTTAAGATCATAAATAAGTTTCGAATCCTCACCATACTTGCCAGTTAATACTTCCTAAAAAAATACAATTAAACTGAATATTACGATTATCCAAAAATTGATTCACAGCTAAACTAAAGGTGATATCAGACGGTTCATTCCGAATAAATGTTCATTTGACTGAATGTTAATTTTTGTTTAATTCCGCGTTCACACGGCACAGACAGAATGACATAAAAATGAACCTTCATCCAGTCTTTTCCTCGAAGATATGAAGTTGTGCGCCTTGGAATTCGTTTGATTTGTGATCATTATTGAAGAATTGACAAAAAAAAAATAAAGTCAAAGTTTAAATCATTAATTAGAGATTTTAAAGAATATGTCCGTATTGTTCTGTCTTCGTATTCGTTGAGTTCCAAAAACACTGATAATTTTTGAAATTCTCTAAAAACAGCAGCGTTTTTTGGTCGTTCCACTTGAATACCATTTTGTCTCATACAAAGACAGAATATATATGCACTATGCGGTGTCATAGTCCCAAGTCCGTTTGCTATAAGACATGACACAAAATGATCGAACCCGAATAAATATTCTTTCTTGTGTTCAGACGCTTCATTTTTTGTTCAGAGTGTGAATGAATCATGTCGAACGTCGATATCTAGCGTTGTTGGACTGGTTCATTAATGAATTCATTTTTCATTATTGTTTCATTTTGTGTTCGAATGAAAGATGTTGGATGAAAGACAGAAATGAACAAAAAATGAACCGTCTGATATCACCTTAACCAAATTCAATCAATTGTCAAAAAACACTACAGATTTCCTGTTCCTACATGTATTTAAGTCTTTATCTAAGTGTATTCCGTCAAGTCACCAGATGAATTTTAGAAACCTTTTGTCTTATTTACATCAAAACAATTTGTTAAGATGTTGAAGTGCTTACGTAATTATTTATAATAATATGACAGTAATTAACCTATCAGCGTTAGTTCTTAGCCTTATTAGGTTTAAGGTTCAGTAGAGAAACTCTACTTAAGATCTACTTTGACAACACGATTCAATTATCAACTCAATCTAGTGGAATCTGTTGATATTAGCACCTAAAAATTCTCGCTAGGACGCTTTCAAATTTGATAATATATTACAGAAGCTTTTAAAAAAATCAGTATTTACTTTTTACACACCTTTAGTTCAAAAATTGGAGTATCTATTGTTTCTGCTCCATGCAATTTAAATATGTTAATGATTTTCTCAAGCACTCCTGATCGTACCGCCATCTGTTGTGGTGAATAGTCTCTCGTTCCTTTTGGTGTTTTGAGAGTAAATTTCTGATTTGCAGCGCTGTCATCTTCACCAAGTTGGGCTTTTAATTCTAAAAGTTTCGATACTTCTTCCGCAATCTATAAAAATAAAATAAAAATATAATTATACTCGGGGGCGTCGCCAAGGGGGGGGGGGGCAGGTAGGGGCAGCTGCCCCTCCCTAGAAGTTCGGGATTTTTTTAATTTATAAGTTTTCTTGTCTAATGTCACAGAATAAGTAAGTAATAAAATGTAGCGTTCAGCAGAATCACTCTGAAACTAAAATCAAATTTAAGGATTCAATAAATGTGTTAATATTTAATATCTTAACCCTCAAAAATCTGAAATTTTTGTTTTTTTCTCATCCTTCTGCCCCCCTCTGGCTCAAAGGCTGACGACGCCCTTGATTATACTCTGTTTACCCATGTATGTTAGAACTAAATGGTGACTTTTGTTGAAAATACACACTGTATTACACAAACATTTTTTGAGCACTCGGTACGTTACTAAAAATAAATTTACTGAACTGTCAAAAACTGACATTTCACTTCTTGAAGACCCATTTTTCAGAGTATAATAATTTATAAAATATATTATAAAATTATTTTATATCCATAAAACATTTTGAAAAAAATGCGTTCACATTTTTATTAAAAATTATATAACATGATTCAACAACTTCGTAAATTTTATTTATTTTAATATTAACATACATAATGTAATAAATTATCACCAATAGCATTAAAAATGCCAGAAAAAAATAATGTTTTGACCACAAAGGAAAAACTGGCAGTGGTAAATTGTTGGAAGAAATTTAAAAAAACAAAAAGATAAGGTGAAGAATTTATGGCAAGACTACGATAACCTTTTTTTAGTGTATTTGCCATATGGCAACATACACTATTGGCGTCGGTCGGATGGCGGGACCTAGGGGTCGGACCAAAATTTCTCGACGTTTCATAACCTCCTAAACACTTTGGCACCATTTTTAAAAATGTTTATATATATATGTATATATATATATATATATATATATATATATATATATATATATATATATATATATATATATATATATATATAATATATATATATATATATATATATATATATATATATATATATACAGGGTGTCCCATAAGTCGACGTCCAAACGAAATGAGGTGATGGCGGAGGTCATTTCCTATGAAAATAACCATAAATGTGGTTATCCAATTGTTTACGGTTCGAAAGTTATTTCAATTTTTGTATTTTTCTCTGAAATCGTGTAGTGCTTATACTAAAAAATTAATTTAAAAAAATCTATGAGTTGTTTGGTTGATTTTTTTTTTAATAGGATCCTGAAGGGTCTGCCTTTCCAAAAAAAATAATTTTCATGAGCTCTGTTATCATCTGTCAAATAAAAAAAATGGTTTTGTAAACACTTTTCGGTGGCAAGAAAAATATATTTGATTTTAAATTCACGTTGACAGAAAAAAGTGTTATAAAAAAAATTGACCAATTATCAGAAAAACTTGTCCATTTAATAGAGATTCTAACGCGGTATAGTACAACTCGTTATTCATGACAGTTTTTTTTTATAACAATTTTTTTACATGCAAGTCATTTTCGAAAATTTCAAAATCTAAGTTGGCTGGAACGACTTAAATAAATTAATACGTTCCTCTTTCATTCACTACTTCTAATGTATGCTCGCTATTCGTTTTATTACTAGTAAACCTCCGACTTGACTTTTCATTTTGTACTTTGTTATTTGGACCTGCGCTTGGTAATTTAAACTTCGATCCTGTTTGTGATTTGGACTCTCTTCAGTTGGACGCATCAAAATGGTTTATTCCCATCGGGAGTATGCAGAAATGCACTATGTCTACGGGTTTTGTGACGAGAATGCTCGAGCTGCTGCAAGAGAATATCGGGCACGATATCCCAACCAAGAACACTATCCTGACCACAGGGTGTTCCAAAGTATACATCGGCGGTACATAGAAGGTGAAATCCCTGGGAATGAGCAAAGAGCTGGAAGACCTAGACTTGACATCGACGAAGATGAAATAATTGGAATGGTGACAGAGGACCCATGTACAAGTGTTCGTCGTTTGTCAAGACGTTCGGGAGTTTCGAAGTCCACAGTGCACCGTATTTTAAAAAGGGATCAGTTACATCCATACCATGTGCAACGTGTGCAAGCACTTTTACCCGCTGATTATAACAAAAGGGTGCAATTTTGCCGAGAAATGCTACGTCGGAACAAGGCAGATCCTCAGTTTTTTAATAACATTTTGTGGGGTGACGAATCGAGCTTTCGAAGGACAGGAGTATTCAACATCCATAATTTTCACTCTTGGGATTATGTAAACTCTAGAGCTATAAGAAACGATCATTTTCAACATCAGTTTGGGGTCAACATGTGGGCAGGAATTGTTGAAGGTAAAATGATTGGGCCCCTTGAGCTACCCAGAAGGATCGGGGGCGATGAATATCTTTATTTTTTGCAAAATGATTTGGGCGGCTTACTGGAACACGTGTCGCTAGAAACACGCCGAAACATGTGGTTGCAGCACGATGGGGCTCCTTGTCACTATGCTCTAGTAGTGAGCCGATACCTCAACACCGAATACACAAATCGTTGGATTGGAAGGGAAGGAACCATCCAGTGGCCACCACGGTCACCTGACCTAAACCCCCTAGACTTCTTTTTATGGGGTTATTTCAAAGAACTGGTCTACGCGACGGAAAACCAAAACGAGCATCAGCTGCGGCAAAAAATAAGAATTGCGATCAATACAATACAAAATAACGAACGGGCGTTTCGACTAATTTCGAACATTTGTTGTAACTTTAAATAAAATTTGGTTCATTTGTGTTAGACCAGCCAACTTAGATTTTGAAATTTTCGAAAATGTATTTTTTAACAAACACGACTTACATGTAAAAAAATTGTTATAAAAAAAACTGTCATGAATAACGAGTTGTACTATACCGCGTTAGAATCTCTATTAAATATACAAGTTTTTCTGATAATTGGTCAATTTTTTTTATAACACTTTTTTTCTGTCAACGTGAATTTAAAATCAAATATATTTTTCTTGCCACCGAAAAGTGTTTACAAAACCATTTTTTTTATTTGACAGATGATAACAGAGCTCATGAAAATTATTTTTTTTGGAAAGGCATACCCCTTCAGGATCCTATTAAAAAAAAAAATCAACCAAACAACTCATAGATTTTTTTAAATTAATTTTTTAGTATAAGCACTACACGATTTCAGAGAAAAATACAAAAATTGAAATAACTTTCGAACCGTAAACAATTGGATAACCACATTTATGGTTATTTTGATAGGAAATGACCTCCCCCATCACCTCACTTCGTTTGGACGTCGACTTATGGGACACCCTGTATATATATATACGTGTACGCGCGATAACTTTCGAAAGAGTTAATTGATTTCAACGAAATTTGGACCACGTGTTGAAACCCATCACCGCAAGAAGCCTATTTAAAATGGGCCTAATCGGGCTATTTTAAGGGTAGTTTTTAGGGGTTGAAAACTGTTTTTGGGCCCCAAAATACCGAAAAAATTCTCCGAATCGTTTCAAAATTGATTAAATTGATTAAAAAGTGTCCCCACAATTTTAATAAAATCGGCCCGACAGGACCGGATTTACAAATTTTATGAAAACACTAGTTTGCAGATAGTGACTTATTTATTGAAGGGTGTATTTAATTCGGTGTAGACGTTAAATTGATAATAATATTACAATTAAGAAAACAATGTTATTTTAAGGGGTGTATTAAGGGGTTAAATTTTTTATTTTGCCCAAAAACAAACTTAATTTCACATAATAAAAGTATAAAACCACACGGTCCTATACAAGCAAATACACTATATTGTCGGCAGGGTTTTGGCACTGCGACCCGGGTTTTTTTTTCCTTTGTGGTCAAAACATTCTTTTTTCCTGGCATTTTATTATATTTATTCTTATTATATTTATATGATTTTTAACAATTTGCTGAGTTATTTTCACAAATTTTCAAGAAAAACAAATTTGTTACCTGTTTATTTATATCATTTCCATGACAAATTTGAATTTAACCGAAACTCGTGTGTATTTTTACCACCCATACGAACTGAAAAAAAAAACTTAAAAATTTGCTTAGTGCTGCCAACATAAGTTAACATTTAGTTCTGACAAATATGGGTACATATAATAGAGTATACTGATCTTTTCAAACTTTAAGCGAACGCAAAACTGGGGATTTTAGGTTGAGTCCCGACCGTTACATGTTGAGGGTGATTGCAATTATTTCTTCTATGAGCATTGTAACGCATAATAAAAGCGTGCGTTTGTAAAAAAAATCAATTACCGCAGTGAAACTGTACTGTGGCAGAAAAATTAAAGGCGATATCATTAAAGCACTACCCAAAGTGCTGATATAAGAAAATTGACAATCTACAAAAATTTAAATGACAATTATAATTTACTAAACGACAAAAAATACTTTGAACTACCTAAGCATAAAAAATACCAAATAAATTGTAGTGTCTGAAAAGAAAAAAAAAGCAAAAGCACCAATCCTACCATTATGACAAATGTGCTATTAGATGACAATATTATGTACATTTAAAAAACAATTCTAACGTAATTTAGAAAACTCTTTGTACATACAAAACATTAAAATGCACTAATAGTCGAAGCGGCGACCGTTGAGAATGGGTGGTCATCTGGTATAAGCACAAAAATATACTTTATTTTTTGGATACTAGTTAAATAATAAACCATCGATTTGATTTTTTTTTAATTCTAAAAATAAAAAAATTGGTCTAAGTACAACCTGCCAGATGGTTTATTAATGTATTTGCCATATGGCAACATACACTATTGCCGTCGGTTTGGTGGCGGGACGCGTTGAAATCCATCACCGCAAGAAGCCTATTTAAAATCAACCTAATCGGGCCATTTTTAGAGTAGTTTTAGGGATTTCAAAATGTTTTTGGGCCTCAAAATACCGAAAAAATTATCCGAAACGTTTCAAATTTAACCCTCTGATAGTAATTAAAAAGTGCCCCTAAAATTTTAATAAAATCGGCCCGACAGGACCGGATTTACAAATTTTATGAAAACACTGATTTGCAGATAGTGAATTATTTACTGAAAGGTGTATATAATTTGGTATAGAGGTTCGATTGATAATAATATTGCAACTGAGAAAAAAATGTTCTTTTAAGGGGTGTATTAAGGAGTCAAATTTTTTATTTTGCCCAAAAACCCAGTTAAGTTCGCATAACAAAGCCACACTGCCTAAATATTAGCAAATACACTATATTGTCGGCAGGGTTTTGGCACTGCGACTCGGGTTTTCTATTTAACTAATATCAAAAAATAAAAAAGTATATTTTTGTGCTTATACCAGATGACCACCCATTCTCCACGGTCGCCGCTAGGACTATAACATTATTGTATTAGAAAAAAATTCCGGTGACTGCAGTTTCAAACCTTAGTGATTTTAAAATATACGTAATGCTACATAATCAAGTAAATGAACCAGAAATTGGCAAGGTAAAACAATTTGATATCTACCTATAAAATGGAAAGTACTAACTATTTAAAAATATGCTTATTGCATTCAAATAATGATTTCCAATTACACAATACATTTCAAATCGAAAATAGAAAGTCTAACATTCATTTTCAAATATACCTACACTTTTATAAGCTAACTACGCAATATTTTTTATTAAAATATAATACATGCCTATGTGCAACAGAAAACACGAATTTAATTTAATTAAAAAACGTAAATTACTACATTAAAAATAAAAGTAAATACATTTTATTCTGGTTACTCAAAACAATTTTTTCTTTATGTCCTATTCTCAACATTGAACTAATAAAGCAGTATCTGAAGCTTTTATTGCGTTATCAATTAGTTCAATAGATTGGAACCTTAATGACAACATTCATTAATCGGTTCATTGGTTTATTTCTGCACTACATCGCAAAAAATACTAATATGGTAGTACTTTGGCTACAAAAAAAACTAACCTGAGGAGTAGTTGAGCACGAAGAAGAAAGTATTGGAAAATAATTGGATTGTTCGACCAACCGCGACAACATGTAAGGTTCATTTCGCCAAAAGGAAGCAAATGTTCGCAGCATAATCATGAATCAGCAATCAACGGATGTAGTTTTGACATACGAAGAAATTATGAAATGGAGAAACAATCTTCTTCAGCACTTGCACTGATTAATACATCAAAAAAAATTCACCAAGATTAATCTCTCACCTGAGATTCTATTTGGTGATTATTGGATAACAACGGCAATAATTTCATCGGTACATGATTACAATTAATTTTTTGAAACTGTGATTTTTCTTTTTCATTAAAACTTTTGATATGCGTGTACCACCGCAATAAATGAATATATTTTGCGAAATTAATACTGTGTTGGTTATTGTTGACATTTTTAAATAATAGTACGTCAAATTGTGTTGGTATATATCCACACACGTAACTATATTCGGAAAACAAATTATTCAATACATTTAATTCTTTAATTCCGATTCTAACTGTTGAAAACGGTGAGTTTTGATTTTGACCCTGAAGACAATTATACGATCTATATTGACAACTAAAAAGCATACATTCACCAGTCTCTTTGTAGGTCAATTTTAATACATTTAAATGACGTAATAATGATTGTAAATTCTAATACCCAGTATTACCAGTTTGCTAACACGTGGATTATTCAAAATGTCTAAATTACAGATTTGCAAAGCCGCGAATTTAAATACTACTCTCTAATAAAAAAACATTAACAGCGTCTTTTTTAAACAGTCTCCAGTCATTTAAATTTATCAAAATTTGGAAAAATATATTAATCACTGCGTCTGATACGCAAACATATTATTGAAAACTAACCTTTTCTTTAGATTCCTTTGCTTGTTTTAATTTACGGACATGCTCTCCTTGTTCTTTAATCAACTGCACTAATTTTTCAGTACTATCACACATTTTCCTATCATAAATTAGCGAATTTACAATAAATTAACACACGCAAATGAAAAATTCTACCTACTGACGTACTGGCGTCTGGCATAACATATGTGACATGAAGTTGTTTGTGATTCGACGCAAGCGCAAGTAACTCACTGAATATATTTGTCTAGGGATGTAAAATTAGCGGTTATTAGGCGCAACCTAAGCAATAGTTAGAAACAGGGGCGTAGCTACCGCCGTATCTGCCGTATCAATTATACGGGGCCCCCGAGCCACGGGGGCCCCCAACGTGCGTAAGCAAAAATTAATAAAAACTTCCTAATTTTTTTTTATTTCAGAAATGACAAAAGTCAAAAAAAGCAATTTCTTTTTTTCCCGCGTAAAGCGTGCGTTCAAAAGTTGGCAACATCCTACATCGGTTATCGCGGGCTGCGGGATTTCCCCGTTTAAGTCATTTACTTCAAACGGGGGAAGGGCCCCCAAACAAATTTTTATACGGGGCCCCGCCAAGGCACGCTACGCTTCTGGTTAGAAACAATTTTTATTCAATTTTTACCATTCCAACCCACTAGTGGGGAATTACCATTCCCACCCACTAGTGGTACTAGTTTAGGTCAAAATTCTCTTTTCAAAATTTTACAATATTTTTTCGTTTTAGGTCCACCGAATTCAAAAAACATTTTTTTGGAAAAACTCTGTGCGTCTGTTCGTCTGGTCGCCTGTTAGTCTGTGAGCACGATGCAGGTCAAACGGCTGAACGGATTGAAACTAAATTTTAAGAGGATGTTTGGTATGCAAATATGAAGAGCCTTATTGTTTTTGAGGATATATCCTACAATGATTTTTGTATAATGATGGTATACTTTTTATAACGGTTTAAGATTCTATCCATTTTTCCAAGAAAGTTTCGTAGTTTCGGAAATATTTTAAAAAAAAAACATGTTCTTTTGTAAAAAATAAATTAGGTAGCTGATAAGCATTCTTTGGTTAATTTTTACATGTCAAACTCTATTATGTAACCATGAAAATGAATAGCTTTCATAATATTTATTACTACTTGTTACCCGCGTCACCGCACTCTTTAACAGAAATTTTATTACAATACTAGCCGCTCCCCGCGGCTCCGCCCGCGATTTTAATAATTAGGATGTTTCATTACTCACTCACTCCGTTCGTTCGCTCGAATTCATAATTAATAGCCGCTTCACCCGCAATTGTAATGAAACACGGCAGCAACAACAGTAGTGGAAGCTTCAGCAGGACCAACAGCTAAACGTAAATTATTTGAATAAAAAATATTTAAGTTAAAAATAAAATTAATTTCAAAAAATATTTCAAAAACAATGGTTTTCTTTTGCACTAAAAATTAGAAAATAATTTTGATCAGAATACTTCTAAACATTAATTATTATGACTCCGCCTATATTGACCAACCGCCTATTATGACGTAATTACACAACGAGGTTTGGTTTTCATATAGAATTCTTTGTAACAAAGTCGGATATAATGACTTCGCTTACAGTGACATGTCGCTTATTATGACCCATTTTTAATAAATTTTGTCCGTCTATAGTGACCGACATGATTCTTTACACCTTCGGCAATGTTCGTTGATTCCCGACGACGTTCGGCACGTGGCTTGTTTTTGTTTTGAATCTCAGTCACAAAGTACGTGTTCTGTGATCTCGGATCTCAGTGAGTAATTGATAGTTGAACGTCACGCATTGTTTTTAGTGATATCCTATGTAAAAAATGTCATCTCAACGTCGTAAAGCATTTACGATTGAGGAGAAAGGTGAATAATATGCAGATTAGAAAATGGAGAATCAAGCTCATCTCTCGCAGAGGAATTGGGCGTGGGTCATTCGACAATCTCAATGATTTTCAAAAACAAGAACCGGATTAGGCGATCGTTCAATTCAAATGTTTTGAAACCGAAGAGGCTTCGAAAATCGCGCAAGAAAATGTTGATCAAGCGTTAATTCTGTAGTTTAAAATCACCCGAAACAAAGGAATACCCGTCAGCGGCCCTATGCTACCTAAAAAAAAGAAAGGTTTTTTTTTCACAAAAATGCTTTGTATGACGTCCGCTTAGTATGACGTGTTTGTCAATTCCCTTCGATGTCATTATAAACAGATTCCACTGTATTTGCAAATTATTTGACACTTGATATCAGAATGTTTCAGAGTTTTCTCAATATTGTTCACGTCCATTATAATTAATAAGTTTTTTTTATTTTTTAACGGGAAATTGGACAATTAAATTTTAATATACTTAATTAAATTAAATTAAAAAATTGCGACGTTTCGTTAAATCTTTTTAATTTCTTCGGGCAGAACTGAAATGATTAAAAATACAAATTAGTTAATGAAATAATTACAATTTGTTTTTTTTTTTAATAGAATTTTTTAATTTAGTTTAACTGCATTAAAATTTAATTGTCCAATTTCCCGTTAAAAAATTAAAAAAACTTGTTTCAGAGTTAATTATTGGTAACCAAGGAAACCAACAACTCGTTCATGCCGCAGAAACCTAACGTTTTTCCGGGATAAAAAGTATCCTATTATTTAATCCAGGTAATAACTATCTGTATGCCAAATTTCATCCAAATCCGTTTAGTCGTTTTTGCGTGATTGCCCAGTTGGTTGGAACACCTTCTGAAGATTTTAATAGAAGGTACAGGAACTAAATTAAATTTTGAGGAATTTTGTCTGAAAATTTCATCGACTTAAATCTATTCTTTTTTTTGTTCAGATTTATATTGACCTATCCGTTGGGTATAAATTGTTCGGTAACTCTTTTGCTTTTACAAAAAAAGGTTGTTTTTCTTCGATCATTTTTATTATTTCCCAGCGGCCCAATTATGCTTCGCTCGGGTGTAAATGTAATATAAAGAATATAACAGATGATAATCATTATCATACAATTCTCAACGTGTATTGAATTTGCGCGAAATCAATCGCTTTTAATTGTTAATGTTTAAAAATCGATTAAAAATCAAAATTTCCAAAAAACAAAAAAAAAAGTAATTCTGTTGATCCGATTGCTACCAAACTTCACTGGATCATCCGCTGAGCTAAACTGAAGTTTGCTTGAAAATTTCATCAAAATCGATCCAGCCGTTTTGGAGTTCATAGATAAGATTCATGCATACGTACACAGCATTTTATATAATACTAGCGGTCCGTTCCGGCTTCGCTCGGATATAAATGTAATATATAGAATATAGTTGTGCCTCACGGTTTCACCCGCCGTTTAATTTAAAAGGAATCTGCTTATTTATTGTAGAGTTAAATTAATTAAAAAAATATTTTATGATAACTAGGTATTTGAGTTTCAAACAGCAAGTATTTATTGTACAAAAAATAATAATTTCAACAGAATCAGATTACATAATATTTTTTAACTTTTAAAATAATTATTACGAGATTAATAGAAATTATATAATAAATCAAATACAATACTTATATTAATAAAAATACATTTAACAAAAATAAATTATGCGGCGATATTTTAACCAACATTTATAAATAATAGCGGCCCGGTTCGGCTTCGCACGGGTAGCACTAATTATCTAATTATCTATAGCCATAAAAAACGGTGAAAAATAAAAACCGCCAAAAAACAAAAAATCTCTTGATCTGATCGCTACTAAACTTCATAGGATTACCCGCTGGGCTAATCTAAAGATTGCCTAAAAATTTCATTAAATCGGTCCAGCCACTTTGGAGTCCGTATATAACATACATACATGCATCGCCTTTTATGTAGATATATAAATATAGATTTATGGAATCTTGTTATTTCTAAGTGGAAATAACATCACAACATAATTTTGAGAAGTCTGTGTGTGCGTGTGTGAGTATATACGTACGCGGTAACTTTTTTCGTCTCCATTATCTCGTGAATAAAAAATTATACCGACTTCGTTATAGTACCAATCGTCGCGTATTACCGTAGATAAGAGTTGATTAGATTGTCAATAACTTTGTTTCAATATGGCCGCCACCACAAAATGGAGGATTACCATCTTCTTTACAACCCCCTCCACATGGGTGTCAAGTGAAAGGATATTACAAGTAGAATACAATGAGTAGTGTGACTTCTAATATGGCAGCGCAAACAAGATGGCGGATCACCGTTTTCTTTATTACCCCCTCGATATTGGTATTCAGTGAACGGGTATGAATAGTAGAATACAAAAAGTTGATTGGCGTCATTTTACCTTCAATATGGCGGCCAAAACAAAATGGTGGATTGCTTTTTTCTTTAAAATCCATGAAAGTCCGTTTTTAAATCCCCTCGATATTGGTATCAAATAAAAGAGTATGCTAAGATAAATACCGTAAGCTATGTGACGTCATCTTACATTCAATATGGCGGCCAAAACAAAATGGCGGATTGCTTTTTTGTCTTTTTTCTTTAAAAACAAATGAAAGGGTATGACAAGTAGAATACCTACAGTAAGTCGTGTGACATCATTTTAAAAGTTAACGGGGTGTGCACTTTTGGTGTTGCTATCTATTTTAGAATTTTTGGAAAGGATTTCTCGGGTCTAATTTGTTAAGATCATACTGGGAAGTTGGTCGTGTGGACCTCAAAAGTCGCACTTGTAGAGGTCTAATATACGACCCACCTTACGGCTTATTATATTGTAATAATATAGTCATTAAATGCATAAAAGATTATTTCCATAAGCTAAATGTCATTAAATCACAAGTTAAAATTTGTTACTTTTTTTCCTGCACCGAATGGGTGTTGACGGTGGTGTCAATTTTATTGGCAACATGGATATAGATCCATGATTGACAATCTTATTAATCGTCTAGGGGCCGCTTAACAGTTAACATAACCACAAAACACTATCTCTGAAATTAACAAAAAAAACTATTTGTATATTTAACATTGTAAGAATTTACGGCTAACGATCAAATCGTGTAAATTGGCTTTAATGAATCGAAATTAAATAGTCGTTTAGGTTGTGATTGTCGTACGTTTTTCTAAAAACGGTCTTGTTGTGACATGATCTTTGATTGATAAGCGGAAAGGTCCAAAAATTGCTAAAAATAGATAGTGTTTTTAGTACAGATCTCTGGTACAGAGAACATTCAGTAGTGGACTGTGCTTGAAAAAAAGTTATACAATTTTTAATCATTAAATAAGAACAAGTATATTTTTACACCATTTAGGTAATAAATGATCTAAATATTGCAAAATGTCAAACTGACATTCACTTAACCTTGAAGTGCTTGGAGATTTAAGTATATTTACTCAAATAATTCGTTATTTTCCACTTTATTAAATAAAACAAATATGAGAAGTCGAAGTAACTCTGGTGTTCGCCTGGACTATTACCAGCGTATAGTTCACAAAGTTATTATGGATCATCAAAATCCGATTACCGGTTTGTTCCCAGCGAGCAAAGAAAATTCTCATGCTTGGATTCGTGATAATGTTTATTGTATTTTGGCTGTTTGGGGTCTATCCATGTCTTATAAAAAAATGGCAGATCAAGACGAAGATCGAGCGAAGACATATGAGTTGGAACAAAGCTGCGTTAAACTTATGAGAGGTCCAATCAGTAATTTGTGCACACATTTTATATAAAAAATAGCGGTGTTAAATACAAAAAATATGTTTATATTGTAGGTCTTTTGATGGCTATGATGCAGCAAAAAGATAAGGTAGAAAAATTTAAAACATCGCAGAATCCTCTCGATGCGCTGCATGCCAAGTATTCTTCGATTACTGGCCAAACTGTTGTTGGTGATGATGAATGGGGTCATCTTCAAATCGATGCCGTTTCATTGTATTTGTTAATTTTGGCCCAAATGACTGCATCAGGACTGCAGATTGTTTTCAGTTTGGATGAAGTAGCTTTCATTCAAAATCTCGTATTTTATATAGAATCAGCATATTGCACTCCAGTAAGTATTATAGTAATAATGTGTAAACAACCTCATGAAAAGCATAAAAAAATTCTCTCTAGGTGCAATATAACAGATAAACAGACGAACGTAAGACCATTATTTAAGCACTAATCATTTTGTTATCTAACTTTTATTCACTGCGTCACTCATGTAAATATCGGTTTTTTTACTACCATCGGACTCGACAACCTGTGGTCAGCTAGCCACATGCGACTCTTCTCTAAGTTTCAATAATTCATGTCACTTTTAAACAAAACATCCATATAAACAAATATTAAAGAATATTGAATTTGCCTATCCAAACTATGCAATTCAAATAACAATGTGTAGGAAATAGGTGATTTGGAAATAATGCATTTATCTTCTATCAATGAAAAAATACAGCAAAAAAAAAATAAAATGCGTACCTATCTAGTAAAAAATTCAATTAAAAGCTGTGTTTTAAAATAACACTTTAAATCTAAGATCCCAACCTAGGTCGATCCTCCGTTATGCTTTTTCCTAATTAAATGTATATTTTATACAATATAATGCATAAATAAACACAATATGATAGGATTGCGGGATCATAACCTAACAAGACTATTTTTAATTAAAAATTATTTTATTAATTTTTTTCGATAGGTACGGTTATCCTTTTAAAAAAATTAGTACCAGTCGAGAGTAAAAGACGTGCATGAAGCGTCAAAATAAGGTTACCTGTTTATTTCCTAGCTGGGTTGCCCAGCATCGGACTGGCCATATAGGTAGCGTTTGCCAACCGGGCCCCCCACGAGCCAGGCTTTTGAGGGGCTTACCGCAAGCCAGGCGGTAGGTAGGATAGGAGACCCACGCAGACTAGGTTCCAGCTCTTGCGACCTAAATGTAAACTAGATCAAATAGTTCGTTCAACATTTAGAGAGAAATAAAATAGAAAAATTCGCAAATGGTTGAACTTGAGAAAACTATCCCTGTTCCCTGAAACTAGTTTTGAAAATTTCTGAACGGCAATAACTTTTGATCGAATCAACTTATTTAGACGTGTATCATTATAGCATAATACATTTGACATTGCTTCAGATAATTAAAAAAATTAAATTTAATTTTTAGATGTTCTTAAAAAATCCAATCGATTGGGTACTTAGGTACTTAATAATATATATCATTGATAATTAATAATTTGTATATTTCATTATTTTCCGATAGTATCCTATCCACCATTATCCAGTCTCGGGTCCCGGACTTGTGGGTAGCCACCCGAGCCCTTCCGGCCCAGTCCGACTCTAGGGTTGCCAAGTGCAAGCGAGTAAACTGGTATTAGTAATTTACCCCCATCGTTTTTTCAAATCAATTATATATGAAAATGTCGGTCAATATTAATCATATTGGGAAGTTGGTCATGCGGGCTTCAATGGTTGCACTTGCAGAGTCTCAGTAAGTAACCCACCTCACGGCTTGTTTTTATATGCATTAATGACCTAATGTTACCTTTGTAGCCTTAATGTTTGACAAAAAATCTGATTCACGTAGGTAAAAATTATTTGCGTATTTTGAAAGACGGAAAGCAATTATCACTCAAAAATAGTTTCTGAAACCAGTCAAGTCGGTAAAAAAATCTTTTTTGCACTGTCACCTATAAAATAGCTGCATTTTATGCGTGTATAGCGGTTGTAAAATGTAACTCTAGTGCGTAAAGTAAAATTATAGTAATCTGTTGTCATAAATTTGTTTGCCATATGAAATATCAAACAATTAGAAAATATACTGAAAATGAAGTAAACGAGCTATTTTATGGGAAGTAGTCCAAAAAATACGGTATATATCTCAAACTTAACGATATTATGACTCATTTGACTGTTAAAACTCGCTAACCCTCGTTATAACCTTGTCATTTACTCGTCGATAATATAATTCATTATGGTCTAGATATATAAACTACAATAATAGGTAGGTATGAAATTATTTTTTGAAGCCAAACTTCCTTAGCCTCGTTGCGCACTTAGTTACTGGAGAGTAAGCAGAGAAAAACGTTAACGTCTTCTCCCTCCATTAGCGCGAGGCTACACTACTAAAAATGCATAGAAGCTTCGTTTCTGTCAGGTGTCTCCCAACGCCTACCCTTTTTTGACAGTGTTTTCTGCTTTTAGGATTATGGTATTTGGGAAAGAGGAGATAAAACCAATCATGGTCTTCCAGAACTAAATGCTAGTTCTATTGGAATGGCGAAAGCAGCCTTAGAAGCAATGAACGAATTAGATTTGTTTGGGGCTCGTGGTGGACCGACCAGTATTATTCATGTTTTAGCTGATGAAGCACAAAAATGTCAAGCCGTATTACATGTGAGAACTACATATGGTGTGTAAACGGTAGGATGGAACATAGGGAAAGTACAATAGGATTTTTTAATGATATAGACGCTCAACAGCTGAGGTCAACAAGATTTTTTTTAATGGATCGATGAAGCCTGTGAGGCTTAAAAGGCAAATGTTTCCCTGTTCTGTGTCACGTTGAATAGTTAACCAAGCGAAATGTTTGTTTTCACTTAAAGACAGATTTAGATTATATATATATATACAGTCAAAACCGTTTAAGATGATATCGTTTAGAACAACATACCGGTTATATTGACCAAAACCATAGGTCCCGGCTGAATGCTATATGACCGCCTTATAAAACACTGCTTTTTACGACATTGCTTATTACGACATACCGCATTAAGCGACTATATTTAATGTAATATCTTCATATCTTCGGATAATTATATCTGTTAGAACGACCAACTGTATTGTAAACAAAATTCGTACGCACAGAAGTGTTCCAAACAGACTAAAATTACAGATTTTATGAATACAGAAAAATATTATTCCTATGAATATCTATAAATTTATACATATCTACACATTCAATAATACTACATACTTTATAAAAAATTACTTTATACCTCGAAAACATCACTGGCTGTTATAACTATCAGTTTTTACGACCAAATATGAGTAGGCCCTTCGATGTCGTTCTAACAGATTTTGACTGTAATTGTGTATATAACATTAAAAAAAACCCGGGTCGCAGTGCCAAAACCCTGCCGACAATATAGTGTATTTGCTTATACAGGCAGTGTGGCTTTATGTAGCGAGCTTAAGTTGGTTTTTGGGCAAAATAAAAAATTTTACTCCTTAATACACCCCTTAAAATATCATTTTTTTTCTTAATTGCAATATTATTATAAATCGAACCTCTATACCAAATTATATAGAACTTTCAGTACATAATTCACTATTTGTAAACTAGTCCGGTCCTGTCGGGCCGATTTTATTTAAATTTCAGGGACACCTTTTAATTACTACTAAAGGGTTAAATGTCAATTTTGAAACGATTCTGAGAATTTTTTCGGTATTTTGGGGCCCAAAAACATTTTTCAACCCCTAAAAACTACCCTTTTTACCCATTTACCCATTTTAAATAGGCTTCTTGCGGTGATGGATTTCAACACGTGGACCAAATTTCATTAAAATCAATTAACTCTTTCGAAAGTTATTGCCCGCACATATATATACAGGGTGTCTCACCGAACGTTGGCTAACATGGGTAACTTTGTTATTAGTGGAGATAGAAAGTCAGTTAAATGGGCAAAGTAGTGCAGAAAATTGGGCTCATTAACATCCCGTCGAAAAAACAATTGAATTTTGACACCCTATGAATTTATTCAGAAAATAGTGAAAATTGCCATTTATGAAAACTGGCCATAACTTTTTTATTTATGAAGATATTTGAAAATTTCATTAACCATTTTTTGATAACTTTTTAAGGTCTTTTCAGTGGCGTAGGTTTAATTTTTTTATTTCCACTACATAATGAGATATTGACATGAACTTTGGTTTTTCTTATATCCGGCATTTTTGATTTTCAGATATTCAAATTCTACTTATTCTTCTGAATAATTTGACATAGCATATCCTATATCTAAACCAATCAGAAGCTACAAAACTGACAAAAATAGCTTTTTGGCGTTATCAAAGTGTGCCGTGTAAAACGAAATTTGTTGAAACAAATACATATCGACAGGTTAACAATCTGTCGAGCGATCGCTACAGTTTTGCTAATTCATTTTGTTTGATTTGCTCTCTAAGATGGCTCAAGCATTCTCAAATTTGGAGAAACAGGCTATTTTTGCGCATACATTCAACGTAACAAAAATACCACGTGGGCTCAAGCAGAATACTTGAACCTTTATCCAGAAAGGCGATAGCCCTATTCAATAACTTTTAGGAACTTTTCTCCATTAATTTCAACGTTTGCTAAAACTAATTCTTCTTCACAGTGTTGAATGTTGCCTTTTTTCTTTGAAAATGAACCGTATACCTTTAAATTTCTATTTAAGCTCCTAAAAATTATTGAATAGGGCTATCGCCTTTCTGGATAAAGGTTCAAGTATTCTGCTTGAGCCCACGTGGTATTTTTGTTACGCTGAATGTATGCGCAAAAATAGCCTGTTTCTCCAAATTTGAGAATGCTTGAGCCATCTTAGAGAGTAAATCTACCAAAATAAATTAGCAAAACTGTAGCGATCGCTCGACAGAATATTGTTAACCTGTCGATATGTATTTGTTTCAACAAATTTCGTTTTACACGGCACACTTTGATAACGCCAAAAAGCTATTTTTGTCAGTTTTGTAGCTTCTGATTGGTTTAGATATAGGATATGCTATGTCAAATTATTCAGAAAAATAAGTAGAATTCGAATATCTGAAAATCAAAAATGCCGGCCATAAGAAAAACCAAAATTCATGTCAATATCTCATTATGTAGTGGAAATAAAAAAATTAAACCTACGCCACTGAAAAGACCTTAAAAAGTTATCAAAAAATGGTTAATGAAATTTTCAAATATCTTCATAAATAAAAAAGTTATGGCCAGTTTTCATAAATGGCAATTTTCACTATTTTCTGAATAAATTCATAGGGTGTCAAAATTCAATTGTTTTTTCGACGGGATGTTAATGAGCCCAATTTTCTGCACTACTTTGCCCATTTAACCGACTTTCTATCTCCACTAATAACAAAGTTACCCATGTTAGCCAACGTTCGGTGAGACACCCTGTATATATATACATATACGTATATAAATATATATATATATATATATATATATATATATACATACGTATATATATATACACATATATATATAAACATTTTCAAAAATGGTGCCAAAGTGCTTAGGAGGTTATGAAACGTCGAGAAATTTTGGTCCGACCCCTAGGTCCCGCCATCCGACCAACGCCAATAGTGTATGTTGCCTTATGGCAAATACACTAAAAATCGGTTAAGGAGCTTTTTTTATGTTACCTCATATCGCCAGCATTTGTGAACCGATTTTGATTAACTTTTTTCAATTTCAAAGGGATACCTTTAAGACTGTCTCACATTATTTTACTTAAATCGCTTAAGCAGTGTTTAGTGGTAAAGGAGTTTGGCAAACCAGCAAACAAGTCTGTCTACTTATTTAAAGAATAAAAATAGAATTTTGAATGAGAGCAATATTTTGAAAACGAGAGCGCTCGAGATTCTGACTGCCCGGAATTCGACAAGTGTGTAGTGAAGAGATTTAAACGGACCTGTGATTTGAGAATTCGTGTAAAGCTGAGAAGCTTGCCAAAAGTTTTAGGAATAGTCAATTCAATGCCAGAGTAGGATGGTTTGATAATTTTAACCCGCCAGCACTCGCGCCTCAAGAAATTACATCAGCACTCGCGTGTAGAGCATTTTGCTCACGTTTATGAATGTCAATAAATGCAAGTTTTACCAAAAAATATTAATAAAAAAATATTTTATTAAATAAAATACACATTATTTATTCTACAAAATATATATTCAAAAAGTTAACAATATTAATCTTTTTTATTTTAATTAACAATCATAGGAACTAATTTGCCAGTCTTCTAAGGCAGTCTTACGGAAAAAGTTAAACAAAAAAAAAACTTAAAACTAAGTATGAATAACTAATCTTCGTCATATACGCGAGCTTTACACATATCACATAGTGTCCTCAATGTCTTCCAAATCTTCCTCCATCAACCATGCCAAAACGCGTTCATCCCTTCGATCACGATCCATCTATAATAGAAATACATAATAGATTACTATTTCAGTAATGTAAAATCATAATATTGCATAAAAGTAGCAGTAAAACTGTCGCTAAGATAACAAAAATAAAGTCATGAGTAAAAAAAAGTACTTACGTCGATACCCGCGCGATGAGCAAAACGCCGCCTGATGGTACACGGCGCAACAAACCACCTCGTCCGAGTGACTGGCGCACACTGGCGAGAAGTGAACTACATACAGGGGTGGGGGACGGAACAAAACTCAGCTACCAAGTGAATGATGTACGTACGAATATTTTTGACAAAATGGCGCGTGTTTTAAATTTACTGTGAGCAAAATGCTCATAGCGCGAGTGCTCGCGGGTTAAAGAAGGAAACAACATCAACTTAAAAAATCAATAATTTGAAATTTTGAGCAGATTCCTTCGACATCGAAGTAACGAAATTCCATTGTTTTTTTTCCCGTAATACTAAAGTTACGTTTTTGTTGGTATGCACTATCTTATATGTTTTGAACTACCGTTTACACTGTCATGTAGATAAATATTGCTGTTTATAAAAATACTCAATTATATTGAATCTACTATTTTTTCAAACGTAAACTTTTCGTTCTCTTAACTCCTAGGAATGTAAATTTTAAAAAGATATTTTATTTTTAATAGTCTATGTTACCAAGAGAATCAAGTTCAAAGGAATTAGATAGTGGTTTGCTATCGGTAATTAGCTTCCCAGCGTTTGCTGTCGATGATCCTGGCCTTATTCAACTTACAAGAGAAACAATTATCAACAAATTGCAAGGAAAATATGGTTGTAAACGATTTTTAAGAGATGGTCATCGCACTCCAAAAGAAGTATGGAACATTACTGTGAATAATTTTACACAAAAGAAAAATTTAAAATTCGTTTTTTTTTTATAGGATCCAAATCGTTTATATTATGAACCATGGGAGTTACGAATGTTTGAAAGTATTGAATGTGAATGGCCATTATTCTTTTGTTATTTAATCTTGGATTATTGTTTTCGAGGTGACAAGCCGTCGTGTCAACTTTACTCGGAACTATTGGAAAATGTAAGGAATTTAAAAGAAACTAATTTGTCAAATTCTATTTTGACATAATAAGCAAGTTGATTAATACTTTAAGTTTATTTATATTTTTATCTACAGCGGTTGTGGTAAAATTATGTAAAAAACCAATTTTCAAAAATTACATAGGTACTCAAAAACTATATGCTACTTTTCTTTCAAACCATTAATTTTTATGTATATACTTACTATTGATGAATAACTACTGATGCAACGAATACAAATACTGATTGTATGATTCGCCGAATACGTATACCTGATTCTGCTATAGCTGCATGTAATTATAAGTCAAAGAAGATGAAAGGAAATTAAACATGCTCAAAAATACAAATATTTACATGTACTTAAATAATTAAAATTAACTGTAGGTAAATTTTTATATAAGAAACAACAGTCGCAGGTTTTTTGGTTACAAACGACTCCTTTTTTTTTACTAAACTTTTTAGAATATCTGAAATAAAGATTGGATTTATTTCTTTCAGTAAGGAAATTTTGCACTGCTCGTTATATTTTCGAGACTTATTTTCCCCGTGTACACTTTTCATGCCTTTTTATCAAAATGTCTCCAAATATCACTTTTCTCACGTTTTCGATTATTATTTATTAAACAATTTAAAACCACCAGACACAACTTTTAGTACCAAGTTGATAAAACACAGTTAACACAGATAATTTCGTTGTATCTGATCCTTTTTAACTAAATATGTGCCCACTCCTACCTACTTAGCTACAAACAAAAACTAAAAAAAAGATCGCCACAATTGCTGACCATCTGTGGATGTAAACAAAAGATAAGAAAGTTTTATGATTTTGTAAATGAATCTTTGTGTCTGTCAACTCAGTCGCAATTGCAACGTAATATCTATATGGAATTTCTAGGAAGTCGCTAATTACGAATGTCATGAAAGTATTCACCGAATACGAATATTCGGTAATTCGATGGTATTCGGTGAATAAGAGTTTTCGTATTCATTGCATCACTATTAATAACCTATTAAAATTTCATTTTATTATCTAGTACCACCCTAACAAATGTTTCCAGATAATAATACGTACAGAAGACGGTATGAAATTAGTACCTGAATTATATGCAGTACCTCCTGAACTTGTCGATTCTGAATATAAAGAACCAGGTAGTCAAATTAGATCTCCGCTGGGGCAATGTCCATTTATGTGGGCTCAGTCACTATACATACTTGGGAAACTTTTACAAGAGGTATGTTATAATTACGAAAAATGTTAAAATACCAACAATCAATATGCTAAATATGTTTTTTTTGTGGACTTAGGGATTTTTGGCTGTTGGTGAATTGGATCCATTGAATAGACGTCTTTGTTCTGAAAAAAAGCCAGATGTGGTTGTGCAAGTTGTAATTTTAGCTGAAGATAATGTGATCCGGGATAAACTTGCTGAACATGATATTATCGTGCAAACGATTGCTGAAGTTGCACCTATAGAAGTACAGCCGGCCAGAGTTCTTTCTCATCTTTATACCTATTTAGGTATCTCATTTAATATCTAGTTTTATACGGAATCGTGTAATGGACATGGGCACTGACAAACTATACTGCTAGGGGCGCCAGCTATATAACGACTTCAGTGTGTGAATAGTTTATAGCACTGTCTGCAAAATAAGTTTATTTCAAGCTATAAAACATTGACAATGTCGATGTGCTGCGCTTACCATTTTTCAAATTATACAGATTTTGTATTTTCAAAAGATCAGGAACTGAAAATACGTAGTTGTATGCTGTCAAAAGGGATAAAACTCGTACTGTAAATGCTGTGACAATGGTTTGTGAAGCCCACTTTAGTAAGGAAGATTTTGCCGTTGAAGGAGAAATTACAAATAGAAGAATGAATTATTTGTTAAAATGATGGATATAATTTTAAAATCTCTCAGATTTATTTTGAATTATTTCTTATTTAAATCACGCAATGTAGGAAGAAACACGTAGATTTGGTTTTTACTATAGTTCATAGTGAAAACCTATCAACATACGATTTTATGTACGTGCTGCCACATATGTTACACTTGTCATGTGCCTATGTCTATCGGCATAAGAAGTATCTAAATTTTAGTAAGAGAAATAATTAATCTTTCAATTATTGCTATAAATTTCTAAAAACAGAAAATGTACCTTCTGTTAAACTACCTTGCATTGTAACAAGTCGCCATTTGTAAATAAGGTTATTTTGTTAAATTACAAATGATGGCTTGCTTCACTTAATATAAATAGAGGTGCTATATTACAAAGGCTATTTACTTTTTAATTTTCCGAGTTTAAATACTTTTTTTTTTAAATATTGCAAACATATCAATGAAAGTTGAATTTTTAGGAAGGAACAAAAAACTGGGACTATCTGGTAGAAAGTCACGAGATGTTGGCATTCTGAGTACAAGCAAACTGTATACTTTGCATGACAAGATTTTTGCTTTCACACCTCAGGTGACTATTTTAAATGTTATTTATAAAAAGAAATGTTCTATAGAGAAATATATGCAAAATTATAGAACTAAATTACAGGGCCGTTTTGGATAGAAAAGATATTTTTTTAAATCAAACAAATTTTATTATAAGATAATAGAAATTTACCGCTGCATATCCTGATGACTTGTGACCTTGCAGAGTAATTCGCAAATCAACGACTTACTGTTAGCAGTGTCTGGTTTGTTGAGTAGATATTATTTCCAAGCAAAACAAAAATATTGACAATGATTTCGATTTTTTTTATTATTATATTATCTTCTGTTGTATAATGAATTTATTAGTTTACGGACATGTCTCAAAACTACATAGCTTCCGACTACGAATTGATGATTGATATTTGCAAGAGTGAAATAAACTTCCTCAAGTCGAGTTGGCAAAATATGCTCGGGCGACCTCTTGTTGCCCTTGCCTGTCGAAACATACATTTAGGTATTTCTTTTCTATTTCTTATCTACTTTTCACTTATCATTTTTAAACTGTACTTACTTCTTTTGTTTTGTGCACTTCTACCTATTTTGTGTGATAATATTTGCAATTTTTTTTTTTGTTATTTTTTACACGTTATATTTAAATTGTATAATTTGCGTTCAATATGATCAGTGCTGTTTTCATTTGTATTTGGACTGCAATGGGGTAATTGCATGAGATTTTTATGCAGATCGAAAGTGTACATCAATTTGATCTAACTCTGAGAAGCATGAACATGTAGCGCATTAATTTATTAATTTAATAAATTATTACGCTTCAACTAATCTATGCCTCTCAGATCTTAGAGTTTTATTCAGATAGGCGTATATTGTCGTTTTGCGTAATAAAAATGATGGATGCGACGAATATTCAGTAATCAATTAGTATATAGTCTATAATAAGTAATAACATTAATAACCATGTCAATGAAGTATTTCAGATAATATAACAAAACATTCCTTTTTCGAAATTGAGCAATCCTTTACTGAATAAAATGGTTTTTATTTTAAAATTAAGCAATCAGTCAAATTCGATTTTTGTCGTTGACATTTCAGGTTTAGAATAGATTATAATAATCAGTGCCATAACGAGGGCGTGGCGAAAAAGGCGCTCGCCATGAACGCAATTGAGTTTGGGGCGAAAAACAAAGGATTCCGACCTGGTTTTTTATTTTTCTGGACTATTCTACTCTGCTTAAATCAACACTATCACTAACCGTTTTTCGTCTCCTGACCAATTAGACAGAGACACGTATTATTGCGTGCGCAGTACAGTCCCTCTCTTTCTTTCATTCCTAGCGTGCGTTTTCATGTCTGTGAAATTGAGAGTTTCAAATATCAAACTATGGAAGTTTTTGAGAATTTAGGGGACATAGGCGCTTTTTAAATCTTACAAAAAATTACTGTCATTACAAAGCACGTATTCAAATCTAGACATAGTATTAAGGATTTTCATAACAATAGCTTTCTACGAATATTCATTAGCAAATTAAAACTTGTAAAATCGTACCTTCGTTCTTGTGTTGGACAAGAGCGATAAACAAACATGTCTATAATTTGAATTGAAAAAGATGTTGCTAAAACATCAAATTTTGACGATATAATAGATGTGTTTGCAGAGATGAATAGGCGAGAAAAATTAATAATTTTTTTTGTCGTCATTGAATATGAATAAAAATTTGTTCTTATACATTATTGTGTATACAAACAACTCATTTTGAGGAGGTTAATAGTATTTAAAATATTGCATTTAGTAAAATTTAATTTTTTACATTAAAATTTTTATTTTTGTCATTATTGGGTTACGGGGAAACGCAAGTTAGACACTTGCCACAAGCGCTTCATACCCTCTTTACGGCACTAATAGTAATTATTACTTTTGTCAATTCAACATAAGCACAAAACAGGTGCGTGTAGAAAGCCTGCACCTGACCAACTGGCGTAATTTTGAGCCAAATACAGTTCAGCTGTTTGCTAAGTGAATATTGTTCGTCAAAACCTATTTCGGCGTATCTGTAAAAACTCGGATCGTAGTGCCAAACCCTGCCGACAATATGGTGTATTTGCTAATACAGACAGCGTGGTTTTATTATGTGAATTTATGTTTGTTTTTGACCAAAATAAAAATTTAATCCGTTAGTACACTCCTTAAAATAATATTTTTTACTTAATTTCAATATTTCGTCTCTGTTTATCAATTCATCATCTACACAAAATTTTGTATACAGCCGTCAATGAGTATAATCCTCTATCTGCAAGCGTCTTCATAAAATGTATAAGTCAGACCCTGTCGAGTCAATTTTATTAAAGTTTTAGGAGCACCTTTTAATTAATACTAAAAGTTAAATTTCAATTTTGAATCAATTCCAAGATTCTTTTTCGGTATTTTTGGGCCCCAAAACAATTTTCAACCCCTAAATACACCCCTTAAATTGGTCCAATTGGGCCCATTTTAAATAGGCTTCGCGCGGGAATGGAACACCTATTTTTTATCACAAATTATGATTTTCCGATAAAAAATATGTAACATTTGTCTAAAACATTTTTTTTATCCAATGCCTCCCTCAATCTCAAAATTGCATGTCAAAAATCGGTTTCCCGAAACTCCATTAAATTTTTATGCCTAAACAACGACCATGCGCAGAAAATTACAAGAGGTAAAAGCTGTTTGGTGTGGGAAGGGTGGTTTTTAATAGTTGAAAAAAATTTTTGGGCCTAAAAAAACCAAAAAATTCTCACAATCGTTTCAAAATTGAAATTTAATAAAATCGGCTCGACAGGACCGGACTTACAAATTTTATGGAAACACTAGTTTACTGATAGTGAGTTATTTACTGAAAGGTGTATTTAATTTGGTGCAGATGTCCGATTGGTAATAAAATTGCAATTAGGGAAAAAAATGTTTTTTTAAGGGGTGTATTAAGGAGTTAAATTTTTCATTTTTCCCAAAAACCGAGTTAAGTCCACATAATAAAACCACACTAGCCTTATTAGCAAATACACTACATTGTCGACAGGGTTTTGGCACTATGATTTCAGTTCTTTTTTTTTTATCTTCGGTCAAAGCAGAAGATACTGTATACAGCAAAAAAAAAAAAAAAGAAAAAATCAGTTTAAGCTTAAGTTTATTTGTTTATTTTTTACAATTCACATTTTATTTTTTGTGTACTTCAAAATAATATTAAAATTAAAAATCATTCAGCGATATTGGTCGCGTGTAGCCAATAAACATTAAGTGGACCTTCGACTTCGGTAAAACTTTCAGCTTGTTTCTAACCGAAGTCGATTATTCATTCCGACTCTATTTTTAGAGTTAGACCCTTATGTATTGTTTTTACGTTGTTTCTAAGTTTTACCGTTGCTCGTGTTGGGTGGTTTGGTGTGGTACTACTAACATTTCGGGGTGTTTTTAATGGTGTGTTGCATGTGCTGCTGATGATGTACCTACATATATTCAGAATTTTGACATGGATGAATATTACATGACATATGATAGTGCACTACTTGTCAGCAACTTCACATCGAATTTGGCTTTCCTCACTATGAACTGGCGACATATGCTTGGCAGACCAACAATTACCCTTATGGCTACTTACAATCATTTAGGTAACACTGTATCGTATATTGCTATATTTTGTTTTTTTTTTTGTGTGTTTTTATTAACGCTACATTTTTTTGTTTTTTCTTTTTAAAATACAGTACAATCGCGATAATATAAATATGCACTCTTATGAACGACTCAGTAATATGAACATATTTTTTGTAGAGAATTGAACGCTCTACAAAAAAGGTATCTTGTGATTTTTCGCTAAGTTTATTGGTTCAAAAGTTTTTCGAGATTAAAGTTTAAACTTTATCCTCGGAAAATTTTTGAACCAGTAAACTTAGCGAAAAATTACAAGATGCCTTTTTTGTAAAGCGTTCAATTCTCTACAAAAATATGTATGTCTCATTTTGGTAAATTTAATGCATTTGTCCCCAATTTTTAAAATTTGGAAGAACAAAAGGAGTTTTCCACGTGTTATTTTCCATAAGAAACTTTGGTTGGAATACGGACTATCTTAGAGTTAATATTAAGAGCTCAAATTTTTAGAGATTTTTTTTTATCAATTTGGAAACGCTTGACCTCCTGGGAACATAGAAATTCGACAATAGCCCAGTTAAGGACCACCCTAATGTACATGTTTCTTGCGAACCTCTATAATATAAACATACCGCTAGTCTGAACTCCTCAGGATTTTTTGTGTTCATGTTACCGAGATTGTACTGAATTCGAAATGCTGAAATCTTTTCGAATAATATTTTCGTTCATTTATAATTGTACTGAAAACAGTAAAAATATAAAAAACTGTTTTGTTTAATGAGTGACTTAAACATTGAAGAGAGTTAATAACAATTATATATACATTTCCAGATAATGGCAAAATTCCACTAGCTATGATAACAACGATGAAAAAATTGAAATCTGGATACATCAATGGAACTAGAGTAACTTTAGGAAATCTCGGTGACTTTTTGAGCACTAGTTGTATTACAAATTTAAGTTTTCTTGGTTGTCAAGAAGAAGGTTTGCCTGACAGTAAGTCGAAAAAAACGTCGCTGTTTGAATAGAATGATAATTCAAATTGTTACTAAATCATTTTTCCATTTTATAAAATTATAGGGTTAAATCCCCAAGTGCAAAAATATCTCGAAGAACATTTGATGAAATCGTTCACACACAAATCTCAGTTATTACAGAAAACCGGAGTTAAAGGGCCTCGAGCTCTTAATAGACGCATGTCAGTTAAAGGAGCAATCAAGAAAACTAGGTCCATTAATGTTGATTGTAAGTATATTTAACTCCTGATTAATTCACTGTTATTGTAATTGTACGATTAATTGTAATCTACGGTTATTTTATGATATTGTTAACGGTGCAATAGAACTGTGTGTGCGATTTGGGTGTTTTAGTGTACGTTTTTAATTGTTCATGTCTTCGTTGAATTCGTTTTTTTGGGAAAAATGTCACATACTGGAAGGACAGAAATAAACGGTTTTTGGAAATATTTTGCGAAGACATCAAACAATAAATATTATCTTACATATCTTTAATTCATCTATAATTGTAATCGTAAAAATAGGAATCGTTCCATCACTAGTCCTGACTGAAAAGAAGAGTGTTATGTGTTTAGGTCGTATGCTCTAAGACTAAACTACCGCAAGTGGAACGAATTCTGGTCACTGTTAGGCAGCGCTGCGAACGCATCTGTATTAGGACCATAACCTCACTTCCTTGTTAAGTGACGCGTAATAACCAATAACAAACATCACCTGCGCAGTAGTGCGTTGCGCCGCTCATGTATGGCCTCGCAGCGCCCAGAATTCGTCCCAACAAAAGTAACGCAGTTCACTCTCCTTATTATTCTAGTCTTCTTGGTCGCACGTCTATCTGTTGCATCATAGCTCTTCAATGGGTGGGCTGATTTTGGTACGGTTTTTCTTTATATGACAGAACATTTCTACGGGCAGCTTATAGGAAAGTATAATTAATGCAGTAGGAAAATGTAATAATACTTTTGACAGTAGAATACGATTTTGGAGTGATATTTATAAAATTTTATCATATTTATTTGTAATGTTCGTTTTACGTTTCAGCCAAAACAAACGTGAAGATTTATAATAATACTCACTACTGACGGCTCTTTTTTCATTTCACGTTTGTTTTGGCTGAATTGCTGTCCAAAATTATTAATTACAATATTTGTTTTGATAGTTTAATTAAATTTAAAAATATTTTTTTCTGATATTAACAAAAATGAGAAAAGGCATTGTCGTGGGACATATGACCAAGGTGAAACTTTCATATTTTTTATGTTATTTTAAACAATTTACTTTTTTGATACGCCAACCTTAAAAACGTTAACGTGGTTATGGTAAAAAAATTGTTGACATTTGATATTTTCTTATACATTATATAGAAAAAAATAATCAACTTTATACGCGGCTGGCGGGAGCATCAGACCAGCGGAATCCGCCAACTGTCTGATTTTTAGCACGTTAAAAACATAAACTTTAAAATAAAGTTGGTATCATTCTATTCGGAGATACATAGGACGACTGGTTTTTCCAGGCACAATATAATACCACATTACAACCGGAAGTTATCCCTTTTTCACGACTGAGCCTACGCCAGCCTGCCAACCATTGTGTTTTCTTTTAAGCAGGACTTAAATTTCCCAAATACCCGTGAACTGGCCTTTTCGGCGATTGATAGGGTTTTAGTGTTATGGGCTCTTGGACTATATGATATTTCAAATAAATTCCCAGTTGACGAGTTTCTTGAACTCGCACTAGAAATTATTTAATTAGCTCATGAAATTAAGGACTATGCGCCAGCGTTACAAATTGGCTATAAAAATAGCATAAAATTATGTGTATGGACTGTCTTCCTGCAAATGTTTAAAAGTTTCAGTCTGAAACTCTGATTTGCTGATAATTTACTGAATATTAATTTAAAATTAAATTTTAGCTGAAACACTCGGAATGGAAGGCTTTGATAGACGGCCCTCTGTAATAAGTTCCCAAGCACTGTTAGGAATTGAATCATCAGCATTGTTATGCCGTTCACCGTCACCTGAAGATCTGCTAAAATCTCCAAACGCTAATTTGTCAACAATTAAAGATAGTTCACCAGCCCCCGAAAAACTCGAAATTCCAATAATCAATCTTCCTACAAAACACAGAACTACTTCCGAAAATCAGCAATATGCCGACACTGAAGTGGAAGAATTATTTGCAATGTTACGTGAATCTGATGCATTGGAAGAGCAAGGTGATATTTTACAGTATCTCGTCGATTCGAAAGGTTTGGAACATAATACCGGCATGTTAGAAGAAGGAAGAGTTGTTACCGTACGAGATTTATTAAAGGGATTGTATGAAAAAGCATGTCAGCAGAAGCTGTGGGGTTTAGTGAGACATACAGCAGGAATGTTAGGTAAACGAGTTGAAGACTTAGCTAAAGCTGTAACTGATCTGCTTGTTCGTCAAAAACAAATCACTGTCGGTATGCCGCCGAACAATGAACACACCATTACAGCGCCTTTACCTGAAAATGAATTGAGGCAACTAATACATTTAGCTTATGGAGACGATGAAAGTACAGCGATGCTTACGCAAGAATTACTTGTTTATTTAGCTATGTTTATAAGAACCGAACCTCAGTTGTTCAACGAAATGCTACGTTTAAGAGTAGGGCTTATTATTCAAGTAATGGCTACTGAATTATCAAGAACGCTTATATGCGATGGTGAAGAAGCCTCTGAACATTTATTGAATCTTTCACCGTTTGAAATGAAAAATCTTTTACATCATATTATCAGTGGAAAAGAGTTTGCAATCAGCAGTGGTAAGAATTATTTTCATTGATATAAAAAATAAGTCTCATAAGAAATGTATATTAAAGAAAATCATTTTGATTTTAGTTGGTCGCGGAAACTTTTCAGTCATTAGCTGTAAATCAGGTCGAGTTAGTAAGGTAAGTGCTCACTTTCTTTATATGTACTAGCTTTTGGACTTTTGCACTCATTTTTAGTGTTCTGTGCAAAAACAGAACACTTATTTAGTTCACTTTCCATATAACAATACACAATTAACACGGATGTGGAGCTGCACAATGCATGTTATTCTTTTATAAGAGAAGCATTGCCACATTTTAAATCAATCCTTAAAAAAATGATGATAATACAGTAGAACCTCGATAAGTTAAAAACCTCTGTAAGTTAAAAATTTTTTAATTCCCTTCTCCTGAAAGCATAAAACCTCCATTACTTAAATTACAAAACCTCGGTAACTTAAACAAATATTCTGAACATCGCCCTCAATAACTTAAAATAATATTTTGGTGACCTCCATAAATTAAATTATTATCAGTGAGTCATCATGAGTAAGTATCTAAACAAAAGGTTTTGCCAAGAACTAATTTGATTTTCACTTCAGTCTTCCATTAAATCGCTTTACTGATTTCTTTGTTTAAATAATTAATTGTTTAAATAAATAAATAATTGATGCTAAATGGATAGATAAAAAATTTATGTAACCTCTATTAAACTAAATACATCCTCTATAAAATCCACAAACCTCGGTAAGTTGAAAATTTTACTCTGACAACCTCTCTAACTCGATAAGTAAAAAACTCGATAACTTAAATTTTTTAACGTTTCCCTTGGATTTTAACTTATTGAGGTTCTACTGTAATAATTGAGCAATAGAAACATTACTTTTTAACTTTTCAGTCTATAGCAGGCCTGGGCAAATGGCGGCCCGCGGGCCGAATCCGGCCCGCGGTAGAATTTTGTCTGGCCCGTGAAGCATTGTAACGGGTGGGCCATATAAATGTTGAATTTTAAACCATGTGCTATTAATAACTCTGACGTCTAGAGTGCTATGCATTTTTGACAGTTGTTTAGTTTAAGCCTTCCGTTGACAGAATATGCATCGCTTTAATTTGGATCAACGGTTAGAAATACTTAAAACTTACTTTGAGTGTGGCTCTGTGGTTGCCGAGACGGCGCGAAATTTGCGTAGAAAGTTTGGAAGAAATGAGGCGCCATCAAACCAAGGAATTAAGAATTTCATTGATAAAGTGCGCAGAAGTGGAATGCTGGTGGACGTCAAACATGTTCCTCATGCTCATCCTAGGCGTACACCTGAAGCAATTGCTGCTGTGGCCGAAAGTGTACGTCTCAACGCGTCAACATCAACTCGGCGCAGAAGTCAACAACTCAACATTTGCCGTACCACTTTGAGGAGGATTCTGCACAAAGATCTTGGTATGTTGGCGTACAAAGTCCAGCTCGTTCAGGAGTTGAAGCAAGTTGACCATCAACAACGTTTTCGCTTTGCTGATTGGGCTTTAAACGAGCTGAACGATGATCCTGATTTTGCAAGAAAAATCATCTTTTCGGATGAGGCGCATTTTCACCTTGGTGGTTATGTCAACAAGCAAAACTGTAGGATTTGGGGCTCGGAAAATCCACACGTCGTCGTAACAAAGCCCATGCATCCAGATCGAGTCACTGTGTGGTGTGGATTTTGGAGTGGTGGCGTGATTGGGCCCTTTTTTTTCCAGAATGAGGCTGGTCGCGCAGTTACGGTCAATGGTGACCGCTATCGAGATATGATAAATCACTTTTTGTGGCAGGAATTGGATGATATCAATCTCGATGAAGTCTGGTTTCAACAGGACGGTGCAACTTGCCACACCGCCGCCCTCACCATCAACCTTTTGCGCACAAAGTTTAACAATCGCGTAATTAGCCGTAACGGAGATGTCAATTGGCCAGCTCGGAGCTGCGATTTAACACCACTTGACTACTTTCTTTGGGGCGCATTGAAGGATAAAGTTTATGGGGACAATCCTCAAACAATTGACCACTTGAAACAAAACATTCGGGCTCAAATCGCTCAAATAAACCAACAAACCGTTAATAAAGTGCTCGAAAATTGGTGTTCCAGGATGGGCTACTGCAGAGCCAGCCGAGGTGGTCACATGAATGAAATCATTTTTCATACTTAATCGGAATAAACATTGAATCATATGAAATAAAATAAATAATAACAAAGTCAGTTTTTCTTGTTCTCATTGCTAATTTATAATTCAACAAATAGATGGCCCACCCTTTATATATTATTATTAAAAACACAAATATTAGTTTTTGTCAACCATAAATTGGTGCATAAAAAATTTTAGATAAAATATTAAGCAATACTTATACACATTATCAGGGCCGGTGGGAGCCAAAATTTTCTCCCGGACACCCGCTCTTTTCAGCGCCTCCTATTCGAAAATATAATTATGATAATTAAACAATTACAGTATACTATACTCAATCTATTAAGCATAGATGATAGTGGTAACACTTTTAATAACACCTTTGTATGATAATTGTACAGTTTGATAATTATCTGATATTAATGTTTAAAAATTTTCTTTTAAATTTTTTTATTCAAATGACTTGATAAATAAATATTTTGATTCAAAAATGCTGGTTTTAAAATTCATTAATTGACATCCTTAGCAAAAACTATACTTAAAATTAGAAAAAAAAACTGTTTGGCCCGAGGTCAAATTTTCATCTGCAATGTGGCCCGACTATCAAAATATTTGCCCACCCCTGGTCTATAGGGAAGTTATTGTAATGGGTGTGATAATGAAAATCGTGGTTTTCAACATATTTGAAAATTTCTAAGTGGAAATAGCATCCCAACATAATTTTGAGAAGAAGTCTCTGTGTGTGTGTGTGTGGTAGAGGTGCAATCGTGAGTAGTATTTGGTCACGGTCACTCACGCTCACGAAAATTATTTTCAATTCACGCCCGTTCACGCACTGCTACTATTTTTTATAATCACACTCACGCACGCTCACGGCTAGGTTTTAACCACTCACTCACGTTCATGCACGATAATAATTATATTTCGAGACTAACGCCCACTCACGCACGTTCAATCACACTCTCACTCACGAAACTCACGTAACTTTATTATTCGTATTATAACATTTCTTAAGCTACCAAAACATGATACAATAATATGGCCTATGGAAATAAGATCAGGTTATGTGTTTGTCAACTATAAAGTACTAAACAATGAATTTTTGTATTTTATGTAATATACGTTACAGTTTACACATCAACAAACAATAAACAGAAAAAAAACGTCTGAATAGAAAGTACATACTTTAAACGAGAAAAATTATGAGGCCTAGGCCAGGTTTAACAGTCCGCATACAGGAATAATCTTTTACGTGATTAACTTTTCACTCACGCCAACTCACGCTCACGAAAAGTTTTTTGCACTCACGCACGCTCACGTATCCATATATTTTATTTAATCACACTCACTCACGATTTTTTTAAACAGTCACACTCACGGCGTGTCACGGGAAATTTCACGCACGATTTGCACCTCTAGTATGGTAACTTTTTTCGTCTCCGATATCTCATGAATAAAAAATGATACAGACTTCGTTCTACCCTATAAATTATCTTTAGTTTCGATTTGTATTCAGCTACCGGATATTTGAGCACATATCTAGCAAAATCAAACTGACCGAATTGTCCAGTTATAAAAATATCCAATATTTGGCTGTCTGGTGCATCTTTATTGGCATATAAACGTAGAATTGTTCTTTTATTTGAAAACTATATGAAAGTATTAATTTATTTTACAGCGAAGTCATATTGGAGGATTGTTAACTGCCGATTCCGATACCGATGAGCTCGGAGATAGTGAAAGACAAGGCCAGTGGTTACGCCGGCGCCGTTTAGATGGAGCTCTCAATCGTGTTCCCCGAGACTTTTATCCACGTGTTTGGAGTGTTTTAGAAAGAGTAATTTGAAACTTTATTATCCTAACTAATATTATAAATGCGAATGTGAATTTGTTTGTTTGTTACGCTTTCACGCCTAAACCGCTGAACAGATTTCGATAAAATGGACAATGAGATAGATTGCATCCTAAACAAGGACATAGGCTACTTTTTGTCTCAAAATAAAAACTTAAAGGGGTGGAATAGGGGATGAATGTAACTGACAGGTCATCACGATACCTTCTGAAACTATTAGACCTTCAGACTTGAAATTTGGCAGACATGTTTCTTTGTTAAATAGAGATACTAAAATAGTCTTCTAAGGTGTAGAAAAGGGAGAAGTACAGGGGTGTCAATGATTAACACGCTCTAATTTTTAAAATACAGTTTCTACGAACTGAAAATGTAGCTGTTAGGTCTTGATGAAATTCCACTATATCATTGAAATTCTACTATATCATTACAATCGCGGGCGGAGCAGCGGGGAGCGGCTAGTCTATATATATAAATAAAATTGAAGTGTCTGTCTATGATTTCGGAATAAATCCTTTTTTCTAAGTTCATATGGTTATTCATACACTACCAAAACCTAAATTCGCATTTGTCTTTGTCTGTCCGGGCTAATCTCTGAAATGGCAGAACCGATTTTGATGAGATTTTCATTTACGGGTAGAGGACTTTTCAAAGACTAACTACTTTTTATCCTGTAAATATTTGGGGTTACTGTGTCAAAATTGGAAAAATGTAAAAATCGTTTGTACGGGCTAATCTTCGAAACAGCAGAACCGATTGTCATGGCACTTCACAGACAGGTAAAGGACTATGCCAGGAGTAACTTAAGATAGATTTTATTTTAAAAATAACTATTAAGGGAGTGTAGGGGGGAACATTCATAAAAGATACGCTGTATTTCTGAAATTGCTTAAGCTAAAACTCGGGAAAAAATACTCTTCTTATAAAATATAGAAACATATGTTCGACTGTGTTTTGAACACATCTGCCCAAACGGGCTGGGGGTGGATTTTATATAAAAGTACAGTGGGTACAATCGATACCACATGGACGAAGTCGCGGGTAAGAAATTCAGACGGTTCTCGCTTTACAAGTATTCACTTTACGAGCGCGCCAATTAAATTGTAAGGACAGGAACCAGCTATATAATTCAAACTATATTAAATAAGCGTGTAATACGCCCCACGGTTCTAAAAGGTTCTGAAGTTAGATGGACTGTACTTTATAGTAGGAAAGCGACAAATGACATGACAACTAGCAATAACCAATCACTCATGTCAGTGATTGGTTATTGCTGGTTGTCATGTCACTTGTCGCTTTCCTGCTATAAAGTACAGTCCATCTAACTTCTGTGCCGGTAACTGGAAGGTGGTGGGAGTCTTCCTTTCCCACAAAACAACCAGGACAGGTCTAAAATCTGCATTTGCGACGCTGTTTGAGACTAACTTCAGAACCTTTTAGAACCGTGGCGAGTATTATACTTACTGTTTGTTAAATATTTGTTTGTTGTTCTTTTTTTAACTAGTGTCAAGGTTTGGCGATTGAAGGAAAAGTATTGCCTCAGAACTTAACGCAAGAAATGACGTCAGGAGAATTAAAATTTGCTCTGGCAGTCGAGACTGTTCTTAATTCAATACCGCAACCTGAATATAGACAGCTTATTGTTGAGGCTCTCATGGTTTTGACGTTAGTAGCCGAGTATAATGTGGCCCAGTCACTTGGAGGAATTATTGCAGTTGAGCATTTAGTGCATAAAGCTAATCAAATATTTCTGGATGATCAGGTAATTATTAGTTATTTTTTAATTATGAACCTCTGATAGAAGAAATGTATATTATATGGATAGCCGACGTCATAGAACATCTGACGTCTTATTAGGATCATTTCACCAAAACGGCATATGATGTCACTACATAAGTTGAAATGAGGGACCAGCAATATATTAAAGCACACAAGAATTACACAACACACTTTTTTTTTCATTTGTGTTCCATACTTCAGATTAAAAAACGGATCCCATGTAGCAGGGGTGGCCAACTTTTCTGTATATAAGATCTACTTTTTATCTTAAAAGTGTGTCACCATCGACTTGTTGTCATAGGCGTAGTCTAAGGGGGAAGAAGGGGTATGAAATGCATACTATGTTTATACAATGTGTTTCAGTGAGGTATGGGTAGATAAGTAAAATATATGTTTAAAACTATTTTTTATTTTTTAAATCTCTTATTCTCATATAGGCTCATGAAGAAAATAAATTTCCAGACTCAACTTTTGATAGCAGCATTCCGTACATGCCGTATCTAAGAAATTCGATTTTCCGACTTTTTTAAGATAGATTTTTACTAACGTAAAATTCAATTTAATTTTTTTATTAGCTGCAATGTATAATTTGTCACGACCAGGGAATTTAAGAGAACATGGATAATTATTAACATTAACTTATTGATTCAAAGTAGCTACAGATCGGTCAAAATTGGCCTCGCGATCAACCGGTCGATCGCGATCGATTAGTTGGCCACCCCTGCCATATAGGATCACTCTTGTGTGTGTCTGTCCGGCTGTCACAGTTAATTTTCTCCAAATCTAATTTGGTACATGGGTATATATAAAGTTAGACAACCCAATCACAGACGCATAGCGTAAATAAACGAGCTCCGATTTTAAAATCCTAAGTCTTAAAGTTCTCACTGGGTAATGAAACTCTCTCCTCGTGGGTTTGAGTCGCGTTTAACGTTTTTTTTTTATTATAGATGAAATGCAATGGAGACGCCACATTATGCTGTGCAAAACCCAGAGAAGGTTGGGAAGTTGCGCAAGGAGGTTTGTTATGTGGTGGAGCGGCATACATTTGCCAACATTTTTATGACAGTGCTCCAAGTGGCAGCTTTGGAACTATGACCTATATCACCCGTGCCGTTGGTGCTTTGTTAGACTGCGTGCCAAAACATGGTGAACTCGACTGCACAATAAGTTAAAAAAATGGTTTCCGTTTAGTTGTTTTCTTTACTGTATATAGATAAATTATGCATTAAAATACAGTGTAAACTCCATGTAACGTCACTCGATTTAACGTCAAACTCTCTAACAAGTCGAAATTACTGGATTTTGGTTGTTGTTCATACAATGATAAACTCCATGTAGCATCACACCCACTCTAAATAACGACTATATGTCATTATAGAGCAAGTAATTTCGGCAACTTATAAAGCACCTACTTTCTAAGTTGCCGAAATTGATAAGAACTGCAGCTTTATTGTCTAGCCCATATTTACCTCGACTGGCATCATACGTACTAAAGATTATAAGAAATTCGTTCTTTTATTTGTAAATTGTATGCGTTATTATTAACTAATACTATAATAGTAAAACAATATTGATTTTTCTTTCTCTCCATATAATGACAACTCTCTATAACGCCAGAAAATGCGCAGTCTCTTCAGCGTCGCTATATAGAGTTTACACTGTATTTCAATATACACTGGCTGTGAAATTCAGTATATTTCATTATTGAATTTACGGTATTTTTTTTTAGAAATTATATTTTTAAAACCGTTATAAAATTTTATAAATTTTTATTTAAATCGTACATTTTATTTTTGCGTTATTCATAAAAAAAAAAGTTTTGAGTGTCACTAAGTGCAGTATGCAGTTGTTTTGTTCTCCGAATAATTTTAACACTTATAAAAAGAAAATTACTGGGCCCTCATAAACTATTACTGTTGCTGTTTTTACGAGCGCCCAATGGTTTTCTTTTTGCAACTATTGAAAATTATTCTGATCAAAATTATTTTCTACTCATCAGTGAAAAAAAAAATGATTGTTTTTAAAATTATTGTATTTTATTAATACGTCATAAAACATTATGGAACCGTATCATTTGCGTGCCCTACACGCGTTTGGCTGGTGAATCCTTAAAAAAATAATAATGAACTATATTTCCAATGATTAAGTCTAGTATATAAAATTGTCTCAATAAAAAAGCTGCTTACCGAGTTAATGATGTAAAATCTCATTTTCTTAAAAATCTCGCAAAATTATCAATAATATTAGCCTAATATACTTTTGCAACCAAATATTGGATTGTTTGTATAAAAAAATAATAATAAAAAGGATTGTTTTTTATATGTACGTTTATTTCTGTGTGTTTAAAACATCAAATTGTATACTATTTTTCTCTACATAATAGTCTCTAATAATAAGAACTAATAAAAAACCATGGCTTGTTCAGATTATCAAACATTTGGATTACTGGTTTCCTATAAAAAGAAAAATGAAGTGTACATAATAATATTCGTACCCTAAACTGTATAACATTAACTCCGCAACTGTTTCCAGGACCACATTATTTTTCGTTTGGTTCACTGGGGGTACGGTTTAGCGTGGGTTCAGATTACAGAGACTACACTATTTATATATCGGGGTTACTTAAGTTTCTTTTTTTGAAAACGGATTTATTTTCTTCAACCAAGATGTACTTCTGTATTAAAAAAAAAGAATTAATTGTATTTCTTTTTAAAATATATATAATATTTTATATATACCTATAAATAAAAGCATACTTACATCAGTTTATCATCATTTTGTAATTCATTAATGCTAGCTTCTTTTAACTTTTCAATGAGGTTAACACGATAAACTTCTTTCAACGGTTGAGGTTTGTATGATTTTGCTTGTTCTGTACGTAATTTTTTACAAGCTTGTTCAAATGTTAGACCATACCACTCAATTTCTTCTGAAGTATACTAAAAATTATAATAATAGATCATATAGCTAGTGTCTTAATGGGTTAAATCTGATGAGATGTGACATGTTTGAAACGAGTTATAGTACCATTACACATGAGACATATGTGATAGTTTTTGTATGTGTTTTCATTTCATTTTCAAAATATTTAACAGTTAATTTCTGAGCAAATGTCACTTCTAATAGTAATGGGTATTTTTTTTAGAGTGATTGAACTTTCGATGGGGATAGTTGTGCTTTGACAAAAGGTAGAAGCCATGTTGTTTTGACATTTCTGTTCAGTAAGCATTGACAAATTATCATGGAAAGACTCTCGCCGCAACAACGTTTAGAAATTGTTGAAATTTATTTTCAAAATCAGGGTTCAATTCAGTTATAGAGCACTTCGTGAAATTTATGGTTTACATAATCGTCCATTAGAGCAACATCGAATTATCGATAGATTTCGGACAACATTTTCTCTACTCGATGCAACAACAACAAGACAAAGAACTGTACGTACAAAAGAAAATATCAGTGCTGTAAATGCTAGTGTAAATGAAAATACTCGAAAAAGTGGTCCAAAATTGATCTGATCGAATCCGGTTCCTCACAGCTAGTTGTGGTGGACATATGCCGGAAATTATTTTTAAAACTTAAATGTCGTAAAAGTATCTTTCAAATAAAAAAAAAAAAACTTGGCTTCAATCATACCTTGAAATGTGATTTATTTCAATTCAAAGTTCTATCACTCTAAAAAAAACATCCGTTATAAAAAAAAAAAACATTTGACAGACAAACAGTGATTGAATAGCATGACCAGTTTTGTTTTACTTTACCGTACTATTGCGTTATGAGTCAATTGACATGCATTTGAAGTAGCTATTTTAAAAGGGGCAGTGCAAAATAGTATATTACACCACAAGAGCTGAAAGTTGAATGTCCTGCACTGCGCCAGATGATGCTTGATACAAAGTCGAGGGCATCATATGTCGCGCAGTGCAGGACTTTCAGCTTTCTGCTCGTGTGATGTATACTATTTTTCTTCATACCATGCCGAAAGTACGCACTTTCACCAATATATAAAAAGACTAATTACTGTCAAGTGAGCAATATTGAGGTTATACATAATGACACATGGATCTAATACTATCCAGCAGATGGCTACCTACTACTGCCTGCCTGACAAACAGCAGTAGTCTCACGTATCAGTGCGCATGATAAAACTGTTTAGACCCGCTTATACAGACGATATGCGAGTAATTCCAGCTGTGATTACAACAGTGCATACATGTTATACTTTCGGCTTAAAAAGCGAATCAGAAAGTACGTACTTTTGGCACGGTATTAAGAAAAAGAATTTTTAACTGCCAATATTAACATTGCAACTTAGTAGGATAGCTATAGTTTGCTTTAATTGTTAAGAAACATTCACTGTTACAATGGTATATTAGAAAAAAATATTTTTCGAACATTGTCACCATCAGGACTTAAACCCAAATCTTTTCACTTTCGCGGCGGAATAAGTAATCAGTTATTCTACAGTGATATATCTAAACAGCCAATATTTCTCATATTATATAAAGCTTGCAACTGCTCTAGAGAGCTAATTATTTTCGTAGGTAACGCTAGTCATAAACATTAACAATAGTGAAAAGTTTTTGGTGAATCAAGATAGTGTAGGTCAGTCAAAAGCGGAAAACACGTTAAATTCAAATTGGTAAATTAACCACCATAATATCATTTATGTAAATTGTTTACTACGGTATAGTTCGTAAAACTAAATTAATAACAGTAGGATAGCTATAGTTTGCTATAGTTGTTAACTATAACTATCTTATTGTTATTAATTTAGTCTTATGAACTATGCTGCAACGAACAATTTAGGTAATTAATAATAATTACTTACATTCTCTAAGTAGTGTTTGTATGTATTGTAGACTTCTTCTTGTTGTTTTGGTCTATCAGCATAAGCCGGACACTTTTTCTCCAAAGCTAATAACACGTGTCGTTTAATTGTAAGTGCTAATTCTGACTTTAAATCGCAGGCAGGCGTCTGAAATTTTTTATTGTCATTTTCCAAGTTTTTATTGATAATAATAATGCGTTTAACGTCCGTTTCTCGACTTTATGTCATAACAGACGCCATTCGCACCATTACTGTTTTCATCTATACCCTTTCCCGTTATTTTCAAAGTTTTTAAAACTTCAATTTAATTAATAGCAATGGGCAAATGAAGGAATTATAGAAAATTAGATCAAGGTAGGCAATTTTTGAAATAAGAGTTTGACACGAACCACCAGCCATGGCTTCGAATAAGGAACCATCTCGATATTTATCTGGAATTAATTGAGGGGAACCATGGAAAACCTCAACAAGATGGATAGTACAGGAATTACCGTTTCTCGGCGAGAGGCAGTAGGAAAAAGTCCCAGCCACATCTGCCCTCGCACAGATTCGAACCTGTACCTCCCGAATACGAGTCTAGTGCTCTCACCACTACTCTAGCCCACTCGGTTTTATTAAGGTAGTTCGAACATTACCTCGTGATCATAATAGAATCTAAATTTTTTTTAATAAAATTAAAAACTTGAATGCATAAATTCATTACTATAATTTAGAGGTTATGATAATTTATAATTCAATTTAGTTAATAATTTAATTATCAAAAATAATAAATAAATGACTTTTGACTAAAGTAGTCTTCTGTTGATTGGTGATTCTGTATTGGAGTGATAGCGAACTGACATTTTCGTGAATTTTCGGTCTTTCTTGTTAAAATATTTTTAAAAACCTTAGAAAATTTCAATTTTATTTTTAACATATTCTACGGAAGTTAATTGATAATTATTAGTAGTTTTTTTGTTTTTTTATCTTTTCCAGGAGTGGCTAAATAACTCGATATGTGTGCGTTTTGCTTACATTCCCTATAGGCTATTATGTTAAATTTCAATTATTTAATAATTAATTACACGAAAATCCTTCGTCAGATCTGCTTCAAAAAATTATTTTAGACGTATGCGATAGCCATTAATAACATATTAAAAAATTAACTTTTAATCTTTAAAAGTGCTTTAATGTCCGAACCACCTTAAATGATTAAAAAAATGTTTCTGTATGCCTTTGACTGCATGTTATCATTGAATCTTGTTTTCATCTTTTTAGTTCGCTTTTAACGCAGTCGGGTTTGTTTTTTTTTAATTTACATTTTTTTTATTAATATCTTATTTACTTCATTATTATTGCTTAGTTATTCATTTCACTAATTAAAGTCTTTAGAGTATCCGCGAGGTTTTGTAAGTTTTTATTTTAAATATTAACTATAAAGTGAATATCTCAGAAGGTAAATTTAATTTTTAGGAAGATACTTAGTAAACTTTTTGAACTTTTTCACTTTTAATAAAAGCAGTCATAATTAGAATCAATTTTATTATTATTTACCTACATCACGACGATTCATTTACTAAAGTTGATTTTAAGAAATTATAGTTCTTGATTCTCTGGTATCCAGCCGGATAGTAAATATAGGCCGGACATCGGATATCCGTTTCATCTCTAGTAAGTACATAGTCGATTTATTTATGCTTAAAACACGTTCAAAAAATGCCTGTTGTGGGAGTATTTTAACAAAAAACTACAAAGACAGTATGACAGTGAATCGTACATGTTAATTCCAAGGATGAAAAATTTTTACATTATTTTGATAATAAACTTTAATGTTTGCTTACTGGTTTTGGTTTTTTATATACTATTTGCCTAAATTAGAAACAAGGTTGAATATTACTGAATAGTAAATCAAATATTGATTACATCCTTGAAGTGAATGCACTTCAAGGCCGGTCCGGGTCAACAGGAAAGAAGAGGACGAGGTTTAGTGGGTATTGCCGTAGAGTGGAGTCCCACACTACCTGCGGATGCGGGTGGCCGTAAATGGATTTCCCCCTCATTAAAAAAAAAATGCACTTCAAGATTACAAGAAACTAAGGTTGGGCGTTAGGGTGAGGGAAGTAGGCTGTGACCTCAATGGATTATTTTTCCAAACGGGAAAAATCTCAAGTAACTACTGCCAAAAGTTACATTTCAACGTTATAGTAAATTCGAATGCGTGTTTCTTTACCTGTAAATATGTTTTGTAACAATTAATATTCTCTTGTGTACTTAAAATTTGAAAAAATAAAAAATTAATTCGTTTTTTGTCAATTTCTTTAAAAAATATGTTTTTTTAATAATTATTATTTATAATAATGTAATTTATAGGGATGTAACGATACATAATTTTGCCGATACGGTACCGATTATTGTAGTAAATAATCGACGATACCGTTACCGATAGCTTAGTAGAAAATAAATCAAATAAATAATAGTGTGTACATCGGGCGTTTGTATGAGTTTAATATGCTTAAAATTTACCTATATTTAACAGAGATTCATCCTTGAAAAAGTGATAAGTCGTTAAAAAAATCAGTAATTAAAGTCTACTTTTGGCAGATTTTTATTAAGAAAGAAAATTTTTACAAATTATTTGCAGATAATCTGCTATGTTACCATGTCGCTAAACATGCGCAGTTCTCCCACCTGCGACGCTGTGGCAATGCCACGCGCGTACGTCGTCGTTTCGCGCACTTTTCAAACTGTTTGATATCGGTTGTATATAATTGGCGATGCCGATATAACGGCCTGCCGATTATATCGGCCGATATATCGGTATTGGAATCGTTACATCCCTAGTAATTTTTAAGATAACAATAATTGAAAAACCAAGCCATTGGCTTCGGTGACAGACAATCACAGATGTGGTCATGTTTATAGCCTCTTATGTCCAAGTTTCTAGTAACCTTGAATGCATTTTACATTAGTTACCTTTAATAAATAATGGTCAAATCCATAATGATCATGTATCAAGTCGATTGTTCTCTGGGTAACTATAACAGCCATGTACTTGTCTAATGCTTCACTATAAACTACCGAGCGCCTTAGCACCGGTACCCAAAAATGAGCCACTCGGCGTTTTTTTAGATGACGCTTCTGAAAACCTTGAACGACTGATTCTCCACCAGTTAAGCACTGATGTAATTGCGGTGGAAACCTCAGGGGTATAGGTACATTTTGAATCGGTGTGCTAAAAAGAAATGATTATATCCTGGCAATAAATACTGATTATATTTTATAATGCAGAACATATTTTTGACAGTAGTGTTATACTTACATTACTCCTGTCACTTCATCTCGCTCCCATTTGCCTTCTTTTGGAATATAATGAACAGCGGCAGGTTTTGTTAACTTCCATTCCTGAAAAAACTTTCTATATGCGTCTGGCAATTCTTTTCCTATGCCAGTGTCAAATATACTCTTTTTAATTCTCCTTGGTACATGAAACTGAAAATTAACAACAAAAAATTTTCAGAATAATAATGGGCCTTGAAGCGACTATTTTATTACCTTGGATACTTTAGAAGCCATCATTTAATTTTTCTTCAGTTTCAGAGCATGTAAATAAAATATTAATTTTGAAACTACTCTTGTCAAAAATGAATCCACTAACACCGGTAATTGATGATGCAATTCACAAAACACTAACATACACTAAATCATATATCTAAACAGTTCTGTGATGCAATTTATAAATTTAATTTTAAGGTTGTGGTTAAAAAGCTTAGCACGTGTACATTTTTGCAAGTTGGTACTCCACTGATCCTGTGCACTGATCTGGTTCTCAAATGTCACTTTTTACTATGGACTATGGTCACTTTACACATTTTATGGTTTTCGATGGGACAAACTTTAGCTAGTAACTGTTATCTTTTTTTAATACATGATTTAAAAAGAGAGAATAAATATTTGATCTCTTGTAATTTCTAAAAATTGCACTGACCTCATTATTTTTTATGTTTTTTTTTTTTCAATTAATCATATTGTTGGTAATATGGTACGAGAACAGCATACGTGTTTCATTTGACATATTTATTTATTATGTGAAATTTCAGCCTTTAAAATAGCCCCGTCAACAGGTAAATGCTTAATAAATAATAAGCTTAACAAATCTAGAGTATGTTTAATTGATTTTTAATCCATTTACTATAATTTGTTATCACTACTATAATAAATGTCAAGTATTTTGACCAGGTAAATTATGTGGTGGCCAACTGATCCTGATCCAGGAGGGTCAGCGGGCTCTCGTGGGCCTGATGAACAAACAAATCAAAATCAGGAGTTAACCGAATTAAAAGACCAGTTTGCACAACAACAAACATTGATTGCTCAGCTAAAAGAAATGCTTCGAAAAACTGATCAACCATCTCTAGCTTCTTTGGAAAAAGTTGAGGAATATGCTTCAACTTTGCAAAAAATGCAGATAAGAGCTAAAAGAAATAAACAGAAGAAAAGTGCGCTAGAAACAGACGATAACTGTACTGACGCGACTGTTAAAAAAAGTGGAGAATCAAGAATCGATACACCGGGTAAAGAAAAGGTTAATTTACTGAGAAAACAGCTCGAAGAAAATCGGTTTGTATATCTGCATATTAAAGCTTTATTTTAAATTAAAAAAATCCGACATTTAATGTTTGAAAATATTTGTAATGTACTTGATGACGATTGATAATGTCCTACGATTTTTGTTCATAACTGTGGAGTATATTATTATCGTTGATCTGATTTTAAGTTAAAAATCGCTCTCTATGATTATTAATTACGGAACTATAGCTTTAGAAAAATTTGAACTAAGTACTCGGAATAATACTAAATTACAAAGTGCATTGAATTTTATTAAGTGTATACTAGAGGTGATTATTTCAAACTGTATAGGAATGATCTTGCTAGGCATATGCGTACAAGGGGAAAAAAAGCAAATAACGTTCGTATTGCTGAATTGTGTGATATCTGTGGCTAATCGTTCTTTCATGATATCGAAAAATCATCTGTTTCACCATCCCAAAGAAAGATTTTTTTCAATTGCTAAAAAAATATTCAATGTTTCATAGGTATGGGAATGGGTGCAACCTGCACCCCTTCTATTCTTACAGCGAGAAAGTCGGTCTGGTGAGCCCCACAACACTGCCTTTTTCGCTAAAAGTACGTCAAGAATAATTCTTCAAATCTATGAAACACAGTCGCGGAATTTTTCCTTTTTCCCCTTTTTTATGCTTTTGCTAATTATAACTTGCAACAAACATTAACGAACTCCTATAATATAATGCACTATTTAGAAATCTGTTTGTACTTTATGTAAATAATGCTTGATATTCAGATTTTAAAATGTGTTATAAAAAATATCTATTAACTTCTCAATACATTGGAAAGCTATTGTAGTGGGGTTAAGTTACTACACTATTTTATAAAACATGTGCGCGTGCGCGTGGGCGCGTTCGCTTGCTGTTGCTGGCGCGTATGTGTGCATATGCACGCGGTCAAATCTCAAGAAAAAAACGACATCGACTAAGTTAGGGTGCCAATCGACGTATATTAACGTAAATATGATCTTAAAGAATTTTTTTCAAAATCAGTTGTGCCTTTCTTTTTTTTAACAAAATGAACTCCAAAAAAGTAGATTTTACGCACATTCTCGCGACTAAAAAATTATATCAAACCATATTAACGGTTTTTTTGTTTAAATAAAAATACTGCAAAACAGTCATTCTTACACGAAATCTCGCGAAAAAGAAATTGTCAGAGTGCCAATCGAATGCTCCAAAATGAATTTAAGATTTCTTGAAAAAGATTTATCGGATCTAATTTGTTCTGGTGGCAAAAAATAGTGATTTTTTTTTTATTATTAAAATGCTCACTTTTGAGTGTATTGTTATTACTAAAATTCAGTATTCATCATAGCTGGGCACCGTTAATCAAATACTTAACTTCGTTAATCGTTAATCCGTTACTAAAAAAGTTAACTTCGTTAATCGTTAAGCCGTTAATCTTGCAGGTTAACGATTAACGAATCGTAAATCGTTACCTCGCGATAGAAATTCTATTTTATATTTAATGTTAATACGGGCTATGGAAGTTTAGGCAGGTCATGAAATATTAGTAAAAGAAGGGTGTAGCATTAGAGTTTTTAATAATAAATGTTCAACTCAAAATACAGCTAGTCTGACATAAGGTGCATATTCCCCTTCATAATCAACAATATATTGAAGTTTTCGTCGGAAAGTGAGGCTCTTTTAGGCGTTAAAATGTCTTTTCCCGTAGAAAAAAGGCGTTCGACTGCAACACTTGACGGTATAGCGGTACTATATTTAATAAACAGAGTTATTATTATCTGTTCTCCGAGGAATGCCGCATCGTTAAAAGAGTCTTTTGACTTCATGTCTAGCCACATTTTGACGAGACTTTGAGCTTTAGTTCTTAAAGATTTGTGACTTTTAGACTTTTCTTTACTTTGAGTGACCGAAATAAAAAAGTCTTCTTCATCTTCCGTACATGTCTGAACGTGTTTTTCACGGCGCGGCACGGTCCGCACGGTGTCCTTGTGAATTGTAGGTACTTAATTAACGATTGAACGGACTTATGGCAAGTTAACGGAAGTTAATGTGTCCGTTAACATTTTTTAAAGTTAACTGAACAGTTAAATCGTTAAGCACTTTGTTAACTTCGTTAATTAACGGATTAACGAGTTAATGCCCACTTATGATATTCATCAAACTGGGAAATTGGTTTTGTGAACCCTAGGGCCGCTTGTTTTTTCTTCTGTAAATACTGAAAAATTAACAATCTTAATTATTTTGCCTAATAGGTTAAAAATGGAACAACGCGGAAAAAATCAAAAAGGCATTGAAGAAATGGTCAGTCAATTGAAAGCCCAAATTGACGAGTCTCAAGCTTTAGTTAGCCAATCTGTTCTCACTTTACATAATGTAGAATCGAAACAAGTTACAGCTAAGAATTTTACGACCGATATGTCTTCAGAAGAATTGTTTGCAACTGTTCTAGAAAAAGATAAAAGAATTGAAGAATTAATTAGTAAAGTTCAAATTCTTGAAGCAAATGTAATAGATCTTCAGGAAAATGTAAAAGAAAAAGATTCAGTAATTGAAGCAAGAACTAAAGCGATAACTCTTATGTCAGAAGATTTAAGTAAAAAAGGAAAATCAACATTAGATATGTTGGACGAAACAAAAGAAGAAATGAGGTTAATGCAACAGAATTTCATTACACTAGAAACGGATATGAAAAATGAAAAAGAGGCGTTATTAGAACAGTTGGCGGAACGAAATAGCGATATAATTCATTTAAAAGAAGAAAATTCTGCTTTACAGGAAGAGAAACATAAATTGGCGTCACTAGTAAACAAACTCTCTAAAGAAAATGAAAGTTATAATGTTGAAATTCATGAAAAAGAAATAACTATTATGAAATTAACTGAAATGAATCGGGAATTAGAAATCAAATTGTTAAGTGATTTGAGTAGCTCAAAAAGTCCTGAAGGCTCAAAAACCATAGATAGTGAACTTGAAAAATTATCAGATGAAGAAACCATAGTTCCCACTTCAGAAATAAGTAAAACAAAAGATCCTTCAAGTGAAACTGAGTCCATCAAACAAAAAGAACTAGTAGAATCGAAAGAAAAAGATTCTGATTCTAAAACAGAAATAAAAAGTGTTGATAAGAGCACATTAATACAACGGATAACAGAACTTGAAAATACAATTGAAAAGTTTAAAACTAATGAAAAAAATCCAAAAATTAAGAAAGACGACGTAAGTAAAAAGCTGTCAGCAGAAAAGGAAGTCACAAAGCTGTCAAAACAACTCGATGATATGAATAAAAGTATGATCAAATTGAAAGCACAGAATAAAGGTAAAATTAAAGAATTACAGAAACAACTCGATACGTTTAAAAATGTTAGTGACTTGAACGCTGAATTAATACGCATTCAAGCAGAAAACACTAAACTTAGTCAGAAAATTGCTGAACTTGAAGAAGAAAAAGGAAATTTGCAATTACACATAGTTGAATGCGATAATAAAGGTATTTTTTTTTTTTGTTTCCAAACAATTAAATACATTCCGCAACTTAATTAAGGAGACATAAAAAATGTTGAAATTTTAATGATTTTCAAATCGGTGTATTTTTGCGAAAAGTGATCAGATTTTAAAAAACGAAAGCTCATTTTAAAGCTTGTACATTCTAGTTTTCGAGTCAAAATTCCAATTTTTTTTATCATCACTTATCGAACCATGACAATTGAAAAAAGAAAATGAAAAACGTTCCCTTATTTTTTTATAAAATTGCATCATGTCTATTAGTCCAAGCTTTGACCGTTGAGAATGGGTGGTGATCTGGTATAAGGACAAAAATATACTTTTTTATTGTTTGGATATTAGTTAAATAATAAACCATCGGTCTGGCGGGTTGTAACTTGACCAGTTTTTTTTATTTTTTTAATTAAAAAAAATTTGACGTTTGATTTTTTCTTATACGTAAATATAAGAAAAAAATCGACCATCAAAATTTTTTTCACCAAAACCATTGTAACGTTTTTAAAGTTGTCGTATCAAAAAAGTAAATTGTTTAAAATAACATAAAAATGATGTAAGTTTCACTTTGGTCATAATATGTCCCACGACAATGTGTAGTAGTCCAAGTTCATTAAAATCCCGTTTCGTGAAAATGCGGACGTTCTAAAATAAAATAAAAAACCACTGTTAACTTGTATCATAATGAATGAAAGTGATCCCTTAATTTTATTAAATTTTTAACATTCGTGGACACGAAGAAAAAAAAAAGTTGCAGCAACTTGGGCTTAGGCACAGTTTTTAGTAAAACTCTTATAAGAAGAAAAACGTTATCATTCCGCCATTTTAAACGAAATGACGTTAAAATAACAAAAAAATGATAAATTTTCGTTTTTTAATGACATTTTAAAACAATAATCACAAAAGAAAGAAATATTTAAGAAAAAAAAGCATTGTCAGCTTTGTAATTTACGTAGAAAAATTGTCGTACGATCATTTCTTCAGGAGTTATGAGCATTTAAAGTGAAAAGTGGCATTTTTGCTTTGACAGCTAACTCAGTTAAAAAAAATCATAGGAAAATTTAAAAAAAAGTAATTTAACGAGAAAAGTATCAACTTTAAGATGCTTTACTTGAAATTTATCTGGAATTTTTTTTGGAGCCCATAGACACAGAGCCGTAGCGAGCCTCTCTGGCGCCCGAGGCAAATTCAAAAATTTGCCCCCCCCAAAACTCGCTTGCAAAATAAATAATAATTGTCGTTTTGATAAGCATGTATTGTTTAATTGCAGAATCTACAGATGGATATTTTATAAGAACACTTGTATCGGAAAAGCATAATTGCGTAGGAAACAGATTTCTTATAATTATAATTGGATTTTGCGAGATTTTATCGCTGCAAATTCATCGATGACATCATCAAAATTAATTTTACTTGCAACTTCATACTCGATCGATAAAATTGCTAAATTTGTCAATACATTCAGAATGAAATTTTCAAATTCTCCGCAATTTAGTAGTTTTGAAAATATACATAATACAGAGATTTTGAAAATTCATAAAATTCCAAAATACTAAAAATTTCTGAAATCCGTAACAAGTCTGGAAATATTCCAAATTTTGTATATTCCAAACATTTTGGAAATTACCAAAATATTGAAAAATTCAAAAATTTTTGATATTCTTGAATGATCGAAAATTTCGAACATCGAGAAAATTCTTATATTACTAGAATGTTCCAAAATTTTCAACTTATTAACAATCTTAAAATATTTAAAATTCCGGAATTCAAGAAATTTTGGTCAAATTCAATAAATTCTTGTAATTTCTGGAATATTCGAAATTGCCTAAATTCTTAGTAATTTTAAAATGGTTGCAATATGGATATTTGACAATTAATCAATGATTTCATTTTTTTTTTAATATAATTTTGTTAGCTTCGGTAATGTAGTTCATTGACGTCCCGGTCGGACGCAACAGTAGACAATAGTATGCTGTTGTCTACTGTTGCGATTTTTCTGATAGAGTCAAATTAAAATTTTCAAAAATCTCAATATTGTTCACGTCCATTATAATATTTTATAATTCAATTGTCCAATTTCCCGTGAATAAATAAAAAACTTATTTTCAAAAATGTTCGCCTATCATGAAATGATATAAAACGCTACATATTTTGGAAAAGTCAATTTTAAAATGAAAAAATGTGGTGTTAAAAATTTTTTTGTGGGTAATAGCAAAAATTTTTTCTACGAAAGTCGACCAAATTTTGGCACCCTCCCTGCAATGGCGCCCGAGGCAAGCGCCTCGCTCGCCACACCCTCGCTACGCCACTGCTGATAGACATGATGAAAATAAAAAATTAAGGAATCATTTTTCTTTTTTCAATTGTCGCGGTTCGCTAAGGGATGAGAAAAATTTTTGAAATCGTGACTCAAAAACTAGAATGTTCAAGCTTTAAAATGAATTTCATTTTTTTTAAATCCAATCATTTTTCGCGAAAATACATCAAAATTTCATCATTTTTTATGGGTCCCCTTAATTAAGTTGTAGAATGTATAATAGTTTTAAAATGACTGCCATATTCTCAGGGGCCCATTTAGGTTTGATGGTGTCCGGGTCCCAGATAACTTGGCATTTCCTTTGAATTTGGTAATATAATATAGGGTCAAACCTGTTCCAATTTGTCTTGTCACATACTAACTTTCACTTTTCACTCACTGATAAAGAATTTAACTTTTGTTTAGAATTCACGCAACTTTTGCGAGATTCTGAAGTAAATAAGCTCACGTAATATAATGTATTATTTTAGGAGATTCTAATATGCAAGAGAAAATTGCAGAATTGGAAGTCAGACTGAGTGAACAAAATGCAGAATTAGAAAATTACAGGCATTCCATTCAGATTTCAGAAAGTGTTAAAACAGCGCTGGAAAATGGTAAATATGCTTTGAAATACCCGATTTCATTTAAATACACTTTTTTTTCGTTTAATCCATTATCGTCGTGGTATAAGAGGACTCAAAGTCAGTAAATAATTTTCTCAGTTTCATATATTTCTCATTCCCCAGATTTTGGATTTTCCCCGTTGGTTTAGGATCATAAACTTCTAACTCTGTATATAATACTCGTCTAGGTTCTAAAAGGTTGTGAAGTTAGTCACAAACAGCGTCGCAAATGCATATTTTAGAGCCGTCCTGGTTGTTTTGTGGGAAAGGAAGACTCCCACCACCTCCCAGTTACCAGCACAAAACGTGCGCTCGTCAGTGATTGGTTATCGCTGGTTGTTGTGTCACTTGTCGCTTTCCTGCTATGCAGTACAGTCCAGTACGCTATTGTTAAGTTGTTTCTTTGATTGTTAATTGATCAAGATGCCTAATACAGTTTTGCATAAACAAGCACGAAAAATATTTTATTGGATGACTTTATGCAAGGAATTAGACCTTTAGATTAGAGAAAAATTAAAAATAATAATATAGCGCGAGTTTGTAGTTTTTCAACCGACTGTATCTGCGCAAGCCTCCATTTGCATCTAACTTCAGAACCTTTTAGAACCATGGCGCGTATTATGCTTATAGAATAGATTAATCAAACACTAATCTTATGACGCAGTCTGATTAGAGTAGTCCAAACAATAACGGTATTAATATCTATCTCCCGCGAATATTGCCTCACTCGAAAATCAATTTTAAACGCGTTAAAACTCTTTAAAATGCACCGACATCAGAATATGAGCTGGCTCGAGCTGAGCAAAATTTTGATACATTTCGTTACAATGTAACGAGTCTGGTCCTGCATAATTTCACAACGTCATTTTGTCTTAGTTATAAAACTGATTATGCAAGACCGTCGTCGTTACTCACAAATGCTATATCAAATTATTTTTGTAAATTATTATTTTAAAATAGTTCAATTAAAATATTCCTACTAATAAGACGTTAATAATAAAATTTCGGTCAGTCACTGAAATTATTAAAACATCTTATAGTTAAAATTAATTATTATCTACGTTCATATTTTTTTTTTTTTAAATACATTATTTTTATTAATAATTGTACTTAATACATTTTTAAAACCAACCAACATTATAAAATATTCCACTGCGTTACATTGGTAGCAGAGCGTAGTTCAATGTAGCGCAGTGGAATATTTTATGATGTTGGTTGGTTTTAAAAATGTATTGAGTACAATTATTGTCCTGAAACCAAAAGTAAAATATAATGGCGCTCAGTGAATTGTGAGTCTTGAATATTTTTTTATCTTAATATGTTTTAGTTCATTAATAGCAATTTTATTTAAATAATTTTTTTGTTTAGAATTACAGGATACGCAACAGCAATTAGCGCAATTGAAATCTCGAGTTGCTGACTTAACTCATTTAGAAAATGCTCAAGTGTGTTCAGAAATGACTTCTGTCCAGTTGGAAGAAAAATTAGATCAGCTACATGATCAACTCGGAAAACTAAAAAATGAAAACAGTACATTGAATGAAAAAATAGAAAATCTTATTTCTGAAAAAATTGAACTTAACAGTAAAATGGAAAATCTTATTCATGAAAATATTGAGCTGGTTGATCGACTGGAAAAACTAAGCGCTGAAAAAGTGTCATCGGCAGAAAGTATTGAAATGGTTGAATCTCTAACTCAACAAGAAAAACTTGAAATGGAAGAATACAATAAAAGTAGTTTGTTTACAACTTCTGAAAACGATAATGCGTCAAGTGACATGCAAGATTTTACCCATAATTCAGAGCTGAACGAAAGTGTCACAAAACTCACTGAAGAAAGTGCTGAATTAATGGAAAAAATAGAACTTTTTACACGGGAACGCAAAGAAGTTATGGAGAAAATGGATGCCCTCACCGCTGAAAATTCAAATTTAATCGCTAGATTAGAACAAACTGAGTATCAAAAATCCCAGTTAGAAGAGACATATGAAACGTTGTTTGATGATAAATCTAAACTGGAAAATAATCTTGACAATATAACGCGTGAAAGAAACAATTTACTAAAACAAGTCGCTGATTTGTTGGGTGAAACAACGCAAGTAAATGTTGATAGTTTGTCGAATGTGAAAATGGAAAAGGAAAAGGATTCAGAATTAGAAAATACACAAAAAGAAATTGATATGTACAAATCACTTATTGAAGAACAGAAGGTTCAGATCGTTAACTTACAAGAAGAACTAGCGAATAATGACGATTTAAAAGCCCGATTTGAAGAAGTAGCATTATCAGCCAAAAATTTGGAAATTGAGAAAGCAAATATCGAAAATATCTTACAACAACTGCAAAACGAAAACAAAACAGTCAATAATCGAAACAAAAATTTAGAAGATGAGTTAATATTACTGCAAACAAATAATGAAAATTTAACACATGAATTGAATCAAGCACTAATCATAAACAAACAAAGTAAACTTGTTGAAGAAGAATTAAAAAATTCGAAACAACACTTTGATGATGCTATTGCTGAAAAAGATAAACAAATAACCTTGTTACAAAGTACAATCGACAACACTAAACAAGAACTAATTTCATCTGCGGGTACAATAAACTCATTGCGTGATACCGTAAATAACAATGAATATGAAATTCAGCAATTAATGAATGAAATCGGACACCTGAATGAAATAATTATTGAACTTAATAATGGCATTATTCATTTAGAAACCGAGAACAAAAGTGATGGAAAAATTACGCAGTTATCCAATCAGATTTCCGAAATGCAGCTGTTGTTATCTGAAAATGTTGAACAGCTGAAATTTTATGAAAATGAGATTTCGAAGAATTCGGTTACGAATCAAAAGTTAAATTCTCAACTTGATGATTTGAATGTTCAAATAGAAGAAATTGAATGTTTATTATTGCAAAAAGACGAAGAAATTATTAACTTGAAACAAGAAAGAAAAAATAACAACCTAGAAATTACTAATTTAAAGTCGGCTTGCAATGAAAAGGATCGAGAACTTAACAAAAGAATAGCAGATTTTCAAGAAAAGTATAAATCTCTGCAATCTAAAATTACAAGCAATGAAGGATCTCTTGAAGAAATAAGGAAACCGCTTGAATGTAAAGTTAAAGAATTAGAAAATAAATGTACTAATTTGGAAAGTAAAAACGTAGAACAATTGGATAAAATGAAAAAGATAGCGGCTAATCTAAAAAAGAAAGTTGCTTTGTGTACTGAATTAGAAACTGAAAACAAGGAATTAAAAGCGGAAAATGAACAAAAAAGTAAGGAGTTAATAAATTTTGAAGAAAAATTGAACTGCAATGAAGAGAAAATGAAATCTTTACTTGAACAAACAATGGAACTAGAGAATGAATTGTCATTGACGCGAGATTCTTTGCAGAATAAAAGTCAAGATTATGAGAAATTAAAACAAGACTGCACCAATCAACAAACACAAATACAAGGCTTAACACAAGAACTGAAAATATTTACCTGCAAAATGGGAAATGTTGATGTAGAATCAATATTAGCACAAAATAATGATTTACAAAATAAACTAACTTCTTATGTTGAAGAATTAGAACATCACAAAACATTCAAAGGAAATTTAGAACTGCAGATCACTGAATTGAATCAGTTTATTGCAAGTCAAAATGATCAAATACAATTTGTGAAAATGGATAATGACCAAAAAAATACATCTATATCATTATTAAACGAAGAAATTGCACATCTCAAATCTTCATTTGAAATTTCTAAATCAGCTCTGCAAGCTAAACTACAAGAACAAGATGCAGTTATTGAAATGCTTGAACAAGAGAATAGCAAATACATAGAAAAAAATAAAAAAATTGAAGAATCTTTGTTGCTTGCTGAAGAATCCAAACTGAATTTAGAACAAAGTTTGGAAGTTTTTAAGACCGATCTTCAGAATAAATCTCTAGTGCTAGAAGAAGCAAATGAAGTGCAAAATAACCTGAAAGAACAACTGATTTTACTAGAAAATTCACTGGCATCGACTCAACATCAAATAAACGATATCAATATTGATAATACAGAATTATCTAATAAGAACAGGATTCTTACTGAAAATATAAAAAAACTAGAAGAAGAACTATCAATACTCAAACAAAAAGACGTTGAAGATGCTAATGAAAAAATTATTGAGCTAGAAGAATTAAACACAAAATTATCAAGTGATATATTACACTTAGAAAATGAATTAAAAAAAGTCAGAGATGACTTACATTATCAAACTGAACGGAACAAAATAACTGTTGATAATTTAGAAAGTGAATTGAGTGCTCACTTAGAAGAATTAAATTCAGAACGTCAACGAATATTGAAACGCTGTGAAAATTGTGAAGATATTAATGAACAATTACTGCAGAAAGAACAATTATATCAAAATGAAATAACAACACTGAAACAAAAGCTTTCTTATTATGAAATGAATCAAGATACTGAAAAACTAAATACTGAACAGGCTGATTATATGTATGAAATATCTCAACTGAAACAAATAATTGCAGAAAAAAATACCGAAATTGCAGATTACCAACGTAGAAATATGCAGTTGCAAATGGCTACCTCAAGTAATGAGAATTTTGAATTTTGTTCCTTGGAAAATAAGAACAATGATACCGAGCAGTTAAGATTAGCTCTCGATGAATATCAAGTAAAATATAACGATTTGTTAACCAAATATCATGAAAATGAAACAAATTGGAGTGTTGCATCTGAAAAATGCGTAACAGATTTAAAAAATAAAATCAGTGAAAAAGATATGGAGATTCAAAACCTTATTATGAAAATACACGAGCTTCAAAATATTAAAGTTGACCAGGACCCAGAAGAACATTCAACTTGTATTGTTGAATTAGAGGAACAGAATAAATATTTATCGGATGAACTAAGTAAATATCAGCTGAATTTTGAACCTGTCACTAGTAAAACAGTAACTTCAGAACTTAATCATCCTTTCTCGAATCAAGCAGATATAATTGATCAAGACTTGGAAAGCAAAAATAAAGCTCTAGAGTTTTTAATGTGTAACTTAGAAAAAGACAAAGAAGATACACTTCTACAGTGTCAGGAGTTAAGTAATGAACTCTTGCGATTAATACACGAAAGAGAAAATATTTTGAAAAAGTACAACATTAAGAAAGAATTTGAAAATGTTAAAGAAATGCCAATTGAAAAAGATACATTAAATGAATTGGAGAGCCAAATCGTTTCAGAAGAAACTGCTAATGAATCTATTCAAGAAGAGAAAGACCATCTTTACACAGAAGTACAGAGTTATAACCCAAGTACTGGGCCAGTAATTGAAGAACCTATAAACAAACAAGCAGCGTATATTTGTTTTAATGATTCTGAAGATTTAGTTTCTGAGGAAAATCTTTGGGGGTCAGATGAAGCGAAACTTGAACAAGCGCATATGCAAAAAAACATGTCTACAATGCTGATGTCGAGTGATAATTCAAAAATAGAACAGTTAGAAGAACGCGTTCATGATTTAGAGGTTGAGCGTGAACGATTACTTGAAGAAATAAAAATAATGCAAGTACGCTCCGGGAAGCTTTTGAAAAAATTAAAAGAATTTAAAGTAAAAAATGATCAGTTAACTAGTGAATTGGCCTCTAAAAATTCGAGCTCAAGTTTCATAGATCTTGATGCTGCCATTCAAGACGAGTTAAATATTCAAATCAAATATCTAGAGAAAAAAATTGCTGACTTACAATCTGAAAGTGAAAAAGATCACGCTGAAAAAGATAACTTATTAAAACGCATAGACGTCTTAACTTCAGCAAATGAAAGAATGATTGAATTAAAAGAAAAACAAGATATTGAAATGCAAGTTTTGCAGGCCACAAATAGAGAATTGAATAATAAATTAGAACACCTAGAATGGGGAGACGACAGTTTCCGTTGTGAAAAAACTCCTGAGCATAATTCTCAAACAGCTGCAGAGAACAGTGACCATCAAATAAAGCATTTGGAGCAGCAGATTGTTGATTTAAATGCAAAGGTCAATGATTTGTCAATAGATAACGAAGAATTACAATGTCTTCTTGATGAACAAACCCAACTAAAGAAAGATTATGAAAATAAATTGTATAATATGAAAGGTGCAGACTTAGACATTGAACAATTAAGGCAAGATTATGATTCGGCAATAACTGAGAAGAACAACATTTCTGAACAATTAAACACGCTCTTAATTGAAAAGCAGAATCTTGAAATGGAAATGAAAGAAATGTTAAAAAACCACAATGAAAAACAGCAGGAATATGAAAATAGACTACAAAATAATATTGTCACAAACGAAGAAATCAAACATATTCAGGAAAATTATGCTGATATTGTTAGTAATTCCGAAGAAAAGTATAACACGTTATTAAAAGAGAAAAATGAGTTGATGCTGAAAATTACCATTCAAAATGAACAATGTCAGCAGTTACAACAAGAAAGAGATGAAATTCTGGCAAAATTAAATTTTCAAAATCAATCAGTGATTGAAGAACGAGATCAATTCTCAGAAATTAATAATCGAGAGTTACAGTACCAGCAGTTATTAAAAGAAAAAAGTCAGTTATTAGAAAACATAAACGTCCAAGAAAATGCGTACCAACTGTTATCTCAGGATAAATTTGACATTGAAAATAAACTTCAAGAAGTGTTAATAGAAAAATCTGCTTTAGTGGAATCAAATCAAAATATTATGCAAAATTTAAAGGAACAGTTGACTCTATTAACTAATTCATTAGACAATAAATCTAAAGAAATTGAAGCTCTTAATTCACAAATAAACACTGAACGTTTGCAGTATGAAGAATCACTAAATTTAACTGCTGAGAAATGGTCTGAAGAAGTTGACAAAAGAGGTGCCCAAGTAGCGGAAAGTTGGAAATTGCATTTAGAGTCACGGGAGAATGAATTTGCTACGATTAAAAACAATTTACAGGCGGAAATAAAGAATCTGGACAGTAAATTCAAAACTTTGCTGACGAGTAAAACAAATGATGAACGTGATACTTTATCGCAAGAAGTATTAATCCTAAAAGAAAAATTATCCTTGTTACAAAATGAGAAAGAAAGTTTTGCGACATCATCTGAAAGTAAATTTGCAGATAATCAGAGACTGTCGTCTGATTTACAACAGGCATTAGATAAAATACAAAATCTAGAAATGGAACTGGCAAAATGTACCTCTTTACTCCAAAGTAAGAATATGGAAAGTTATCAGCTTGGTCTAGAAAATGTTCGAATAACTGATAAAATTACCAATTATGAAATTGAACTTAAAAATTCTGAATTTCTGTTGCACACAAAAGATACACAAATTGCTAGTTTATCGCAAGAAATAACAGATATGAAGAATGTATTTGAAAGATATGAAAATGACATAAAACATTTAAATAACCTCTTAAATTCAAAAGATTCAGAAATACGGGAACAACTAGAAACTACAAAGCTGACAATGACTGAAAGTGAAAATAAAAACAAAGTCATTGCAGATCTCTCAGAAGAAATCAAAAGTTTGCACGAATCATCAGAAAGTTCAAAATCTTTCATTGAAAATCTTGAAACTGAATTAAATGATTTAAGACAACGTACTGTGGAATATAGTGAACAAATTAATCAGTTGACAGATGAAAAAATTGTCAGAGATAAAGACATTGTTAATTTACAGTTGCAATTAGAAACAAAATGCAACGAATGTCTAACTCTGCAAGATGCAGCTCAAAGATTAAATGCAGAATACAGTGAAAAAATTGATAATATAGGTAACATTATTCAGTTAAAAGATAAAGACATCGAAAACTATTCATTACAATTAGAGATAAAAATAAATGAATGTGAAGAATTAAAAACAAAAATATCGAAATTGTATGTAAGAATAGAAGAAGATTCTAAACAGTTGTCAGATTTAAAAGACTTGATTGAAAAACAAGTTCTAAAAATAGAAGAGTTGAAAGATGAGTTAAACATCGAGAAAAATGAAGTCGAAAATCTTCGAAAACAGTTGGAAAATAAACCTCAGCCTAATATTAAGAATGTGCATTTTGATGAAACCCTTACCAATGTAGAAACTCATGAAATGGCATTAAATCCTAAAACAGAGAGTTCGAGTGATGATCCCAATGATTTGGTCAGTCGAGCTGAATTGGATATAGCTTTATACATGCTTCACCAACGCGATGTTCGTTGTGAAGAATTAACAGTTGAATTAATGCAATTGTTAGAAGAACGTGACACTTTACAATTGAAATTATCAAATGCTATTAGAATAAATGAAGAAATAAAAAATAAATTAAACTCCAAAACGGAACAAGGATCTACAGAAAATACACAAGCAAATAGAAGCGATGTTATCGATTTAACAGAAACGCCTAAAAGTACTAGGAAAAGCAAATCTTCTGAAATCTTGTTAGGAGCTACTGGTACTGAATTGGCTAAAGAAGCAACTGAAGAAGTGCATTCTTCTTCCAGTGCAGACGTACAGACTTTAGAAAATAAATTGTCGCAACTACATTCAGTTGATTATAGAAGAGATGTGAGGCTGCGTGATGATCAAGAATTGAGACATCTTCAGCAAATGTCTATATTACAGCAACATCGTGATATGGCTTCTCTATTACCACCAGAAGCTGCTGCGAGGCTTGTTGATGCTAATTACACGCTATGTAAGTAGTGTATGAATGGACGTGCTTTAAATATGAATTATACTCTTTATAATTTTTTACTGTTTTTTTTTCAGCACGAGATGTACAAAGTCCATCAACAGTACTTTTAAATTGGTTGTGGGGTAGAAGTACTCCAAAAGTAAATGATATATAAATAATATAAAGTGAAATAATACATTGAAAATAATTTTATAATAACCATATAGACTTTGTACCTACCGTTGTTATTTTTTAAATGTAAAGCCTTTCTAATTTTATTAAACAGCAAAAAAAATTGAAATAAAGCATTTTGTTTGAGTTACATCCATCGAACATTCTTATGTAAAAATTAACGAGTACAAAGAAAAAAAGTGGAAGAATATAAAAGTTTATAAAGAAAAGATTCTGATCAAAAATTCTAAAAAAAAATATTTTTTTTTAATAACTGTAAAACTACTTGACTGAATGACTTCAAAATGTAATCAAATCTAACTCTCAATAAGCCTTTTCGAATGCCGCAAACCCGATCTTAATCGGTTGATTCGATTTAAAGATTTTGTAAGATAAAGATTTGTTTACACACGTATAGACGTCCATCCAAAAACTCTCAGAATAGCTTCATAGGGCCCCAAAACGTCTAAATTTGATAAAAATTCGAATTTAGAAAATTGGACAAAATCAATAGCTTTTCCTTTTTCATTGAAATTAAAGGCACTCTGCTCCCCAATAAATACAGAGTTTGCAACGATCTAGCTCTTTGTAGATAATTAGCACATTCAAGGTTAACGTTATATCCTTTGCAGTTTAAGTGCGCTTGTAGGGAACAAATTATTACACACTCCAGCACAGTAATGTAATAAGAATATTAATTAACTTCCTGACCACATTTTATGCAGAACATGTTTCATATAATTGTTCTTTTGTTAGTCTGAAATCTGAATCCATGGGAACAAAATATACTAATTTAACCCTTCCATGCATCGTGTAGCATATATGCAACATGATATATTTTAAGTTCGTAAAGTCCTCTGTTAGAGCAAAAAGGAACAACATCATGATTCATAAAAGCAACAGCATGCGTTCTATCCATAATTCAATAACATCACATGTTTACCCTAACTTTCTTCAGTTTTTGACATTTCGATATAGTGTGTACTCATCCTTGTGAAGATTTGAAGAAAACTGCGTTTATAGATGTAAGTATAAAGCTTTGTATTGTGTTTTAAGTATTGAAAAAAACGTTTTTCATTGCTTAATGTATGTATAAGGATGAATAAATATAGAGCATAGATCAAATAATTACAAAGATCAACAAGCTTATGGAGCTATCCATACCCAGTAAATGTATTCACCACTGGGGGTTCACCCTTTGGTGAATACCTGAACTAAGCTGTTGAATCGCGACCAACCCATAGACTTAGAAAATTTTCAAGTGGTTTTAAGTGTACTATAGCGACACTCTCATTCCTACACAATAACTAAATTGTTATTACTCCATAGTTTTTAAACCACGATGACAATTTAATAACCGGATGTCACATCCGTAGACTACTAGAAATAAAACAATTTGTGTTAAAAACAGCCTTCAAAATAATTTTTTTCAGATTGTAATACCTATATACGATATATGTATATGTAACAAATTTTTATAGTGAAATCATTTGACATTGATTTAAACATTTTGAAAAAAAAATTCTTTCACTTTTTTTAAAATGCGTTCATATTTTTAATAAAAATTTTGAAAATTGATCATAAATATTAACATAAAGTCGTAATAAATTAGCACAAATTAATAAGAGAAAAGTATGTAAAAATATAAATTTACATTAACAAAATGAAACACTGACAGTTTTAAATAAAATATTATAATTATTGTTTATTGCCTATTGGTAATAACAAAAGTTTTAAGTCTTTCCCAATCATCTGCTTTTTAAAATTATATATTAAATGCTTGCCTTACACTTATTTACAAAAATAATGCTTTAGTCAAAATATAGAAATAAATTTGTATATCTACATTCTATAAACATTATTTTTGAAATATAATTCAAGCATACAGGAAATATTTTAGCGTCTTTTCTGATGACATGTGTCGCAACAATCGACCACTGCCAGTTTATCTTTCCGAGTCAAATAATTTCTTTTTCCAGACATTTTCTTATTGCACGTCTTATATTACGACAATATAATAATTTTCTGACACAGTACTTTTGTTTTCCGACGTTTATATAGCGATTGTGAACTTAAAAATCTTTTAAAGTGCAAATAGAACCCAGGGTTGACAACTTGAAAACAAAAAATTGTTTCACGAGTGGTTTCAAATCGCAAAGTGACAGTAATAAAAAAATTAAATATTTGAAACATTTGATTTTTATGTTTTTCATAAATTTTTGTTTGATATATATCTTGTTTTATTTTATTTTCACATGAAATAAAAATTAAATTATTTTAAGAATAACTAAATTTGTACCTGCTGCTAACTTAACAATAAAAAAATTGTTCGTTTACGTTGTTACATAGCAATAAATGCGACAAAATTTTATCAAATACAAGAAAAATGATTTATATTTCTAAATTTGTGGTCGTTTACTTTTTCCAATTTGATTTTAATTAAATAACCTTGGTAACGCTTTTTTTTGTTTCCATATGATTGATATAAAGAAAGAACGATCAGTATTTAATTTCTAAAATATTATCAGCCATTTTGTGTAATCCGTTGAACGTAAAAATAAAATATTTTTGTTATACTGAAGTTTGGAGCAGAGACTGACTGTTATAGGCAGTGGATCATCAATTGATATAGGTGCTAATTAAAAACAAACTATTTTGCCACTATTTGCCACATTAGTGAATAACCGTTTAAACGTTTGCTATTTATTTTTCAAATTGTAGGTTATCAAAACATCGTCACGTATTATAACCTACGATCTATTTTAAAATAAACGCATTATTTATATTGCAGCCATGCCATTGCGTAACCACATTACTGAAAAAAATTATATTTCAACTAAACAGTCATGGAGACGATTATTTTCATTTGAATTTTTAAAAATTGAATACTATAAAGAAATCGTGCTCAATTCTTGGAAAAAAATTGTACCAGCCAAATTATTCCTTATGTAGACATATTATCACTATGGAATTGATCGTTCTGTGGTTATCATAGTCAACTGTTCTGTAAAATTACCACAATAACCTAACCATTACACCTAATACCCATATTAATAGATAACCTACTGTCTACAACAACCAATCTCTACTCCAAACTTCAGTATGACAAAAATATTTAATTTTTACGTTCAACGGATAACACAAAATGGCTGATAATAATTTAGAAATTAAATACTGACACTTTTTTCTCTATATCAATCATATGGAAACATAAAAAGCGTTACCAAGGTTATTCAATTAAAATCAAATTTGGAAAAGTAAATAAATACTAATTTAGAAATTTGAATTTTTTTCTGGAATTTGGTAAAATTTCGTCGTATTTATTGCTGTGTAACCATGTAAACGAAAAATATTGTTCTAATGTTAAAATAAATAAAAAAATTTAGAAATACTAATAAATTGTATGAAAGATTATGAAACTGAAAAAATACACAAAGAATTTATTTTATCTCGCAGCGTAGAGGTAATGATTTCTATAGTATCAAGGCGTCTATTTTAAAATGCAACTATTACAATTAAAATTAATTTCTTATAACAGCAAATATAGTTCTAGTTTTATGAAGATAACTCTTATTAGAACGTACACAACTGAAGAAAGGATTGAATTATTCAAAATGTGGTTTAATAAAAATGGATTTAAACGGTGAAAAAAATATGACCAACGTCCAAATAAAATGATAATCACATTACACACCTCTCACTGTTATGTCAAAGTATTTAACAAAAAAATTCATTTCTTCATAACTGTTCAATGAAAGGGGAAAAGTCCTTTTTTAAATTATGTATTTTTTATATTATCCACTAATAGTAATAACATTAATAACGCAATGAATTGTTCGCTGAAGTGACGCAAAAAAGATCTTCTTTTTACTGTGAAGTTTCGTAATATATAATTCAATATTTTGAAATAAAACTATATATTTTAAAAAATACAATGATACGAATATAATACACACGCACAAAAAGATTTATAAAAAATGTGTAATGTCAATTAGCTGATAATACATTTCTTTAAAATTAATATTCAACAAATCAGACAGTTACAAAATATTTAATTATAGCACATATTTTAAAATGCAGCTAAAAAAATATAATAAACCAATACAATTCCGTCAATTTTAACAAATTTTGCTCTCTTCAGATTTTTTACATTTTGAATATTATATGACATTTAATATTCAGTTATTAAAGTGAATGCAGGAGTTATTCAAAGGAGGTTCAAATATATTTTTAGTCGGCACTAAAGCTCTGACCCAACCATGCATAGATCATATTTTGGCCGTTGATTTCAGTAGCAGCACAGGCCGAGCATTGTCTTAAAAAGAGATGCATGATCGGCAAATGATGCTCGTGAGTGAAATGCACATAGTTACAATTGTGTCTTCTCTATTAATTTGACGTTGCTCGTTCGTTACTACAGACAATATTTCTCTTACTGTATATTACATACTCACTGTATAGAGTTAGTATTTATTATAAACACCGTTTGGCCAATTCCGTAATTTGATGATGTTGCATATATGCAACACTGCGCAGTCATACAATAGTGGACTTTTGTGTATTATTTGAAAAACTCACAAAGTATTTTTTCTACGGAGTGATCTTTACAATATCATGGTAGATTATGTGCATAAATTATGCTACATTGTGTTAATTGTTTATAACAGAATGGATGATGAACTTGTCATCACTGAAAATGAACGAAGAAAAAGAATAGCTCGCGAACAATTAGTTCATTTGTTGTCTATATCTCTGGAAAGTGAAGACGAATATGAAGACAGCGATGACAGTGTTATCCAGAGAGTATTCTAGATGCAAAAACGATAATTCCGAATTATTATCACAAAAACAATTCCGAATAGTGAATACCTTGTGTAATATTGGCGGTAAAATAGGAACGCCTAAAAGAGGAAGACCAGCTGCTCCTACACAAGAGCGTCGTGTAAATAAAAAATTATTTACACCGTTGCCTACAAAAGATGTAAGAAAAGACGCAACAGATCATTGGCCAGTGTGGAATCAAAAAAGAAACAGATGTAAACTTCCAAACTGTAAAGGCAAGTGACAAAAGTGTACTTTTGACACTTGTCAAAAGTGTAAAATAAATTTATGCTTTAATAAAGACAAAAATTGTTATTGTACTTTTCATGAATAATTATTGTAAAACTTTTTGTTTGTGAAATAAATATAATTCTGAAAAATAATGCGAACTTTACAATCTTTTACTGATTTTATAGTGCAAACTGCAACAAATCGTTTTTCACCTCATTTCGCAATGTTGCACATATGCAACTTAATTTTTTTTCAAAAAAAAAGACATTAATATTATAATTACATTTTTTTAAATATTTTTCCCATTTTTATTAACATTTAAATAAGCTGTGTGATTTTTTTCAATAATTTTAAAAAAATCATGCATGGAAGGGTTAAAACTTTACAAATAGAGCAATAATGAACAGTTCAATAACTTTTTGAAGTTCCCGTTAAGAAAATTGGGAAGTTATTACTTTCACCCCGAGTTTCAAAAATCTAGTTTTCATCAGATCTCGATGTTTTGAAGTCCTAGGAAAGGTGTGTGAGTGATAACTTTGGAACAGCTTGACCGACCTGAACGCGGTTTGCAACATTTGACAGGGTTCCACTGAACTTAGATTTCCTGAAAATTTGAATCGATTTCAAAAAGAAAATTTTCAAAAACGTATTTTTTTGAAATTACTTTTAGACTACTGACTGATCAATTTCAAAATCTAATCAGCTCTTGTTCTCAAAAAACAACGTCGAATGCCGTAAAACGCATCGAAATCAATTGATTCGTTCAAGAGATATTGAAAAATTTGCAAAATAGCGTTTTTTTGAAGTAACATTTAGATTTCTTGTTGGATTAATTTTTGGTACTCCATCAATTTTTTGTGCTTGAAAAACTGTGACAAATACTAGAAATCGCATTTTGATTGGTTGATTCATTCGAGAGATATCGTAATTCAAAAGTTTGTCATCGGATCGAGTTTTTAACTAGCTATATCACTTTCTGAGCTCATAAAACTACTTTGAACGCCACATACTAGATTTAAATCGAACAATTCGTTTAAAAAATGTCATTGTTGAAATGATTTTGAGATATTGTTTTTCCAAAATTATTCCAAGATTAATAATATTGACTCTACCAGCAGTAATAAATTAACAGAATGAAATTACTTGCTATACTGTTCAATATATTTTTTTTATTGATATAAATTTACAACGAACGTTTCAACCAAACTTTGTGGTCCTTTTCAAGTATTCAAATGTGTACATACAATTTTATTACACATTTGAATACTTGAAAATGACAACAAAGTTTGGTTGAAACGTTCGTTGTAAATTTATATCAAAAAAAAAATATATTGAACAATATAGCAAGTAATTTCATTTTATTAATTATTCCAAGATGTTTGAGCTCAAAGAGCTCGCAAATATATAGAAGTTATCAGAAGCGTAGCGTGCCTTGGCAGGGCCTCGTATAAAAATTTGTTTGGGGGCCCTTCCCCCGTTTGAAGTAAATGACTTAAACGGGGAAATCCCGCAGTCCGCGATAACCGATGTAGGGTGTTGCCAACTTTTGAACACACGCTTTACGCGGGAAAAAAAGAAATTGCTTTTTTTGACTTTTGTCATTTCTGAAATAAAAAAAAATGGGAAGTTTTTATTAATTTTTGCTTACGCACGTTCGGGGCCACCATGGCCCGGGGGCCCCGTATAATTGATACGGCGGTAGCTACGCCCTTGGAAGTTATGCTTTCGCGCTCAAAGGGCTTGAAAAAGGTATTGAAATCAAATACTTGGGAATATGTATATTTTCGAGAGTTCTGAACTCGAAAATATTGGGAAGTTCCAGAGATGTCCTTCAAGGTCAACCGTTTTCCAGATTTTTTTTAAAAGCATTGCTAGGCATCTTGAAACGGGACAACCGTTTTAATAATCAATAATTTAATAACTATTGGTACCAATCAACTTTGGAGACAAAAATGGTAAAGAGCTTTGTCATTCGAAATTTACCTAAAAATGTAACTTTAAAATCATGGGCATTACATTTAGGATATTCTGTGTATTATACAGTAGTGAATATTCCTATATAAAGTTTAAATTCATTTACATGTTAAAAAAAATGTAAATGACTGTTGTAGATGCAATTCGGAGAAGAAATGCAAATGGCGTCTAGTTAATTTGTTAGAAAGTCTAAGTTTTTTATATTTTATTTAATTAAGTCTCGAGTTTCAATTATGCTAATATTAATGTACTTCATTTACGCAAATAAATTGTAAATGAAAATTATTTTTATTAAAAATTGTATGCAGATAATTGTAAGGTTAGGTGTATTAAAACCTCTTGAATATGATTTCGAGAGATATTACAAGTATGTATGAATGAAAAAATTGTCAATTGTTATTTATCTCAGATTAATTTTTAGCAAATGTAAACTGTTTTTACCATAAATTAGGTGTATTGCACGCATTTCATAGTGTATTTTTATTTTAATGAAAACAGGTGATTTGACAGTTGACATGGGTATGCTTCTTACATAAACAAAAAAGAGTTATGTGCTCTTATTGATCATTAATTTCCAATTAAATTGTTGCATCAGCTATTAAAGAGTTTTATCATTGTTTTATCTGTTTTGTTAGATACTTGTGTTTCTTATGAAGAATTAATTGATTTGCCTTCAACATTCCCAAAATACCCTATTTATTTTTAAACTATTGGCATTGCAACAATTATATAAATATAATCTTTTAATTAATTATAATATAAGGACATTATTTTAAATGATGTATCTAGTACGTATGTAACTTATTTTCGGCGAGTAAATGACATTTTGAAAGGAGTGTCAGCGAGTTTCAAGTTATACGAATATATTACGTGCGAGATACATATTACACTTTTTGCACGGACCCCCTATAAAATAGCTGTTTTTTTCTTTACTTTCAGTATATTTTGAATATTTATAACAAACTTAAGTTCTATTACGATGATTATGTAAATTATTATTCGCGCCTGCTGTTGTTTTGTTTTACATATAGACCGGGCAATAATGACTGAAATCGTTTCATCAACGTATAGATTCTGCTCTTTTGAGTACCCAATAAAGAGGTTATTAATTCGGAATACGGAATTTTATGCGGGCTTACCTGCTATATAGTGCGTATGCTCAGTTTGAAATCGCTCTAAAAAAACAATGATTTTTACTGAGTACAGACAGTCTGCGGTTGATTTAGAACGAAAGTCTAACAAAAAATAATACATCGGAAACTTACCGGCAAACGGTTTCCAGTATATTTCACCTTTAACATTGGATGAAATCATTCGCGAAAATATATAACGTAAATATACAGTTTACCGATAGAATGGAAAGATTACATTCACCGAAGAGTTCGTGTAAATCGCGAGGCAAATGAATCGGTTGATTAGAACTGCTCTGGGTCTTGCATTGAAATCGATCGGATTTTCATAATTCCGACATGAATTTATACTGTTTGCCGAAACGAAATATGGGTATTATATGTTCATTAGACATGGAAAAAAGTATTGGCAGACGGCTACAGTGGATATGTTATGGTAGCCAGATGGAATTCTTTCGAAAAAAAATGGGACATCTGTCAATAGGGATGTTGACTATTTTTGGGAAAGTGTTTTAAATTGTGCATAGGTACCTAATATAGCCACAAATATTTATTATTTTTATTTAAATACAACTCAAGCCTTAAAAACCAAGTATTTTAAATCCCGTTTCAAATTTCGATCCAAAACATTAATACTAGTCGCGTGACGTCACCTGTTCCTACCAAAGGAGGCTCAAAAGTTTACACAGGAGCTACCATCCTATAGATGCGTATTCTGTGCTCATAAACGTTAGTAAACTGAGGTGATGAAAAGATGTTTCGTAGTCGTTGCTATAGCTACATGTTATTTGACGTTTCCTATAAACAAATAATAATAAATTACACACTAAATATTAACCAAACAATGAAGTTTTGTGACAGCGGCGGAACCTATGACGTCATGTGCTCTGATCGGTGTCTGTTGTCACGTGACTTGAGAGTGATTTTATTAGGTTTTATTTATTAAATATTAATTAAATTCCTTAAAAATAAGGAAAAATTTAGTGTTTTGAATACAGTCAACATTCCTATTGCAATATGTAGTCTGCCATTCTGTCGATGTGAACTGCAGATATAAAAGGACAGACGAATCTAGGTATTAGTAATAATTTTCTTCAACTTCCCGAGCTGTATAAAATATGCGTGTTTCAATGACACCATAGATTCTGCCGTTTTGTTATTATGATTCTTATATTGATAAAAAATAATTTATAAATGGACAGACGAATTTGATTGTGACAAATTTCCGCAAATTTTTAAGCTGCATAAATTTTCATGCATATTTCAATGACAGCATATAGTCTGCCAATCAGAAGCGTAGCGTGCCTTGGCGGGGCCCCGTATAAAAATTTGTTTGGGGGCCCTTCCCCCGTTGAAGTAAATGACTTAAACGGGGAAATCCCGCAACCCGCGATAACCGATGTAGGGTGTTGCCAACTTTTGAACGCCTGCTTTACACGGGAAAAAAAGAAATTGCTTTTTTTGACTTTTGTCATTTCTGAAATAAAAAAAAAATTGGGAAGTTTTTATTAATTTTTGCTTACGCACGTTGGGGGCCCCCGTGGCTCGGGGGCCCCGTATAATTGATACGGCGGTAGCTACGCCTCTGTCTGCCATGTTGATTTTATGATTTGTAAATCATCACAAGTTTGTAAAAGGGCAGACTAATGTAGTTGTTAGCAATCTGTATCGTTTGTTCTGTCGTCTTCTCTTTGCGCTTATTACTTTATAAATAATTGTTGCTAACAACTAGATTCGGCTGCTTTTTCATAAATTCTAGCGATATACAGTGGATTTCATTTATAACGGCCTTAGTTGTAACGACTTTTTGGTTAAATTTGGTTTTATACGCGGGAATAAATGAATAAAAATGTTTGTGGAAAAAAATATTTAATTTTTTTTTGCAATCTCAATAGTGTGCCTTTAAAGTAGAAGTATTTAAGAATGTTCACGAATTTTATCAGATTTTTTTATTCCAAATTACTTGTTACAAAATGCCTCGGATTTTCAGCAACCCATTATAAACTGACAAGGTGCCGAAAAAAGAGATAAACTGATCGGGTTAAGTAGACATTAGGCAATAGATGCGCATTGCGCGGCTGTATTATCTGGCAATAAATATGGTTCTATTTCTTTCTTGCTTTCTTTTTTTCTTTCTACTTATGTATATAGCGACTTTCGGATATAGCAACGGAGTTATAGAGGTTCCATCATCGTCGTTATAACTAAAAAACACTGTGTGAATCATAATAACAAAATGGCAGACTATATGCTGTCATTGAAATATGCATGAAAATATATTGAACTTGGAAATTTGCAGAAAATTGTTACTGACAACTACATTCATCTGTCCTTTTTTACAAGCTTTTATTTAGTTTCACCTGTCCCGGTGTCTGTGTGTCTGTCTGTAATCAAAATTTGCAAGTTAAATTTGACCCACTTCCCGATTTCCGATTGAACTGAAATAAATTTTGCACACACCTTTGGTTCTGAAGACAATACAATATAGTACATTGAATATTATAGTAGATCCAATATAGCCGCCATAACAAAATGGTGGATTACCTTCTTCTTTATAACCCCCTCCACATGGGTCTCAAATGAAAGGTTACACAGGTAGAATCCAATCAGCTGTGTGACTTCATTCCACATCCAAAATGGCGGATCATCTATTTCTTTACAAACCCCTTGATATGGGTATCAAATCTCGACAAGTAAAATACAGTAAACTGTGTGACGTTATTTGAAATTTAATATGGCGGCCTAAAGACGTAACAAAGAATTAGAAAATAAAATATTAGATAAGAAACTTTTGTACAGACAAGCTTTTATTGCAGTGTACTAAAAAGGATAAAAATATTTTTAATAATTTAAGTTCATAATTAAAAAAGCATGGGCCGTGACTATCATAGAGCTTACAACCCACGCTCTTATAATTATGAACTTTAATTATTAAAAAAATATTTTTATCCTTTTTAGTACACTGCAATAAAAGCCTGTCTTTGTAAAAGTTCTTTATCTAATTTTTTTTTAAACTAACTTCTAACGATATATGAATCGTATTAACAAAACGCCAGACTGTATGCTGTCATTGAAACGTTCATCAAAATTGTAGCGAACTGTAAAATGTAAAATAATTTCTCATAACATCTCAAATCGTTTGCCTAGTTTTGTATCATCTCTTGGCGATACTTACTTTTTGAAAATGTTGGTATGAAGTTGCACATAGCCATGTCAATATTATGAAATTCCGATCGATTTCGATGCAAGAACTAGAGTGGTTTTAATCAATCGATTCGTCTGCCTTGCGATTTACACGAACTACTCTGTGAGTGCAATCTTTTCATTCTACCTGTACTCTGTAGACTGTATATTTACGTTAAAATTTGTGTTTTCGCGAACGATTTCAATCCAGTATTAAAGGTGAGATATCATTGTAAGTAAGATTCCTCTGGATTATTTTTTTGTTATACTTTCATTCTAAATCAATGGAAGGCTCATATGTAGGTACTCAGTAAAAATGTTTGTTTTTGAGAGCGTATTTCGAATTAATAACAACCTCCTTTTTGAGTATTCAAAAGAGCAGACTGTATACTTTCATAAAACAATTAAATGGATCATTTTACGACCGCTATGCAGGTATTAAATGTAGTTACTTTATAGGAGGTGCAAAAATATATAATTAACTCTATTGTAGCTAGTTTAAATTTGAGGTCCTTAGTTTTGTTTTGAATAAAAGCAACTCCATGCATGCGATATTTGCAAAAATAATATTGCTTAATAATTGTGAAACTACTATTATTTTCCTATCAGTTATTATCGGTGAACAGACAGCAATTTTACAACTAATCTAGATTTTATATAAAAATTAAAATAACTGATATTACAGAAATGGACTTTCTTAAAAATACAATCAGCAGGGATTCTGTATTTTATTTGAGATAATTATTATGGATCGACAACGGGCTTCCTCCGTTACGTTTGTGCGTTCTCGCACTTGTAGCCAACATGACGACCACCATCCTCAGGAAATTTGTTCAGATGAAGACGACATACAAGTAAACTATTTATATTTTATTTATTCAAAAATAAATACTAGGCAACGTTAAATAGAAATATGTTTGAGTATTAGAACGGTATTAGTTCTTTCTTGCAACTTTGCTCGAAATTTATATTAAAAAAAATTTATATTAAACAGAACGACCTATAGACTGTTCAGCTATGTATGTCAGAACTAAATGTTGAGTTATGTTGAAAATACATACTGTATTACACATAAACATTTTTTTAGCACTCGGTAAGGTATAAAAATAAAATAACTTATCTGTCAGTAACTGAGTTCACTTCTTCAAGACTGATTTTTCAGAGTATAATAATATATAAATTTTTATTGTAAAAAAAATCCATAAAAACATTTTGAAAAAATGTGTTCACATTTTTATTAAAAGGTAAAAAACATGTTTCAACAACTTTGAAAATTTTATTTATCATTAATATTAACATACATAATGTAATAAATTATCACAGATTTCAGATTAAGAAAAGAAAGGTAAATAAATAATTTATATTAACAAAAAGAAAAACTGGCAGTTTTAAGTATATATAAATATTTATATGTCAGACGTGTACAGTATACAATGTTATTTTTGAAATAGAATTCATGCGTACAGAAAATATTTTAGCGACTTTTGTAACGATTTGACTTCGCGTATATAACTTTGTTTTTTTAAATTCCTTCCAGCAATTTACCACTGCCAGTTTTTCCTTTGTGGTCAAAGTATTCTTTTTTCCTGGCATTTTATTATATTTATATGATTTATAACAATTTTCTGAGTTATTTTCACAAGTTGTCAAGAAAAACAAATTTACGTTACCTACCTGTTTATATCATTTCCATGACAAATTTGAATTTAAACTATAAAGTTTATCTGAAACTCGTATGTATTTTTACCACCCATACGAACTGAAAAAAAACTTAAAAATTTGTTTAGTGCTGCCAACAAAAGTCAGCATTTAGTTCTGATATACATGGGTAAACACTCTAGTCTCTATCATATACCTGCTTGGTTTCCAAATACCAGTTGATAAAGATTGAGTGCATGTAACCTTTATGCGCAGTTGAAGAGAATTTTACAGAACATTTAACCCGGTTAAATGTAGTATGTACCTTTGGCCTGACTTACCGTGCAAGTGTAAAATGCGACTAAAGCAGTTTCGCTTCAAAAACTCAATTTAAATAGTATATGAAAAACGGTCTAAATAAGACGACCACAAAATTGACCATGTAATGAACGTTCAAAAAACATTTTAAACCTTTTCAGTTCAAATTTATGGGCACGCTCTCTTTAATTGAAAATAGTAAAACAAATCAGAGCATAAATAGTTGAAATATACTATCAAACACGATCTCAATTTAAGTTTCATAATTGATGAAATAATTTATCATTTGTTGATGCAATACTATATATTTGTATCCCCCCTCTACATTAACGTTAAATATTTAATGCAGACTCCCGCTAGAAGTTTCACCGTTGATTGACGTTAACTTTTTATTTCAATAATAAACAAATTACATTAATTACAGACAAGAAATGTGTTTTTCTGGCCGGCTGTTATGCAAAATATTTGAAAATCGCAAGAAAACGAAATTACAAAAAGAAATTCCGTTACTATTTTAATAGTATTGATTTATTTTTTAGATTACGTTGGCTCCCTATATCCAAACATATCTGGCACATAGTTCCAGACGGGTGATGTGTTGTGGAGTTGCACTGCCTATTCCATTTGAACGAGCTTCACGGAGTTCTTGGTGGGATCCACGTTTTGATTCTGAAATATTAGAAGGACAATATAACCAAAGTGCGTTTGCACAGCTAAGAGTTCGTTTCAGGTAACTAATAATTTAGATTCATTATTATAAAAGCGTGAGCTGTAAATTCTATGATCGTTTATTAGTCGCAACCCACGCTTTTATAATTATGAACCTAAATTATAAAAAGTTATTTTTTCTTTTATAGTGCAATTAAATAAAACCTTGTCTTTAAAAAGTTTTTTTTTCTAATATTTTATTTTGTTTTACTCTTAAAACACCAATTTATTTAAATTAATTGATTATTTAAATCTGTCTACCCACCCATTTGATACCTATGTCAAGGGAATTGTAAAGAAGTGGATAATCTACCATTTTGTGTCGGCCGCCATATTGGATTTAGAGTGGTGTCACACAACTTACTGTATTCTACTTGTCATAACCTTTCATTTATACCAATATCGAGGGGGTTTTGGTCGTCATGTTGGATTTAAAATTATGTCACATAGCTTACTGTATTCTACTTGTCATATTCTCTCATTTGATACCCTTATCGAGAGGGTTGTAAAGAAATAGATGATCCGCCATTTGGTGTCGGCAGCCATTTTGTATTTGAAATGAAGTCGCACTGATCGTTGCATTCTATTTGTTATACCCTTTCATTTGATATCCATGTAGAGGGGTTGTAAATGAGAAGATAATTCGTCTTTTTGTGATGGCGGCCATATTGGATCTATCACAGTATTCAATATACTATATTGTATAGTCTTCAGAACCAAAGGTGTGCAAAATTTCAGCATGACTAGATATCGGAAAGTGAACGAAAAATTGATCGTAAGATTTGTCCCCGACGGACAGACAGACAGAAAAGCAAGTTAAATAAAACCTTGTAAAATATGGCAATAAAACTGCTTGCTGTGGCGTTAAAAATATTTATTATTCAAAATAAAAATCAGTTCCAACAACAAATACTAAAAGAAAATGCAATAATTGCAACAATACACAACTATGTACAATGCCCTTATGACTATAACGATGTCTATTATTTTACAGTACACTAATTCATATTTACACAGACGATATGTTTCATTTATTTATTATATATTTTCAACAATACATACTGTCAGAATTTCAATATTTACATCTCATTTGTTGGCGCATTCGTTGCTCACATACCGCACTGGCTTATATACTGACAAATATATCGTTTAAGATTCATCGATACGCCTCTCTATATTTCCAGAATGTTCTGTCGCGGTATGCGTAGATTGTTGGCGTCGCATATATAGAGTGTGCTTTTTGTATACGATGATCTGCTGCAATATTTTTGTTTTTATGAGAACATCAGTTTTGATCTAACTGCTTACTGCTACTTAATAAGCCGTATTTACTGAGATAATAAATGTAGAAAATTTGACAAATTTAAAAAAATTAATAAATATAGTACAATCGCGATAATATGAATATGCACTCTTATGAACGACTCAGTAATATGAACATAATTTTTGTAGAGAATTTACCGCTCTACAAAAAAAAGTTTAAACTTTATCCTCGGAAAACTTTTGAACCAGTAAACTTAGCGAAAAATCACAAGATACCTTTTTTGTAAAGCGTTAAATTCTCTACAAAAATAAGTAAGTTTTAAAATTTGGAAGAACAAAAGGAGTTTTCCACATGTTATTTTCCTTATGAAACTTTGGTTGGAATGAGGACTATCTTAGGGTTAATATTAAGAGCTCAAATTTTTAGAGAATTTCTTTTTATCAATTTGGAAACGTTTGATCCCCTAGGAGCATAGAAATTTGACAATACCCCTGTTAAGGACCACTCTAATGTACATGTTTCTTGCGAACCTCGATAATATAAACATACCGCTAGTATGAACTCCTCAGGATTTTTTGTGTTCATGTTACCGAGATTGTACTGTATATGTAAATTTTAAGACAATAAAACTCTAATGTTGATGTTTTTTTACAGATATGCCCTGTTGTACATTTTGCTCGTATTGATATCATGGCTTATATATTTCGCCTGTCAAGGCTACAACAACTCCACCACTGAATGGCGAGGTCTATGCGCGGTTTTGGGAGCACTAACATTTGTAATGTTGTCGATACTGATGATAACGCGCACGCAGACTTATCGTTCACACGTTACCCTTGTTTCTCTCATCGTCGCATTAGTTCTGTGTACGTCGAGTCTTTGTTTACTACTCTTGATACCTGTGAAGTTTTCGCCAAGCAGAGGTTGGAATTCCGATATCAGTCCTGCCGGTCATTTTTCGATCTGTGTCGAAGTATTACTGCTCGTATATACGGTCATTCCGTTGCCGTTATATATGTGCGTGAGTATTGTTACGCTTTATTCCGTTTGTTTTGAAATACTCACTTGGATATTATACGAACATTATGTAGACATGACGCAAATGGGTTATGGAATCACAGTACGAATATTATTACAGCTATGTGTTCATTTAGTGGGATTTCATATTTTTATTATGACAACAGTTAGAATGCGCGGTACCTTTATGAAAGTTGGTCAGAGTCTTTTAGTGAGGCGTCAGCTAGAAATGGAGAAACAATTGAAAGAAAAAATGATACATTCAGTTATGCCGCCAAAAGTTGCAGATTGGTTAATGTCCGAAACGACAGGTGATTTTGATAATGATAACGATAATGACATTCAAGGGAAAATGATTCCTCGTAATTCAAATCCTGGAGCGTCGGATTTAAAATCGTTGTTTCGTCCTTTTAATATGAACAGAATGGAAAATGTTAGTATTTTATTTGCTGATATTGTTGGTTTTACAAAGATGTCTAGTAATAAAACTGCGGAGGAACTAGTTGCTATTTTAAATGATCTTTTTGAACGTTTCGATGATTTGTGTTCACTTAATGATTGTGAGAAGATTTCTACGTTAGGGGATTGCTATTATTGTGTCTCTGGATGTCCAGAACCGAGGCCGGATCATGCCAAGTGTTGTGTAGAAATGGGACTTGGAATGATTCAGGCTATAAAACAGTTTGATATGGAAAGGAACGAAGGAGTTAACATGCGAGTTGGGATTCATACTGGAACTGTTTTATGTGGAATCGTCGGAACTAGGAGATTTAAGTTTGATGTTTGGAGTAATGATGTTACTCTTGCAAACAAAATGGAATCCACAGGAAAACCGGGTGGAGTTCATGTGTCTGAAAAGACCTGTGAATATTTACAAAATCTGTATGTTCTTGAAGAAGGGGAAATTGTTTGTGGTAAGATACTCTTTTATATGTTTATTTACCCTTCAACGAGATCAGCATTCTTTGCAAGTATTACCGATTTTTTACGTATTTTTTTTCTTACAGGACTAAAAACCTTTTTTATTCAGGGACGGAAATCTGATATAAATGAAGCTCAGAATGAGTTAAAGTGTGATGCAGTTCAGTTAATAATTTCTCCACCAACATCGCCGCATTCAATGTCTCCACAGTTGCGTCCGAGGTTTCTCTCATCTTGTAACGAAACAAATAAAATCCCCAGACCTCAAATTTGTAACCCGAACCAGCTGTCTCCAAATATTTATCGAATGAAGGCGAGTTCATTGCCCAGCATATTAGATTCGGATACAGAGTGCGACGGCGACAATGCAGACATTGAAAAACCGAAAAATTCAGTTAGCCCAACTTCGGTCGGAAGTTATGGAAAATCTTCAAGTCGGTTAAAGAATTGGAAAATGCCAAAATTTCTTTTTAGAACTGATTCACATGATCGTGAAAAATTAGATGTAGAAACGCCACCTATAATTTGTTCAACAACAAAAAAAGAAAATGGGAACAATTATTTACAACTAAACGGATATCAACAAATTCCTATGATAATTGAAACACCGCAAGTTAGTCAACGTTTAGATCCATCGCCAAGAAGCAGTTTATGTTATAGCGATCGATCGAAAAGCAATGGAGATCATAAAACCGATATTCTAGATGTAAAATCATACATAAGCCAATCGAGAAGTGAAATTGGACAGTTCGATCATTCTTCAACTGAGTTCAGTAGAGGCGGAAGCTACAGATCACAGTGCAGTAACCGTTCACCGAGGGATGTCGGTTTATGTGACCGTTCGGGAAGCTGTCGTTCTCAGTACGGTCGATCTATAAATTCTGACGTATCGCCCATTGAGAGAGCAAGAAGTGTAACGGCGAGCTCTCGATTAGAGGTCGGCGGATGTCTTGATGTACCAGGGACTGCTGTTGTCGACGATCAAAGTAGTGTTTGTATGTCTGTTAACAGTCGTAAAGATTCTGGTATAAGAAGCACTAGCAGACGTAGCAGCATTCAACTACAGGTACTAACTAAAAAAAAAAAATACTTTAATAATACCTCAATTTATTGAAATACTTTTAATAGTGACAAACTCATCATGAACTACAAAATGTCCTGAAATATTTATATCTGCTGATTGATGCCACTGGCATTTTATAGCTAATTAGTAATTACATAACATTGACCAATTTAAAATCGTGAATACTAGACCCAGATAAACCTGACAGCTAGTAACATAGTATAAAGATTTTTAATAAATTAACGAACGAAGTTTAAAGAGATTTAGATAGTAAAAATAAAAAAAATATAACTAAAGAAAATTTTGATAAAAAAATGTTTCTACAATATAATACGCGCCATGGTTCTAAAAGGTTCTGAAGTTAGATGCAAATGGAGGCTTGCGCAGGTACAGTCGGTTGAAAAATTATAAACTCGCGCTATATTATTATTTTTAATTTTTCTTTAATCTAAATTTCATGCATAAAGTACCTAATTCAAAAAATTATTTTTCGTGCTTGTCTATGTAAAACTGTATTAGGCATCTTGATCAATTAACAATCAAAGAAACAACTTAACAACTAAACTTTATAGCAGGAAAGCGACAATTGACTAGACAACCAGCGATAACCAATCACCGACGAGCGCACGTTCTGTGCCGGTAACTGGGAGGTGGTGGTCTTCCTTTCCCACAAAATAACCAGGACGGCTCTAAAATATTGTTACAAAATGTTTTATTTCTCTTCAACTACACAGCACTAATCGCTTATAATACAGACATATATCGCCAGCACAAAGGAACAAGTCCAACGCCTAAAATGTTCGCCTCGTGAATACCCCACACCAACCCCGCTAATGAGCGGAACCATACACCGAGCGTATACTTTTCGTTATCGCCACGAGAGTGTCACTTCCGCCTTGTGTTACTAATGCCTACGCCAGATGTCGCCAATGTGTAATTGTGGTGGCCAGATTGATAGCAGCGCCATGCTATTTTATTCGCGTAACAATATGCATTTGCAATGCTGTTTATGACTAACTTCAGAACCTTTTAGAACCGTGGCGAGTAGTATATCTTGGAGTTCTTTTTAGTGTCGCCATGTCTAAACTACTAGTATGAATATCAATGAACTTATTTGTTTTTATTATTTATTAATATATTTTACAAAAGTTTGCTGTTTTTAACGTCATCACCTTGACGGAAATTATTCAGTTATTTATAAGGGGATTCGAATTAATTAAATAATAATTGTCAAATAGATGGATGGTGAAAACATATAACAGATGCCTGAAGAAAGAATAATAAATTCTGAAACGACGCAATAAATAAAAATTTAGTATTGACTGATTTTGGATCCTAAGTCCTCGAACAATTATCCATCTATTTAACTCATAGTCAGGATCGGAACAAGCTTTGAAATAATTGTCAAGTTGAATGCAAATTTTCAAACTTTATTGTTACTACTTTGACTGAACTACTACACGATTGTAACACTTAAAAATAATAGTTATCATATTATGACTAAATATGTACTAGTTATTGTGTTATATGCTATATTTTTTCCCTCAGATATTTGCGTTAAACCAGGCAGGACTTTCGCAAGCAGATATTTTGCAGCAGCACCGTGTGTCAGGATATTATACTTCTAGTCAGTCTACTTTGGATTCCAATGCTGGTCCCCAATATGCTTCAAGACTTCCACCGCCACTAGCCGATCAGTTTGGAGCATGTTTTCAGAAATTACGTAAACAATCAGATCTTCAATTAATTCGCTGTGTACAGGTATTTTTTTTTTTATATCTTGATATCGAAAATACAAAGAAATGTTTGTCATTGGACTCGGTATGCTGTCAAATTACTGGAAATTTCATGATGGTGATAATGTGGTGTTTTATATATGGTGCAAATTTTTAGCTGGTACTGTAGAAACTTGTCAGTTCGTCTGTCCATCTGTCTTGTAGAAATAGCATAAGATAAGTGGCTCAATCTAAACAAGTGTGGAAGTTTTGCAAATGTAGGAATTTGTACAGTTTGATGTGCTGAATTAAATGAGAAAGAATGCAAAATGTGAGCGCAATTGCCAGGGCCCCTATAGTGTAAAAATGACGCATAAAAACAGTTTTTATCTTCAGATGTCTCATAGGCAAAAAATAGTTTCAGTGCAGCGATCGTGCGAAGTTAAGCATTTTTGACAAAATTATGATTTTTGGCAATTTACCAATAATTATTCAATCATGATTGAATTTTGTGTACTTATTTGAGACGTATTGACCTAATCATTCTAAAATTTTTAGCCTTTCAAGTTCAATGTTTTTAACAAGAACAGTTTGTTACGTTATCTTTGTCTGTTATATGTGTATGAATAAATAAATCACTTGAGATAGTTTAAAGAGCAGTTTTAATTTCAAAAATAATTACAAAAAAAAAGAAACAGTCATAATTTATAACAAGAAAATAAAATGAGTTCTTAAATATATAAAAAGACGGAAAAGAAAATGAGGTTGGAAATACTGGTGTCGTGTACCTAACAGCGCGTTCGGATCAGGAGACTTTTATTGTCGATTATGCCTAACAATAACGTCATTGGACAAGGACAGGGGGGGTCTAACAGTCGCTCACCTAACTGTCGACGTGGTCCAGTTGAGGAGATCTAATTGAATACCGTTTATTATTGAATTTTTGGCTTTATATAGACGAGACCAAGGGAATTGCGTCCATAAATTACGCAACAGATCAAATTTGTATAAAGGACGATACATACTACATTTATTATGTTACAATAGCAAATAATAAATAATCGTTACAAATTTTCCGTTGATTTTCCGCTTGCCAGTGGTACGTTCATCGTCAAGATTGCTATCTGTGTTGAAAATATTTATTGAATATTGATAAAAATTTGCATAACTGTTCAAAATACATATATTTCTCAATACAAAAACTTTGAACGCGTTATTTCCAGTATTTTCTGTTTTACAAGTTTTTCTCCATAATTTTCTATAGGCTTCCATCGTGTCTGGGGAAAAATTGTTCAGACTTGTTAGGCCAATATGTCTCAAATAAGCATGCAAAAAATCATAATTTTGTCCACAATGCTTGACTTTGCATCGTTGCTGCATCGAAACTATTCACTTTAAAGAAAAAATGTATAAAACATGTTTTGTAGAAAATTATATTCTATTTTATTTTCAGATAAACATTTTTTGCCTGTGAGGCTCTCGAAGCGAGATAGAACTGTATTTGTGCGCCATTTTTTCACTATGGGGGGGGGGCGCTCACGTTTCGAATTTTTCTCATTTCATTTAGGAAATTCAGATCGGAATCAACTGAACTGTTATGTAGGTATTATAAAATTACGATGTGACCGAAAAACTGAATTGATAGATTTTTTCTCCACTTCTTCGTCAATCAAGTTTTTTCGTAAGCCTCTGAACTTCATGGCCTCCTCGACCCATTCGTGTTAACCTCTTATGAATCAACCACATTTTCTCTTTTCTTCTGACATCCTGTAACTAGTTCCAAATATATATTTTTTTGACACCCTCTGCTCACGTAAATTCGTTAGGGTGAAAGTATGGTTGAACACAATATGTCGTAGATTCTTAGTAGCAATAAATGAATTATAATATTACTTATTGTTGATCAGAATTGTTCTTTTGATATAATTCTTTCACTCTATATAGGATAATACTACTTCAAAGCGGTCATATTTTATCAAACCTCCACTCTCACACTTCACATTGTTCTTCCGCTCTGAAGAAATGGAGATGGAATATCGCAGTAATGTTCATGCCATCGCAGAAACACCAGGAGAATCAATTCCAACATTAGCTACGGCTCGCTTTAATACATATTTTGATGTTTTAGTTTCTGCCATAATTTTTTTCACTGTAGCTGCATCATTATTTTTATTATATTCTCCGACGAAACTTTGGATAGTTGCTTTTATAAAATTCTTCCTTATTCAAATTTGTGCAATTTATTTGTGTTTACGACAAATATTTAAGTTTAATGTTAATATATTCAAGTTGTTTTCAAAATGGTATCGTTGGCATTTTGTGGGCGCGATTTTAGTTAGCATGCCAATTTTAGCTATATTAACAAATTTTTCTTGCACTAATATTAATGTGAAAACTGCAGATTTTTTCTATAACTTTTTTGTGTCGATCGGTTTAATACATTTTTGTAACTTTACCCAGTTGAATTGTTGGATGAAAAACTTTTTGGCAACTTTCTATGCTGTCCTCTTTTTTATTCTGATTAACACTAGTCATTGCCCCGTTAACAGACCGAATTTAACAATTGAACAAAGCATGTCTCATGCTCAAAATATCAGCTTACAGTATAATCTGCTACAGACCATTGCAGCTCTTCAGTCTAGAAGCAGATTTATGGAAGTCTCATCCTCAAAATTGTCAGCGAACAATACACTTTATACTCTAAACCGTTCGGACGTAAATATTATCGACGAGGTGAATAATCTCAATGACTCGACAATTAAAGTTGTTCCTATGCTTGAACACCAAAACAATTACAGTTCATTCTCAGTCGATTCAAATACCAGGTACATTGTGCCTAAAAAATTAGTTCATGATCGGAATTTAAATTTTTATTACACTGAAGTTTACATTGATATTATTTTATTACTGCTTTTAGTATGGTTCTTAAATCGCGAATTTGAAATAAGTTATCGTTTGAGTTTTCATGGCAATGTTGTAGCGAATCGAGATAAAGCGCGCGTTCAAAGCATGAAGAATCAAGCTGATTGGTTGCTTCACAACATAATACCTAAACACGTTGCTGATCAATTAAAAAACACAGCGAAGTATTCGGAGAATCATAAGGATGTCGGTATTATATTTGCCAGTATTGTTAATTTTAATGAAATGTACGATGAAAGTTATATGGGAGGCAAAGAGTTTTTACGTGTTTTGAATGAATTAATTGGCGATTTTGATGAACTGTTGTTACAACCGCAGTTTAAAAGTGTAGAAAAAATTAAAACTATAGGCAGTACATTTATGGCCGCAAGTGGCTTAGATCCAAAATTGAGAAAGGAAAATTCGGATTCATCAGAACATTTATACGCTTTAATGGATTTTGCCATTGCCATGCAAAAAGTCATTGATGATTTTAATCGAGATCTTTTGGAATTTAATTTGATTTTACGTGTGGGTTATAATTTTGGCGATGTAACCGCCGGTGTCATAGGCACAACTAAATTATATTACGATATTTGGGGCGATGCAGTTAATATCGCCAGTCGTATGGATTCCACGGGAGTCAATGGAAGAATACAAGTAGGCGGGGCTTGTTTAAAAGTGCTCGAACAAAAATATGATTTTGAACCGCGAGGCTCTGTTTATGTCAAAGGTAAAGACAATATGAACGTATACTTGTTACTTGGTAAAAAAGTCGATGCTCATGGCGAGGGTTGAAGTATTTTCAATTTAAATTTGTTGAATGATAGACTTGTCTAATTTCTGACAAAAAAAATTGTCAGATCATGTGTCATCTAGTATTATATGGTCAAGCCATTAGTTTTAATGAAAATTTCGAGAATTTACGTATATTTAAAGGAACGATAATGCTGTATGAATTATCATTGAATGTCAAACTATTTCATGTAAATGTTAATAATTGAGGTCTGTACTTGCCTTGCAAAAAATAGCTCTTAATAATAAATTGACCAAAAAAAAAGATACGGTATAACTATAAGTATTATTATAGTCGTTATAAATAAGTGTATATATAAATATGTTTAAATTAAACAACGAAACTAATATATTGACAAAAATGATAGAACATTAATATACCATTAAAAGAAAACTATTTTTACCAATGATAATATATTTTACATACAAGATTCTTGCCATTATTAGTTATAGAAATGAATATAAATACAAAAAAAAAAAATGTTAACGAATGAAAGGATGAGTGATCACTTTTATCTATTGTTTTTGCTTTTATTATTTTAACAGTAAATTTTGGACATTTTATTTCTATTTTATTTTTGTTACAAAAGTAATTTTAATCACACTGCTGAAAATACATAATGGTGTTGAGAATGGAATAGGAATTGAAATTTACCGATAATAGCATAGAAGCATTCAAAGCGTACCGAATGGTTGATTATATTTGCTGCAGTATATCTCTCCCTTTTAATAACAACTCCAAAGCTCGGCGAATAGTGTTTTATGGTAAAATTTGATTTTTAGAAATTCATCTTAAAAATATATAAAAACAAAACCATAAAATTACCAAAGGAAGTAATTAACTAGAATACAGATATGGTTCAGTTCTACATAACAGTCATGCTTCGTTTCTGATACGATTTTAAACGCTAAATCTGCTTTCAAACTCATACCAGAAATCAAGTGTTTGTGTCTTATAGTCACTAGAATTATGTACTCCAGTCACTAAGTGTTTATAGTGATCTGAAGTACCTACATTAATCACCATAATCGTTATTTTGTAACAGTTACCGCTATTGTACCTGTTGTATATTTAGGTTGTATATTTATTTAATTTAAATTCTTCATATCCATTGCGTAAATTTAAGATCAAATTGTGAGCTGAAATTAATATGTCATTTAATTTCTCATTTCATAAGTTGATTCCCTGAAACCCTTATGACCATTATATTTTAACTATACAAACTTAAATTGTCTGCATGTGGCACTCGGGGCTCCGGCCTCAGATTTTTATTTTAACAAACCGGTTGACTGGCACAACTTACATTAGTTTATTATTTTGTTAAAAATCAGTACCTACACTTATTTACATTCATGTTGTCTAATTAATAGATACACGCTTAATGATTTTTTAGGGTGATTTTGTTGTTTAAAACGAAATAATTTGCCAGGGTTTCTGTTTACTGGCGTTGAGAACACAGATATATTAGAGTTGCGTCATCTGTCGTTGTAGTAGTCGTCATGAGAAATATGTTCGGAAAAGGTTCATATTTATTATTTTATTATGATTGAAAGTGCCTTGTTCAAAGAGTGTGATGAAAAGGATAAATCCTACTATCACATTGTTTGCGAGGATACGACATTGGTGTTCTTCAGCAATGAGGTAATCCAGGACCAAACTATAATAGAACTTCTTTATAATAATCGTGTTTAATACGATTTACTGGATATTCTAAGATGTGATGGTTTCCGTACACTAAATTTTATGGTCTTTTGAAATTCGTTGTAAACTAGATCCACTATATTTAAACGGTATACCTTGAATGGTATAATAGCTTTTTACGAAGATACGGGACTGTTAAAAAATTTATGTTCACTTGAGTTTAAAACAAACTCAAAATGAGTGAAAAAAATTAATAGATATTTTCTGGACATATGATATTACAACTACATATTTAATTTGATTAATGTTGATATGTAAAAATTTACAACATTGAGGGCAACTATTTCCAAATACCACATTCAATTTATATTTTATTATGCTGCAATTTATATTAACAAACAGTCCACAATAAACTATGTAGATTCGTCTTTAGATTGTTAGGAGAAAAAGAACATTTTCTTCATACTATGCCGAAAGTACGTATTTTCTGATTCGATTTTAATGTCGAAAGTATAACATTTATGCATTGTTGTTGTCACAAGCTGCAATTACACGCACGGCGTTTGTCATCACAAGTTCGCTCATAGATGTCTATGTGTACGCCAGTAGGTAGCCATCTGCTGTTATATGGAAATTTTTAGATGCATGTGTCATTACGTATATAACCTCAACATTGCTCACTTGAAAGTCAGTAGTTTTTTTATATATTGGTGAAAGTGCGTACTTTCGGCATGGTATGAAGAAAAATAGTATACACCACACGAGCAGAAAGTTGAAAGTCCTGCACTGCGCGACATATGATGCCCTCGACTTCGCCTTGGGCATCATGTGGCGCAGTGCAGGGAATTCAACTTTCGACTCTTGTGGTGTAATATACTATTTAATAAATTTGGTAGTTTAAAAATTATTGATGTGAAAATTATGTGTCACTTAGTAGAATCAGCACAAATATAAATAATCTGGATACAGTGTAGGTAAAAGTGGTACAGAAATTATCAGTTACATATAGCATCACTAATTTTAGTTATTATAATGTACTGGATAAAGAGAATAGCATAAAGGTGAAACTGCACAAGTGTTTAGAGCTCTGCTAATATTTGAAGAAAAACGATTGATCCCAAGTTGCAACGAGTGCCATTTGTTGAAATGCCCAACCAAATACTTTCAGTCTATATATTATAAAATACTTATCTAGAAAGAAATACCTATGGGGTTATACCTGTTAGATTTTTACAAATTTTAAACATGCTTTAACAGGTATAATCTATAACTTTTATATATAATATATGATATATATATATATATATATATATATATATATATATATATATATATATATATATATATATATATATATATATAAATAATAAAATCGCAATTTCCAAACTTTGTTCAATAAACCATGCTTTACGGAAATAGACGCTGAGGAACTCAGTTGTTGCGCGTCTATAATTACAATCTTTTTTCTTGCGGAAGTACTGATCGTATATTATTGCAATGAAATACAAAGTCCACACAGTGCAAGATTGTTAGTGTATTTGCCATATGGCAACATACACTATTGGCGTCGGTCGGATGGCGGGACCTAGGGGTCGGACCAAAATTTCTCGACGTTTCATAACCTCCTAAGCACTTTGGCACCATTTTTAAAAATGTTTATATATATATATATATATATACGTATATGTATATATACGTGCGGGCAATAACTTTCGAAAGAGTTAATTGATCTCAACTAAATCTGGCCCACGTGTTGAAATCCATCACCGCAAGGAGCCTATTTAAAATAGGCCTAATCGGACCCTTTTAAGGGTAGTTTTTAGGGGTTGAAAAATGTTTTTGGGCCCCAAAATACCGAAAATATTCTCCCAATCGTTTCAAAATTGAAATTTAACCCTCTGGTAGTAATTAAAAAGTGTCCCTAAAATTTTAATAAAATCGGCCGGCCAGGACTGGATTTACAAATTTTATGAAAACACTCATTTGTAGAGTGACCCATTTACTGAACGGTGTATTTAATTCGGTACACACGTTAAATTGTTAATATTGCAACTAAGAAAAAAAAAATAGCGCGAGTTTGTAGTTTTTCAACCAACTGTACCTGTGCAAGCCTCCATTTGCATCTAACTTCACAACCTGCTAGAACCGTGGCGCGTATTATAAATACATTATAAAGTTAATTAATTTCGGACTTTTATACTGTTTTTTTTTCTTATTTTGTAAAGGTATACATACTTCAAAGAGAAATCAGTAATTCTTAAACTGTTTTATAGCAATGGGCAGTCAATGTGTCTAAAAATTCACTAAAAACGCATGTGCCCGTATCGTGAAGTTTTAGTCATTAAATATAATATATAGATTGATTCTAATACATAAGATTTGCCTGAGATAGCATGCCCTCAAAACTCGATGTTGGTTGTCGTAAACAGAGTCAGCTGTAGCTGGACATTGTGCAGCAAAAAAACAATACAATTTACAAAAGCTCTGTTAGATATCACTAACGTATAAAATTCGTCGCAAACAGGTAACCAATTAAGACACAACTGTGACAGTCGATTTTCTTCAGATTTTAGCTGAGCTCTGATCTCTAGACTGAAATTGTTGAAATTGCTAGCGAGTCAGAATCGTTAGTATTGGTCAGCTGTGGCGCAGGTTTGCATCTAGAATAACGTCGGTTTGTTTATACGAATTTGAAATACTGTGTTTTTGAATTAAAAAATTAAAAAGAAAAAGAAAAGAAAAGTATAAGAAAAAGAAAAGAAAAGAAAAGTATACGACAGCGAAAGACGTTACAGAAAAGGCAAATCAGTACCCACTGTACGTCTTACGGTTAATATAATAATGTGATTCCTTCTCGACAAATAGCGCTGAACTTGTATTCGCTTTTTTAACATGGTGTTTTATGGGCAGTGTTTACTTTTTGAGATACGCTTTGATACTGGGATGTACAGCATATTTAAAAAAAATCTGTTGACAATGACCTTGAATTGTGATATAATTGTAGTGTTTTGAAATTGGAACAATTAAACTTTATTAAATCAAATAATTTATATTGTCACATCATCTAAAACCATTTATAAAAATAAAAAATGTACCTACCTGACTATGAATTGATCACACAGCCCCAATAATTGGTCAGCGATAGAAAATTTTTAACTGAGTTTTAAAATATTTCAAAGTTACCGATAAAGTTAGCATCCCAAATCATGCCCAAAACAAAAATAATGGACGTTTTCGATAAGACTTGAAACATTGATAATTGATTAGGTAAAATTATTAATCAATCAGAAGTAGGAATTAAAAAAAAAAACCCTGGGTCGCAGTGCCAAAACCCTGCCGACAATATAGTGTATTTGCTTGTATAGGGTCGTGTGGTTTTATACTTTTATTATATATTAGAGCTGCGCCGAATATTCGTTTGGTATTCGGCGTATTCGGTGTCTTTTCCACTATTTGTATTCGGCCGAATTATTCGGTTTTGTTGCCGAATATATTCGGTTTAAACATTTCTATTTTTTTGGTTCATGTAGCCAAGGTGTAGAACTAAAAGACAAAACTTCTTATGTAAGATTAAATATATTTATTAGAATAATAATAAGAGAAAATATAATTAATTTCCTAACCTATAGTCAGTATAGTCAACATTTATTTTAAACCTTAAATCAACATTTAATTTCAAACTCAAAACAATATTTATTTTTAAACTTAAAATCAAAATTTTTAATATCCTCAATCAAATGTATATCTATATCAACATTTATCTTTAAACCTCAAAACAATATTTATTTTTAAACTTAAAATCAACCTTAACAAAATAAAATTACTTGCAATATACTGTTCAATTAATTTTTTATTTATAAAGACGTTTCGACCAACAATTTTGGTCCTTTATATTGCAAGTAATTTTATTATGTTAATATATCTATTACTGTTGGTAGAGTCAATATTATTAATTAAAATCAACCTGTTTACGCGGCAAAACAATGAAATGGTAAACCGAATAATTCGGCCGAATATTCGTTTCGGTAAAGGTTAAACCGAATAATATTCGGTATTCGGTGAAACCACTATTCGGCGCATCTTTTACATATATATATATATATATATATATATATATATATATATATATATATATATATATATATTAAAACATTTTTAAAAATGGTGCCAATGTGTTTAGGAGGTTATGAAACGTCGAGAAATTTTGGTCCGACATCTAGGTCCCGCCATCTGACCGACGCCAATAGTGTATGTTGCCATATGGCAAATATACTAATGATAAAAGAAGCATTAATTATATCACTGCACATACGGGTGACTATGTCATATGCAATGATGCATGAATTCAAAGGTACCAGACTGTCATGCACACCTATAAATTGTCATTTTTATCAATAATATTAACCATCGAAGTTTAAGTCCATTATTTAATCATTTTTTTATAAAGTTTAATGGGAATTATGGACAAATTTGATGTGTTAAACTTTTTAATTTATTGCCAACGTTCAACAGTCTTTGCTGTCTTCTTCAGGGCTCAAATTTTGCGCTTTGAAACGTTGGCAATAAATTAAAAAGTTTAACACATCAAATTTGCCCATAATTCCCATTAAACTTTATAAAAAAATAATATTAACCTTTAACTACTGAGGTGAATTTAATTTCACGTAAACACTGACGTGAGGGACCGCAGTGGCCCGTATATATATTATATATGTACTTATAATTAAAAATCTAGGTTTTTTAGGGTTTAGTGTTTAACATTTAGCTTTTGTGGATATATTTAAATAAAATAAAATTATTTTTGTATAATTTATTTGTTTATAATTAACTAATATTTCAAAGTTTAGAAAACACTTAGCATTTTTTGGCAAAAATCACATGAGATCATAAATCACAAAGTATTTAAAATTATTAAAAAAAATCAACTAATCAACTTACAATCTTAATTTTAAATAATCTTTCTAGCAAATGGCACATGACTGCAGTGGCGGATTTACAAATTTGCCGCCAGTAGTCTATTAAATTTTTGCCGCCCCTACTGACCTCTGAAATTCGATACCCTAGTTCGCAATCATCTTAATTACAAAAACGACTACGCAAATACGTTGTACAAAAAAAATATTTAAGTATTGAAACATATTAACACGATGATTGAATTGTGTGAATGCAACCTAGTAATATTTAGGTACATGGAGAAAAAAAATACAGAGTTTAAATTGCAGTACTGAAACGCTATTGGAATATTTTAAAAACGCATTATCACAAAAGTATATTTTACAGAGCGTTTAGTAATTTTTCATATACAGACGTTAGAGTGTTCAGTATACTGTACAGTACTAAAATATTGAAATTTTTGTTAAACACTCGAAACTCGTTTTCTCTATGTATATAATAATGTTGTTTTCTTATTTCTGTAAGACAAAAATTTTTTGGCCAAATTTGCCGCCTCCTAAAATCTGCCGCCATAGGCTTCAGCCTACTCAGCCTGCTGGTAAATCCGCCACTGCATGAGTGATTATAATACTATAATGGGAACAAAAAATTACAGACATCAATTATTGCGAATTAGACCTACAAGAAATTTCAAAATGGATTTACTTACCGAAATTGCGCGCGTAAACACGTGCATAGCTGTTGACAGCCTCGGCGCAACTAAACTCGGACGTACTTGAAGGTACGCGCGTGAGTGAAGGGAGTAATTCAAAAAAATTACTTTCTCAAGACCTGAGAGGCCCCTACGTCAGTAAATAAAGGTTAATAATCAGACATTGTGTTTTTAGCCGAACTAGGTACCAAATATACTAATAATAATTGATGAGTTAATTTTTTAATTGATCATCTCTGCCTGCTTAAAATGACTTTTTAAATATGGAACTTATTTTGCGTCTAAATGCGTCATCCGCATAAAGCAATGGATAATTTGCATGAACTATTTTTAGGCTTCATAAATAATGCCTAAATACTACAGATAATGATTGATTAATAGAATAAGTCATACACATGCGCAGCAATATAAATAAATCTTTTTTATCATTAGTGTATTTGCCATATGGCAACATACACTATTGGCGTCGGTCGGATGGCGGACTTAGGGGTCGGACCAAAATTTCTCGACGTTTCATAACCTCCTAAACACTTTGGCACCATTTTTAAAAATGTTTATATATATATATGTATATATATATATATATATATATATATATATATATATATATATATATATATATATATATATATATATATATATATATATATATATATATATATATGTGTACGCGCGATAACTTTCGAAAGAGTTAATTGATTTCAACGAAATTTAGGCCACATGTTGAAATCCATCACCGCAAGAAGCCTATTTAAAATTGGCCTAATCGGGCTATTTTAAGGGTAGTTTTTAGGGGTTGAAAACTGTTTTTGGGCCCCAAAATACCGAAAAACTTCTCCGAATCGTTTCAAAATTGAAATTTAACCCTTTGGTAGTGATTAAAAAGTTTCCCCACAATTTTAATAAAATCGGCCCGACAGGACCGGATTTACAAATTTTATGAAAACACTAGTTTGCAGATAGTGACTTATTTATTGAAGGGTGTATTTAATTTGGTGTAGACGTTAGATTGATAATAATATTACAATTAAGAAAAAAATGTTATTTTAAGGGGTGTATTAAGGGGTTAAATTTTTTATTTTGCCCAAAAACAAACTTAATTTCACATAATAAAAGTATAAAACCACACGGCCCTATACAAGCAAATACACTATATTGTCGGCAGGGTTTTGGCACTGCGACCCGGGTTTTTTTTTCTTTAATCTATATCTGACCAATTATAATCAGCGTTTCTAGTTCTATCTAAAACATCCTATATTTTTATTTTTTGGCATAGTTTTTTTCGGGTGACATTGAAAAATTTGGAATTAGTTGAGATCAGCTTAAAATATTTCGCTATCCAGTTTTTTAGCAATGCGTTGTACAACCCAATAATAACGTTATATGGAAGATGATATGATTATTTTAAATTTAAATTGTGATATTATATAGAGATTAATGTTTACTTTTTATTAATATTACTCTTCTAGAGCTCGGAAAAAAAACCTAAATAATGAGAAAAATGTTTAATTCTAAAAACTGGTGTTTTATGCGAATTAAATTCAAATCCACTTGATATTCTTTATTCATCCTTTTAAAACTTACGACTGGACTTCTTAGGTCAAAGCAAATTGAGATTTTGCTAGTTTTGAAAATCATTTTCAAGTCAAGATGCTTGAAACATTTGAGAATATATTTTAAAAAAACATTTTTGTAATGTTTTTATCATACAGGAAGATTATAGGACACTGACTTTACGCGAAGTAATCAGAAGTCCGTTGTTAATAAAACAGTAATTTTTAAATGATGAAGATCGTTATTTTATAAAACTTATTTCAAAATTCCATGTTCTCAGGATCACAACTGAATCTCGCGTGTAATATATGATCACCCCTCTTTCATATTATAATTTATTGGTGATTGAAATTAGATTTTGATATTATTATATGGTACGGAAATGTGGTGAGCTAAAGTACAAAGATATATAAATATAACTTTGATAGAGTATTTGACTAATTTCTACCAACCTTTTTTAAAATTGAGATAAATTTCATAAATTAAATTTGAGTGTTGATATTTTTAATCTCATCTGCAGACTATTTTAAGAACAAAATTAGGTGTAAATAAAACAAAAAGTTTTATATATAAATAACTTTACCTAAATTAAATACATAAAGTATGTAATTAAATTAGTGATATCATTATGAAAATCACATTAGTTATTTGTAACCTTATGAATTACTGTTGTAAACAACACCGTGCACCAAATCATGTACTCTATTAGAATATCAATGACACAACAAAGCAACGTGATTTGATTGTGTATAATAAGTTTTAATTTTTTCAGCAAGTTAATATAATATACTATACACTATATAATATACTATATTGGTTATAATAACAGCTTCGGAACTACACAAAGGACGTCGTTATATCCGCCTGTCGTTACAAGCATCTGGACATTATCAAACAACTAATCAAAATAAAATCTGTTCGCATATATTATAGGGCCTAATGAATAAAATTAAAGCAATTGTTTTTTCTTAAAATTTACTAACAAATGTTTAAATTTATACTGGCTTAAGGTTTTATTCAGAGATTGGCCATCGCATGATAAATCTATGTAAGTACTACATACTAGATGCATATATTTGTACCCACATATACACTATTATGTATAATATATCGCAAAAAATACATAATACCTATGTAAAAAATAAATCTCTTAAAAATAACCAAATATAAATTCTTCAAATTCTAGTAATAGGTACACATGTATACTATGTCTAATTCTGTACGTATTTAGTTTGTCAGATATTGAAGTGCTTGTCTGTCCGTCATTAAAACCGATACCATATTATGACTCAAAATCAGTCGTTATAGTCGATTTGTCGTTATAGCCAATGTCGTAATAAACAATATATTTTTTTTCATATTATGGAAATCAAACAGGATGGCATGTCTTTATGCTTTATATATACTATATATATCTCATTAATAGAAGATTATTAAATTCAGTTATGTCAGTGCATTGTTCGTTTATATAGTTTTATTAAAGTTAACTGCAAAAAAATCTTTCATGGTAAAGACACATCATGGATAAAAAACTGCAGTTTCTAAAATGGCTACCAAACTTTGAAAAAAGCCAAAACAATTGTCTGATGCTATTGTTTATATAGCTTAACTCATAAAGAGATGAAACCCTAAACTTACGAAAGCATCTTGATTGCTTATAATAAGTTGTAATCTGCCATACTAGTGTGAATTATATAAATTGCGTACATCATTTTGACCGAAATAACGTAAAAATCTGGCCTTAATCTTAAACAACACCAATTAATGTCAATTTATTTTAAAAGACTGTGCCTTTATGGCAGGTTCGATCATAAGGAGTATAGGGGTTATTTCAGGGAGTTGATCAAATAACCGGCTCCGTATTGAAAAAAAAATTATACTCAAAAGCTGAGGGGCTCGCTAAATTCGGTTTTCTTGATCCCTTGGTCACCTAGGTACACGCTACTGCTCTTCTTTATGGCTATCTAGGTTTACAATAACAAAACATTATTTGCCTGCTAATCAAATCAAATATGCATAGGTGGGCATTAACTCGTTAATCCGTTAATCGTTAATTAACGAAGTTAACAAAGTGCTTAACGATTTAACTGTTCAGTTAACTTTAAAAAATGTTAACGGACACATTAACTTCCGTTAACTTGCCATAAGTCCGTTCAATCGTTAATTAAGTACCTACAATTCACAAGGACACCGTGCGGACCGTGCCGCGCCGCGAAAAACACGTTCAGACATGTACGATTTTGCCGGTCGGCCGGCGGTCATTGCGAGAAGATGAAGAAGACTTTTTTATTTCGGTCACTCAAAGTAAAGAAAAGTCTAAAAGTCACAAATCTTTAAGAACTAAAGCTCAAAGTCTCGTCAAAATGTGGCTAGACATGAAGTCAAAAGACTCTTTTAACGATGCGGCATTCCTCGGAGAACAGATAATAATAAATCTGTTTATTAAATATAGTACCGCTATACCGTCAAGTGCTGCCGTCGAACGCCTTTTTTCTACGGGAAAAGACATTTTAACGCCTAAAAGAGCCTCACTTTCCGACGAAAACTTCAATATATTGTTGTTTATGAAGGGGAATATGCACCTTATGTCAGACTAGCTGTATTTTGAGTTGAACATTTATTATTAAAAACTCTGATACACCCTTCTTTTACTAATATTTCGTGACCTGCCTAAACTTCCATAGCCCGTATTAACATTAAATATAAAATAGAATTTCTATCGCGAGTTAACGATTTACGATTCGTTAATCGTTAACCTGCAAGATTAACGGCTTAACGATTAACGAAGTTAACTTTTTTAGTAACGGATTAACGATTAACGAAGTTAAGTATTTGATTAACGGTGCCCAGCTATGCAAATATGTTATAGTTACGTAAAACTACTCTTTTTGTTATAAATTTGCTGAAGAAAATTAAAAATTAGATGATTGCTTTTATGAAAATTTTTATTGTTGTTGCTACTGATGTGATATTTTTTTCTGTGTTATTATTTATTTTTTTTGTGGATATAAATTTTGATATAAATAGTTCATTTTATAAAGATTTTGTCATAATTATAAGACATATTAAATTGTATTTAGAGTTTTATGAAATTTTAGAATAAAGTATCTATTAAAAAAAAAATACAATGGAGGTAAACACTATGTGTAAACATATAGGTAAGGCTCGCTTTATTGACTACTGCGCTATTGGCGCCACTGTAATTTAGGAATAATCTCAGTTGATATCGGGTCGGGTTTAATATAATACGCAGTTATGTACGTTTATGTACTGTATTAATGACATGTACAGCATGTACTTTAAAGTTTATGAAAATTTTCAATAACAATAAGACGTGCCATGACACATAAATGTCTATAATTTACAATCATTTATTTTTAACAATTCATTAGTTTCAGTATTAGTCACAAGATAGCACAACTACAAATGCAATTTGTCTACGGATTTGTCATTGCCTATCTTCGTGAAAATCCTAACGGATTTATTATTAGTGTCCGATCGAAACAGAATTTTTAACTGAAACCGAATCTTCGGCCTCGGCCGAAACCGAAATTTATTTAGACATGCTAAAATTTCTATTCTCTAGTGTATTTTTAAAATTTTTATACATAATATACAGATAGTTAATAATTAAAAACCTGGGTCGCAGTGCCAAAACCCTGCCGACAATATAGTGTATTTGCTAATACAGGCAGTGTGACTTTATTACAGTAAAACCTCGTTAACACGAACTCGTAAAAATCAGGCAAAAAGTTCGTGTTATGTGGGAGTTCGTGTAAACCGAGTATGGCATAAAATACAGTCATTTTTTAAGTGTCAAATCATGATTTATTTTAAGTAAACATTGAATAATTATTTATTATAAATTATCTAATAACATTAATTGTTCTTAAATATTATCTGAGTTTGAAAGTTTGTTTTTATTTGTTTACAAAATACATTTCACTATTGTTTTGACGATAAGTTGGTCGGAGTTTCTGTGCAACTTCAGTCAAAATTTCGTGTTTAGTTTGCACATCAAGAGAGGTCTGCTTTCGTTTAGACATCTTGAAGAACTGAAGATTGTACGTCAGACGTCAGTTTATATGTTCACTTCTTAACAAAGCCAAATTGTTAAGAAGCCTTTGCCTTTGTTAATTAGTTTCCAACCTTTTCAATAAATAAGAGGTGAAAAATTTTGAGGTATGTTTCTATTTATAGAATTTCGAGTGAATTTTTAATCTCTCAGTCCTTTGTCTATTTTTAGAATGTGAGCTAATTACTTTTGTAATCCCTTAAGCGAATCTTTTCTTTTAGTTGTATTGTATATTCATTGACCAAAATGATCAAAATATATGATTTGAGAATTTTTGTAGTTCGTATTATCCGATAATTAACCGTGAAGGGACGAAAAAGTTGTTCGAAGTTCGTATTAACGAGGGTTCGTGTTAACCGAACATAATTACATTAAAGCTTATGTGACCATTGTCGAGAGCAAATTTTTGTTCGCGTAAAACCGAAATTCGTGTTAACCGTGTTCGTGTTAACGAGGGTTTACTGTATATACATTTGTTTGTTTTTGGAGAAAATAAAAATTAAACCTCTTAATACACCCCGTAAAATAATATTTTTTCCTTAATTTCAATATTTTGTTCTTGTTTTATCAATTCATTATCTGCACAAAATTATATACAGCCGACAGTAAGTATAGTTCTTTATCCCCAAAAATGTTTTCATAAAATTTATAAGTCCGGCCCTGGCTATCCTATTTTATTACAATTTTAGGAACACCTTTTAATTGATACTAAAAGGTTGAATTTCAATTTTGAATCAATTCCCAGAATATTTTCGGTGTTTTTGGGGCCCAAAACAATATTCAACCCCTAAACATACCCCTTAAAACTAGTGGCCTGGTTCGGCTTCTCCCGGATTACGTATAAAAGATATATTATACTGCATATATTATACTGCAGTGGTCTTTCTTATAGAATAATTGACGAATTTGCTCGCTGTTGCTTTCTATTTATTATTAATAGCCGCACGCGATTGCGATAAAACGGCAGCGACAACGGTAGTGCAGTCTTCGTGTCCATCGTATTATTTTACCTCGCCGCGCTGCGCTCCACTCGGTAGCCTCTGACTTCACCGTATTGCGATTTTGCCAAGCGGGACTGCGCCCCGTTCGGCAGCCTCAACAGTAGTGAGGGCACAGTGAATAAAAAAAAACTAGAACCCGATTGCAGTGCCACCTACAGGGTTTAATTGTGAATCTAAACCATTCTCGAATTCACTTGAACACACAAAATTTCAACAAAATCGGTCCAGCAGTTAAGGAGGAGTTTAGGCACATACACACGTACAGAAGAATTATATACAGGGTAGCTTTTAAAAACTGAACACCTTTCTTATTTTTTCAAATTGCATCCTATGAATTTTTACCCCCTTGAATAACCTTCAGTTCTGAGGGAGGGAAATTGTTTGCTGTATTGCCGTGTTCAGGTGCAGGGCAACGCAGGTCAACTTTATTTTTTCTAATAGAAAACAGTTTCACGGGTAATTGGAATAAAAATAATTTCATTTTTATTCCAATTACCCGTGAAACTGTTTTCTATTATAACATATATCTGGAATTGAACTTTAAAGATGTATTTATTTTTTCTAATATGGACCCATTTTTCCTTGCAAAAAATAAACGATTTGTACCAAAATTTTTTTTGTAAGATGCGAACATGAACCGCGAATCGCTAAAAATTATGGGACGCGTCGAGTTGATTTTCCCCACCATAGAATCTAGGTGCCTGAGAGAAATCGACTCGATGCGTCCAAACGCTATGTCGCGCCCCCACTCGTTGAGTGTAAAAGACGTCACATAGCTTACTGTATTCTGCTTGTCACATGTACGTACATACACACACACACACGTACACACAGAGCTAAAGCCCGCGAAGTACGAATTGAAATTTTTATTTTATTTTAACAGTTTTAATTCTTATTTATTTGCAAACGGCAATAATTTGTAGGCTATTTTAATTTCATGTACCTATGCTATATTAGTGCCTTAATTTGTATATCTTTCATGTCTTTATATTGCATCGCTTATATTTATTAATTATTAATATTTAATCAATTTGTAATAAACTCATATTATGCACAATTAAATAATAATTATATTATGTATACACATTTTTTTATTTGAACAAATTGCAAAACCAAAATCACTGAATGTTTCTGCACCTTCTGTAGTTTTTTTAAACTTTCTAGACATTTCCTTTTTTTTTTTTGAATGGACCAAATGCCAATGACCAATAAAGATCAATGATAGTTTGTTATAAAGCTTTTAATATCTTATTCTTATAGAAAATCAAGATGAGAGAAATGGTAATCATTTTTTTAAACGCAGACTCAATTCTTAAGTGAAATTGTACCAAATAAATTCTATAAAAAATGGAAATTAGGGAATAGTTTGTAATAAAACATTTTTAGATTTACTGGTTACTGCGCCCTATGTTTGGTCAAGGCCTCCTTTTGTTGTTATTATAGCTTAAGTGCATCGCCGCTAGATGGCAGGAATTGTATTAAAAACAATGCAAATTGTATTGATGTGTTGATTGTGTTGTAAAATATATTTTTTCTTTGTAAATTAATATAAAAAAGCCTTCAAATAACAAACTAAACATCGTATGAGTTTCAAGAAATCAGTAGAAACGAGTGAATAAGTAATTCGTTTAACCGAAAACTGGTAAATACTTTATTTTTACAATTTAACGTATCTTTAATTACCTACTGCGTAAAAGCAAGATTCATTATTCCATATAAATTGTTAATTTCGATTTTTACTGTATATTTCCTCAAAATTACCTAATTGAAATAATCAATGCTAATTACTCATAAATCAGGCATTGGTGTTTTTGTACAATTATTTTGGCCTTGAAAGAGGTCAGCTGTATATCTTACCGGAGGAACCCTAACAATACCTAGTAATATAATCGGGTTTATTGTTCGTTTATATCATGTACCTAAACTCATCATAATATATTAATTTAAATAAGAAAATCATAATCTATTAATTATTCGAGTTCTAAAACTTGTGTCAAAAAATATTATTTCCAAACATTATGACGTTTATTATATTATTTATTTTTATAATTTAAAAAAAAAAGTATACAATCACATTTTTATCTTTTAATTACCTACCTATTTTCGAATTTAGACATGATTTTCAAACTCAGTAACTCGTTTTTTTATGCAGCTTTTTTTTACTTCTTTTTAAAGTTTTTTTCTATTTTTTTTTTTTTGTAATTAAGGTACCTATAGACTGTTCGTCAGAACTAAATGTTGAGTTATGTTGAAAATACACACTGTATTACACAAACATTTTTTGAGCACTCGGTAAGTTACTAAAAATAAAATCACTTATCTGTTAATAAGTGACAGTTCACTTCTTCAAGACTGATTTTTCAGAGTATAATAATATGTAAATTTTTATTGTAAAATTATTTTATATCCATAAAAACATTTTGAAAAAAATGCGTTCACATTTTTATTAAAAATTAAAAAACATGTTTCAACAGCTTCGTAAATTTTATTTATCATTAATATTACACGTAATTAAATAAAAAGGATCCTTTTTATTTAATTTATTTCAAGACCTGATTTTTCCTAATATTACACGTAATGTCATAATAAATTATCACAGATTTCAGATTTGACTTCGCGTATATACCTTTGTTTTTATAAATTCCTTCCAGCAATTTACCACTGCCAGTTTTTCCTTTGTAGTCAAAACATTATTTTTTCCTGGCATTTTATTATATTTATTCTTATTATATTTTTATGATTTATAACAATTTTCTGAGTTATTTTCTCAAATTTTCAAGAAAAACATATTAATTATGTTACTTGTTTATTTATACCATTTCCATGACAAATTTTAATTTAAACTAGAAAGTTTATCCGAAACTCAAGTGTATTTTTACCACCCATACGAACTGAAAAAAACTTAAAAATTTGTTTAGTGCTGCGAACATAAGTCAGGATTTAGTTCTGACATATATTCATAGCTGGGCACCGTTAATCAAATACTTAACTTCGTTAATCGTTAATCCGTTGCTAAAAAAGTTAACTTCGTTAATCGTTAAGCCGTTAATCTTGCAGGTTAACGATTAACGAATCGTAAATCGTTAACTCGCGATAGAAATTCTATTTTATATTTAATGTTAATACGGGCTATGGAAGTTTAGGCAGGTCATGAAATATTAGTAAAAGAAGGGTGTATCATTAGAGTTTTTAATAATAAATGTTCAACTCAAAATACAGCTAGTCTGACATAAGGTGCATATTTCCCTTCATAAACAACAATATATTGAAGTGTCCTTGTGAATTGTAGGTACTTAATTAACGATTGAACGGACTTATGGCAAGTTAACGGAAGTTAATGTGTCCGTTAACATTTTTTAAAGTTAACTGAACAGTTAAATCGTTAAGCACTTTGTTAACTTCGTTAATTAACGATTAACGGATTAACGAGTTAATGCCCACCTATGCATATATTATGGTTAAACACTCTATAGGTATATTGATCTAACATTGTGTAAGTAGGTATACCCTATTCACCTATATATTATGTCAGAACTAAACGTTTTTTTATTTATCCACAGGAAATTGGACAATTAAATATAGTTATACTAATTTAAAATTGCGACGTTTCGATAATTGTTGTAAACTTCGTCAGGCACAACTTGCGTTCTGATACACAAAAATTAAATTTAGTTTATAAAGACATTTTTAAAAAATTGTTAACTAGGTATAACGTTCGTAATATTTCTATTTGTTTTACACATATTTGTGTCTACCATTTATTTATTATTTTTTAAATCAAAAAAATTTAAGTCAATTGCTTTTCTAAATTAATTAGTTACCACAGTTACTTTTTATGAAAAAAAAAATTTGTCTAGCAAATATAAAACACATTTAGTATTTGTTTGAAATTTCATTGTTTTGTTTTAGAGAAAAAATTATTTCATAATTTTAATTTGTTTGAATAATTCACTATTTGAGTTAGTTATATATATCTATATGTCTTTATACATTTTATTAATGTTATAGTTAACGAAGTAGTTAAAGGTACTATTTCAGTTTTATTATAAAAAATTGTAATTATTTCATTATATTAATTTGTATTTGTAATCATTTCAATTGTGCCTGACGAAGTTTACAACAATTACCGAAACGTTGCAGTTTTAGTATAACTATATTTAATTGTCCCATTTCCTGTGAAAAAAATACATATTGTTTGGTCTCACAGCCTGCTAAGTTAAAACTTATTGAAGTTATACTACTTTTGGCGCACCGAGGATAATTATTTCTCTGTTACGGAGCTGCGCACGTAGCATGCAACGAATATGTTGCGGAAGTTGTTTTTGAGACGTCAGAATAGTTATTTCATAAAACAACAAAATACATTATACTAGCGACATCGGACGGAACTTCGTAAAAGCTATTAGTTTATACTTTTTTGCACTTAGTCGTTTTTCATACCCATGTCCTGAATGAATAACAACTTTTGACAGTTAAATAATTTCAATACTTGTATTTTATTATTATTATTATTATTATTATAGATTCAACAGTATAAAACCCTTTAATAGTTAAAAAATGACTTTATGCAGGCACTAAAAATGTTACTTTTGAAAATGGAAAAAAATAAAATGTATGTCGTAGGATAATTAAAAATTAAAAAAATTGGATTTTCGCGAAAGTCTTAGGACATTTGCAAAAAACCGGATTCCAGTTACCCGTTTTTTTGCAATCTTCCTAGGATTTTCGCGAAGATCCAATTATTTCAATTATCCTACAACATATATAAATTATAAGACCACAAACATAACCCAACCTGCGTTTATAAATGTTTTGCCATCAGGTTTACTTTCATTTCAAACACGACTGTGTAACCCAGAAAGAACAATTATCGATGATTTTAGAAAAATGGGGTCAGGAAAACTTTTAAGTCAGCATTTAGTTCTGACATTCTATCGTGAATCCCGTACATCTACATAATTCACGATAGAATGTCAGAACTAAATTCTGACTTATGTTGGCAGCACTAAACTAAAGTTTTTTTCAGTTCGTATGGCTGGTAAAAATACATACGAATAACATTCAAAATTGCTATGGAAACAGTAAACAAACAACTAATTTGATTAAAATATTGTGTCGGAAAAATGTTATACCAAAGTAAAATAATTTATTTAAGTAACAAAATGTCTGGAAAAGAAAATAATTTAAGGCGAAAAGAGAAACTGGCAGCGGTCAATTGTTACGACGAATTAAGAACAAAAATAAATACACTGAATGAAACAATTAAATATACATTTTGCGAATAAAATTATGTTAATTATTAGCTCTGTGATGTGATGAAATTAATATACTAAACAATTCAACTTCTCCCGAATGTCATCTAGTGGAGTGCCGTAAGATTTATACCTCGGAATCTTCATAAAAACGGTTGGACTGCATTGTTAAAAGCTCAAATAGAAAATTAAAAAAAAAATTGCGTTTCTCGATTGCGGGAGTGGATGCCTCTCCTTCTCGGAAGTGAAAAATGTTTCGTTGAAAATAAGTACGGAAATGGATAGGTTGACTAATTCTAAGCAACTTTTGTTCTGTAAAGTTTTTTCTGAAAGTCCATACTTTTCGACTTATTCGCGAGTGTGTCAATTTTTCAACCAATAAACCCACGTTTTCAGATGGTTTTTCCCGAATAACTGAAAGAGTAAGTATTTTAATAAAAAAATCGTTCTTAGTTCAAGCACTTCAAAAAATGTTCCATGGTTTCCCCCGAAAATGCATTGTCTTTTGGTAACTCACGTTGAAACTTTCAATTTTGGCTTTTGACGAATAAGAACCAACCTTCAACAAGGTGGTACTCCGTTTGTATTGGGTCTACAGACACTATAAACTCACCATTATTTTTGTTTTTTTTATAAGCTACATTTTTACTAAGAATGATTTTTTCGATAAAATACTTACTTTTTCAGTTATTCGGAAAAAACCATCTGAAAACGTGGGTTTATTGGTTGAAAAATTGACATTTACACTCGCGAATAAGTCAAAAAGTATGGACTTTCAGAAAAAAACTTTACAGAACAAAAGTTGCTTAGAATTAGTCAACCTATCCATTCCCGTACTTATTTTCAACGAAACATTTTTCACCACCGAGAAGGGGTGGCATCCACCCCGCAATCGAAAGCGGCAAATTTTTTTTTACCTTTTTTATTTGAGCTTTTAACAACGCAGTTCAACAGTTTTTATGAAGATTCATTGACTGGCCCTGGATTCCGAGATTTTACAATTTTTACGCCTTACGGCACTCCACTCCACTAATCTAAATTGTAAAAAATACAAATACACAGAATAAACATATTTTTTAGTTGTTTTATAGATATAAAATAATTTTACAATAAAAATTTATATATTCTTATACTCTGAAAAATCAGCATTGAAGAAGTGAACTGTCAGTTTTTGACAGTTAAGTAATTTTATTTTTAGTAACTTACCGAGTGCTCAAAAAATGTTGATAGATAATACAGAGTGTATTTTCAACATAACTCAGCATTTAGTTCTGACATTCTATCGTGAATAATTAATACGTACATGGAGCAAAGAACAATACTATCGGTTACTATGTAATTGCTATTTGAAATAGTCTGTAATTGTTGTTTGTTTTGAATTTTTAATTTTATCAGTAGATATCTTTGATTCGCATTCAAGTAGAATTTGAGAAATATTGTAAGCAATGTTAAAATTATTAGAGCTTAAAAATAATTCTCAAAGTCTTTTAATCTTTTATGTGCTTCTAAAATGCTAGTTAGAAGTTTCATTTCTTCATTCTCAGTTTCAATTTTGGCGACGATAATCCGTTGTCGTTTAGTCTGTCCGAAATTAGGAGGTTTTACATTACATTTTTCAATTGTGGCGACGTCAGACTGTCTGTGTCCGTTATATGGAGGGTCCGTTATTTAGAGGTGTTGATATTAAGAAAATCGTATTGTAAAAAATTATGTAAAAGCAAAATCGTCCGCAATTTAGAGGTGTCCGTTTTATGGAGGTGTCCGAAAATAGAGGTTGTCGAGAGATTTGATATTACGATACCAATCCTTCAATAAAGATAATAGACCGGGATCCGGCTGCAAAATTACTACATGAATAATGTAGACAATCAAAATCAAATTTTTAAGTATTTTTACAAGTGGGGGAATTCATTTTTCATAGGGTGCCAATTAAAAATTGCTCGCCAGTATTATTAATTAAAATATTATTAATTGAATTTTGGGGAAAAATTTCGTTCATATCGTATATAAATAAAACTTACACCACTTCACAACAGTGTATTTAAAAGATCTGAAAAGTCACGGGTGCCGCCGATTTCTTAGCCGCAACCCCTAAGCAGCCAGGTGTAAACAGGTATAATTTTGTAGAAACTTTTCGTTCATAACGTACATTTATTTCATCTATACCACATTAAAGCTAATTTTTTTCTGAATTTAATGTTATAGGGTTGCCTGTAAAAAAAAGCCCACAAATCGAGGTTGCCTGCCCTTGAGGTAGTACCCTCGCCAAACCCGTTTTCTTAGGATTTGTTTGAAATTTAGCCAAAATAATGTTTATGTAATTCTGCATCGATTGGCGGAGAATGAAATTTTTGAACAACACAGTTTCAGAGATATTAAATTCCAAAGTTCGAGAACATATTATGACACAAAATTTATTATAATAAGTGTTCAATGAAATATTGACCAGGTATTCTTGGAATTCATTTTGTAAAAATGGTAAATATCGTTGTTGAGTCAAAGTTTCTTCGTAAAAATAAGGTCCCAAAAGTATATTGCCGATTATCCCTATCCATACATTCACTGAAAATGCACCTGCGCACGGGCTTCGACAACTATGCAAGGGTATTCATTATCCCAGTTATGAGTATTTCGATTATTAAAAATTCCATTTGTATGGAAATTTGATTCATCTGTCCAGATTATGTCGCTGAGATATTGTCTTCCAGCATTCAGTAACCATTCACAAAACACTATCCTGTTGTTTGGATCGTTGGGATGTAGTGTTTAGACCAAATGTATATGATTTTAGTTTGTGCAGCTTTAAAACTTTTAAAATTTTGTGTCTTGCAACATTTAATTCAACTGCTGCCTGTCTTGTAGAAATTCTAGGATTAGCTATGAAGTAAGCTAAAATAGCAACAGCATCACCATTGTCATCGTTTCCAATGCTGTTTTGGATGGTGCTATTTATAGATTTTTAGAAAGACCGGTGGTCCGTAGTGACTTTTCTAAATTTTGAAATGTATTAATGTGAGGATGTCTTCTGTTAGGGTATAAATTTTGATACAACGTAGCAGCTTCGCGTTTATTAGTGTATTTGCCATATGGCAGCATACACTATAGGCGTTGGTCGGATGGCGGGACCTAGGTGTCGGACCAAAATTTCTCGCCGTTTCATAACCTCCTTAACACTTTGGCACCATTTTTAAAAATGTTTATATATATATATATATATATATATATATATATATGTATATATATATTTATATACGTATATACATATATATATATATATATATATATATATACATATATATATATATATATATATATATATATATATATATACATACATATATATATATATATATATATATATATATATATATATATATATATATATATATATATATATATCTATATTTATATGTGCGGGCAATAACTTCCGAAGGAGCTAATTCATTTTAACAAAATTTGGCATACATATATATATACATATATATATATATATATTTATATGTGCGGGCAATAACTTCCGAAGGAGCTAAAATTTCTCGACGTTTCATAACCTCCTAAACACTTTGGCACCATTTTTAAAAATGTTTATATATATATGTATATATATATATATATTTATATATATATATATATATATATATATATATATTTATATATATATATATGTGTGTGTGTGTACGCGCGATAACTTTCGAAAGAGTTAATTGATTTCAACGAAATTTGGGCCACGTGTTGAAATCCATCACCGCAAGAAGCCTATTTAAAATGGGCCTAATCGGGCTATTTTAAGGGTAGTTTTTAGGGGTTGAAAACTGTTTTTGGGCCCCAAAATACCGAAAAAAATCTCCGAATCGTCTCAAAATTGAAATTTAACCCTTTGGTAGTGATTAAAAAGTATCCCCACAATTTTATTAAAATCGGCCCGACAGGACCGGATTTACAAATTTTATGAAAACACTAGTTTGCAGATAGTGACTTATTTATTGAAGGGTGTATTTAATTTGGTGTAGACGTTAGATTGTTAATATTACAATTAAGAAAAAAATGTTATTTTAAGGGGTGTATTAAGGGGTTAAATTTTTTATTTTGCCCAAAAACAAACTTAATTTCACATAATAAAAGTATAAAACCACACGGCCCTATACAAGCAAATACACTATATTGTCGGCAGGGTTTTGGCACTGCGACCCGGGTTTTTTATTATTTGACCTGTGGAAACAGTATAGCATACCAACTTTTTCATTGTTTGTGTATTGATAATTCATTATTTCTTGATTGATTACACTAATAAGAACTTATTTCTGTCTCATCTGCCAAGAAACTACTAAGTAATATAAACAAATTTTACAGATATTTGCAATAAAATAAAACAAAATCACAGCATTCTACAATTCAATTGTTTGAAATAGCAATACTAATTTAAAAGTAAACTGGTACTTGTGACACATCGTTGTATAGAAAAATTGATTTGCAATCCGATTTCGTACAAATATACAGGGTATTTAACTTTTTCTCGTATCATAATTATTTCAGCAGTCCCTATTTGAAAAAATAATGTTGACCTGCGTGGCCCTGGACCTAAACGCGGCAGATGAAAAAAAAATACGCCAATCAATTTCCCCCCACCTGAACTGAAAATCATCTAAGGGGGTAAAAATTCATAGGATGCAATTCGAAGGAATAAAAAAGGTGTTCGGTTTTTAACCGACTTCAAACAAAAGGAGAAGGTTCTCAATTCGTCGGAATCTTTTTATTATTTTTTATGTATGTTCCCCGATTACTCGAAGACGCCCTAACCGATTTGAAAAATTCTTTTTTTGTTTGAAAGGGTATACATCCCAGGTGGTCCCATATAATTTTTATTAAAATCTGATCATCCGTTTTTAAATGACGTCAAAAAAACATATTTTTTAATGTATGCTACCTCATATCTCCAACATTTTTAAAGAGATTATGATGGTTCTTTTCTTATTTAATAGGGCACATCTTCAGGATGATCCCACATAAATTTTACTTAAATCTGTTCAGTGGTTTTTAAAAATGTGCGAAATAAAATCCACTAAAAAGTAAAAAATAAAAAAACTTAAAAAAAATATTAACCTCCTTCAAAAAAATCTCTAAAAAGATGAAAATAATGAAATTTTGAGGTCGGAGCTAATTTCATTACAAAAAAAATCACTAAAAAGATGAAAATAATGAAATTTTGAGGTCGGCGCCTATTTAATAAAAGGAGATATGTAATTAAAAGTTTTTGTAATGAAATTAGCTCCGACCTCAAAATTTCATTATTTTCATCTTTTTAGTGATTTTTTTGAAGGAGATTAATTTTTTTTAAAAGTTTTTTTATTAAAAAGGCACTCTGTACATACATATATAATTATACATCCGAACATCATTTTGACGTCTTTTTATTATCAATATATTTTGGCGTCTACAAGAAATAGACGTAATAATAAATTAAACTTTGACAAAAGTATATCGAGCTTTATAAGGGCTGTTATATCAAATTTCGTCTCAGATTTTAGAAAATCGTTATTTGGTATTTCAGCGCCAGTTTTATTTTTATGAAAAGCAAATGGGGCTACGTACATATTTTTTCCATGGTATTATCAATACCTATATAATATTACCAAGCATTTTTTCCTATAACGACAAACGTTCCCCCCTGCACGTTTGTCATTATAGTGAAAAATGCTTGGTTAAAGTTAATTCTCGTTATTTGTGCAAAAAAATATATAACGATAAAATATTTAATCGAGACAATTTGAAATTGTTATGGGAATAAATTCGTTACGGAATGATACATTCTCAAAAAATATCACAGGAAATTAATGCCATGTTTACTGAGCTCTCTGAACAATGCTCGGTCGCCCATATATTATGTTTTAAAACCCCACAATATTCTTGCATACAAGAAATGTTTTGTTGTAAACATAGTCTGGCGTAACTGGGGCTAATAACTGCTTTTTGTAAAGATTTTAATAACACTAAACATCTTTTTAAATGCCTGTCGACTAGGGTAAAGTGGATGTGAAATGAATCATTGGGATAGTTTTTTGTTTGTTTTTTTTTTGACTATATGGAGCACAGGGAGCTGTGACCTAATCACGAAACCACATTTTGCTATGTTTCAATTTTCGAACGACAGGAAGCATAACGTAATTGAAGACCTCGGTGCAAGAACCGGGCAACTCCATTTCAGACCGAAATTGAGTTATTGTATTTAACATATAGAATTTTTTGTTGCGCATCTTCTGGTGCAAGAATCAGGCAAATCCAACGATTCCCTACTAAGTTAGCACGGGAAAGGATTTATCTGAGAAGCCATTACGGTGCAAGAGTCAGGCAACTCCAGGAGATACCTGATTTTAGCACCGAAATGTACGCGTGTAGTGGGAGATGTCGGGGTGGGGATTTTAACGGTAAGCCTTCCAGCGGCTTCAATCGTGTGCGGTATGCGGTGGGATTAGTTTGTTTTATAGTTTGTTCCGTGCAATATTGTGCAATACGTTGTAATGTCGTCGGAAACTGAAAGTGAGCCCTTTCAAGATTCGGGGAGTGAATATGTTCCGAGTGACTTGGATCAACCTAGTACAAGTAGAGCATCGGATGAACGGCCGCCTAAGACAAAAAAAAAGCGTGTTCGCAAAAGTTTGGATGGGGCGTCGACGAGAGAAAAAAGAAGTAGAAAACGAGTAAGAAATGAAAGTGGCTGGCAAAGAAATGTGAGGAAAAAGCTAAAAGCCTGTGGGGACGAGCATGTCAATTCTGTGAAAAAGGTTGTACCCAAAAGAATAGTGGGGGCGTCTTGTACTTGCCGGCTTAAATGTTTTGACATAATTAATGAGGTACAAAGAATGAGGCACAAAGAATGTCTATTCTTACTTCTTTTAACGAAATAGGAACAAAAGAGAGGACCCAAATTCTGGCCATGTTAACGAAGATGAAGACGCAGGAAATGTTAGCGATGCTTCCTATATTTAAAATATTATTTGTTTACAATACTTCAAGTCAAACATTTAATTTTCAATAAAAAAATGCAAATTCATTATATGTGTTTTGACCCTATTTTCAAAGTTTGGGTTTTCGGGGCAAGAAACAGGCAACTCCATTTTTTCAAACTTCTTTTTCAGCTTCTATAATGCAAATAAAAAGTAGTATCTAGGTAAAAACAACTTATCTAATTTTACTCTAGTGGACTCGTGACATTCAGTACATTTTTTTAAAATTTCTTGAAAATATTAAGTTTTTTTCGATTTCCCAACATTTTAAAAAAGTGGAGTTGGCCGGTTCTTGCACCGAGGTCTTCAATTATGAAATATACTAATTTATGAAACTCAAATATTCGTGCGTTATTATGATACGAATAGTATTGAATAAGTTTTTGAATAAGTAAAAAAATTTGGCAAATTTCAAGATGATTCCTTTCATCACAGACAAAGTTAAAATACATTTTCGAGCAATTTAGATGAATGTTTCATATTACACCCGGGGCGGATTACTTTTTGAACTCAAAATAAAAATGTAGAGAATAATACAGTAATCTAAAACACGCTGAAACAATGTAAAAGTGACCCACTTTACACCTATTGACGATACCACCTTTAAAAAAAAATTGCATTGCTGGTAAGAAAAACAGGCATTATAAATATTGTATCATTACATATTTATCATTAGTTCATCATGGTAACGGACAGTTTTTCAATAATTCGAAATATTTTTGCCTAAAGCACTGTTTCTTTTTTAAATATAGCAAAATGGTTGTGGAAACGGATGAAACAACGTCATCAAGCAGCGGTGAGCCGACACCGACACATGTAGTGACATCGAGTGGAGCTTCACAAACTAGAGTTAATCCAACTTTATTGTCATCATTGCACAGTGTTCTATTTGTTATTAGCTCTGCTTTAATTGGTTTTACGGCTGCAAGAAATACTTTGACTTGGTAAATATATCATCTGTTATAAAAATTTTATATTAATAAGGGTAAAATATAAATTTTAAGTTTAAATTTAAAACAGCGTCAGCCCTTAAGGTGAGGCCATGTAATCAATATATATCCCAAAACACGTTTTCTTATCTTCATAAATTTGACTTCTTAATGCTGTAGAACATTTCAGTAAAAAAAATTCACGAAGTTGAGTCAAATCTTCTTTCCAGAGCACGTGAAAACGAAATGTTCAAATTCTATGCAACTTTTTCTGATTAGTTTTGTTGCAAAGTTCGATCGGGTGGAAAGAAAATATGTTTTTTTACCAAAAAATAGCAAAAACTTTTTGTTACTTTGAACAGAATTTGAACATTTCCTTTTTATGTAGTTTTAGATATTTTTACCTAATTTCGCGAATTTTTTTACTCAAGAATATAGTAAAACCTTTTGTTTTTATTCAAAATGTACCGAGCTGGGTAAAGTAGTGGTGACAGCACTAGACTCGCATTCGGGAGGTACCGGGTTCGAATCCCGGCGGGGGCAGATGTGGCTGGGACTTTTTTCCTACTGCCTCTCGCCGAGAAACGGTAATTCCTGTACCGGCCATCTTGATTGAGGTTTTCTCTCAATTAATTCCAGATAAATATCGGGATGGTTCCTTATTTGAGGCCATGGCCGATTACCTATCAAACTCCTAGTTCAAAAATTACCTACCTTATCCTAATTTCCTATAATTCCTTCTTTCGCCCATTGCTATTACATAAGTTGAAGTTGTAAAAAATGTAGAAAATAACGGGAAGTGGTCCATGAAAAAATAGTAATGGTGCGAATGGCGTCTGTTATGACATAAAGTCGAGAAACGGACGTTAAACGCATTATTATTAGTGTATTTGCGATATGGCAACATACACTATTGGCGTCGGTCGGATGGCGGGACCTAGGGGTCGGACCAAAATTTCTTGACGTTTCATAACCTCCTAAACACATTGGCACCATTTTTAAAAATGCTTATATATATATATATATATATATATATATATATATATATATAAATATATACATATATATACAGGGTGTCTCAACCGACGTTGGCAAACATGGGTAACTTTGTTATTAGTGGAGATAGAAAGTCGGTTAAATGGGCAATGTAGTGCAGAAAATTGTGTTCATTAACGTCCCGTCGAAAAAACAATTGAATTTTGACACCCTATGAATTTATTCAGAAAATAGTGAAAATTGCCATTTATGAAAACTGGCCATAACTTTTTTATTTATGAAGATATTTGAAAATTTCATTAACCATTCTTTGATAACTTTTCAAGGGCTTTTCAGTGGCGTAGGTTTAATTTTTTTATTTCCACTACATAATGAGATATTGACATGAACCTTGGTTTTTCTTACGGACGGCATTTTTGATTTTCAGATATTCGAATTCTGCTTATTTTTCTGAATAATTTGATATAGCATATCCTATATCTAAACGAATCACAAGCTACAAAACAGACCAAAATAACTTTTTGACGTTATCTATACCGGTCAAAGTGTGTCGTGTAAAACAAAATTTGTTGAAACAAATACTTATCGACAGGTTAACAATCTGTTGAGCGATTGCTACAGTTTTGCTAATTTATTTTGTTTGATTTAGTCTCTAAGATGGCTTAAGCATTCTGAAATTTGAAGAAACAGGTTTTTTTTGCGCATACATTCAGCGTAACAAAAATACCACGTGGGCTCAAGCAGAATACCTACTTGAACCTTTATCCAGAAAGGCGACAGCCTTATGCAATAACTTTTAGGAACTTAAACAGAAATTTAAAGGTATACGTTTCATTTTCAAAAAAAAAAAGGCAACATTCAACACTGTGAAGAAGAATTAGTTTTAGCAAACTTTGAAATTAATGGATTATATATATATATATATATATATATATATATATATATATATATATATATATATATATTCACAAAAAAAACGTATTTTTTCGACGCGCCTGGGTAGTGTAACCTCTTAAAGAGGACTATTTTTTCTTAAAAAAGAGCGTAATTACTAACCAAATCAATAATACTTAATAAATACATTATTCAAAAAAATATATCGATATATTTGTCGGAAGTATAGGTTATCGGATGGAATTAGGGGGTTCCATCGATCGCGGGGCCCTGGACACGTGCCCAGAGCGTCCAGTGGAAAAGAGGGCCCTGCATATCAATAATTATAAGTACAAATGCATAATATTTATTGTAAACACATAACATTTTTACAAATAACATTTAGTATAAATTCTATGTAATAAATTGTATCCCTGATATTAAATTACCGTTATAAAGTGAAAATACGAATTATTTTCGATGTCAGCAGATTTTGTAAGTACGGTGGTGTAAATTACTTTTGTATTGTTCAGACAGCTGCAATATGATTTGTGAATAGGGATGAATTGGTACCGGTCATTCAACGATACTAGTAAGTACTCAATACTAGTATTGAATTAGAGTAGTGATACCACATTCGATACTATTAGGTACATAATATATTAAAGTATTGATACTTGTGGGTCCTCGATTAATATTTAATGAAAAAATTCTTTATATGTAGCACCACCCAAGAAAAGCAATTTATCTTAATGTTGCTGGTAAGTCTGTTGCGGTCTTCAGTCATACGGTGCGACGCCCAGTCGCGGTCACTTACTTCAGGCAGTATTTAATAGTCATTTCAGTAGTAGTATTTTCATTCGATACCAGTTCTTAATATTTAATAACGGTCATATCTATTACCAGTACTAGTATTGACTGAGAACTATCGATATGAGTACTTATTAGTATCGATTCATCCGTGTTTGTGATCAATGCAGAGTTCATTTGTCACTCAGTGACTGAGGGACGAATTCTGACAATTTATTTATTTCCTGTAACTTTTACCAAGTTGATTTTTAATGTATTTACTTTTACAAATTTTAATGTGAAAAAAGGTCAAGTGTGAGTTGAACTCGCGAAAAGAGGGTTCCGCACTATTCCGTTTTTCGTGAGTACTTTAAGACTTAAGATTTTCGTTCAGGTTTTCCTGTAAACTATGGGTGAGATCCGACGTTCTCTATTTTTTTCAAAATTTTAGACCCAGTAGTTTCGTTGATAAGGGGGAGGATGGTCAATTGTTCATCTATTTTCTTAAATAACTTTAAAATAATTTATTTTAAAATTATAAAGCAAACATATTTAAGACCCTTACTACAAGCCCTTTCATTTGGTATGTAACACGGTACAGTTTGCAAAACTTTTTTTTTTAATTTCCTAATTTGCCTCCCAAAAATGACTCCCATGTTCAAAATTCATTTATTTGCGTTACACTTCCGTCTTTCGGTCACCGACTTACTTATGTGTACCAAATTTCATCTCAATCGGTCCAGTAGTTTGGCTGTGACAGTGGGACGGACAGACACACGAGTGATCCTATAAGGGTTTCGTTTTTTCCTTTTGAGGTGCGAAACCCTAAAAAGTACAGTTTTTGTATATAGGTAGGTATGTGTTAGGTAATATAGAAATTAAATAAATCTAACTAAACGTTATTTTAATTCACTAGCATTTATCTTGACTTCGCTTGCGTCATCGTCGATTTCTTTCGCAGATTCGCTCGCGCGTTCTTTTCAATTTTAACGGTTTCTTATGTTAACCTAAGTGCTGTGCCGGAGTATACCTATACATTTTTAATTTGGGTGTGCCAAGTTGCATCAAAATCAGACCGGCCGTTAATAAAAACAAAATCAAATATTCTGAAAAGCTGCTCCCTCGTATCTATGTAGGTGCCATACAAAGTACCCAAAATGAAAAACCGCAAAAAAAGGAGTTACAGTTAGAATAGTCGCGTTAAAATTTGAAACATTTGATTAGAAAATTAAATCACTTGTAATTAACTGTAAAGACATAAACAAATGGTAAAAATTATAGATATGTTAATTAAATAAATATGTTAAAATGTAAACCAGTCGACGGTGTCGCGAAACTGGAGTGGGTAATTAATAGTTGCTTCAAATAAGTGTGCGCATTTCTCGTCAATAAATATGTAGACCAACAGTTCAAACATGCTACAATAGACAATAGTTTTTTTTTAGTTCAAATTTACGATCACCTTGCATTAATTTTTGATAAACATGTTCAGTGTTTAAAAATTAAAATATCCGTGAATACTAGAAAATGTCAAGTTAGTGTGATTTTTGAATTGTGCATTTAATAACCGATTTTTTTACTTTCAAATGATTTCAAAAAATAATCCAAAAAATCTAGTATAATGTTAATTTTAAATTAAATTTTTTTTTGGTGTTAGTTTTTATGTTATAATTTTCTTGTTAATTTTTAAATTATATTTTTTGCTGTTAATTTTATTTTTATCTATACTTACTAGTCATGCAAAATAGTTATACTTTTTATGATCAAATTGTTTCTGTTATACCGAAAGATTATCATGTTTTAAGGGAAAATTGGTAAGAATAATTTAATAATAATAATAATATGCCAAATAGATTCAACCGTAATATTATAGAACCTATAGGTATTTAAAATACGATTAGTTAGTGTCGTCAAATTGACATACACATTAACAGTCCAGTGAATGACTTTTTTCCCGTATAATTTTGCCAAACAGCACCGATTTTCATAAAAATTTGGATTTAGATGAAAAATTGTCTGAGGACTTTGGATCAATTTTTTAAGTCAATACTAAATTTTTATTTTTATCACGACGTTTCAGATGCGCGTCAAGTTGCATGGACATTTTTGTAACTTTTTCAACGCCAATCGTTTGTTCTACGTTTGTACCTGACGCCTGCAAAATTTCAGCGTTTGTACCGAAAAAATAAAAAAGTTATTAGCAATAATAGGTGGCCAGCCAACTTGACGTCAAGTTGCATGGACCACGTCCTAATAACCACTTTTTTTCAACTTTTTCAACGCCAATCGTTTGTTCTACGTTTGTACCTGACGCCTACAAAATTTCAGCGTTTGTACCGAAAAAATAAAAAAGTTATTAGCAAAAGTCACAAATAAATGTACACTACTGGCCAAAAGTAAACCGTTTAAATTTAATATTCAAATTGTACGGACAAATAACAATATTTTGAGTATTTTTATTATGACAATTTTTGTTTTTCGTGTGTTCCGAACGCCTGCAAAATTTCAGCGTTTGTTCCGAAAAAATAAAAATGTTAATAGCAATAATAGGCGATGCGCATATTAAATATTGGTTAATATGGAAAACAGAATTAATTGCAACATTTTATGAAGCACCTACGCAGTCTACACTCTACATACCTTTATTTTTCGCTTTGAGCTTCTCACAGCTTGTTCTACAATCTACAGATGACACAGGCGGAAATTTTTGTTTTACCATTATAGTCTAGGTGCCCGTATAATTTATACATATCTTCTTATATGCCTTAATTGAGTCTAGCCTACCACCTTTTGTCTACGAAAAATTTTCGTAATCGCGGCGTTCTCCCTCCAATGTTTCTGAAAGTCGTGCATTTGGTTTTGTACATAAAATTTATAGATAGGTACTGTTTTTTTACAAAATGTGATTGCAAGAAAAATTGATGAAACGTTCGAGAAAAAAATTGTCGACAAAAATTTTGAAAATTTAAAGATGTCTATCGACTTAAACATGTCAAAATAACGATTTTAAAAAATTTATAGATATCCAGCTGATTTTATCAAGATTGTTTAAAAAAAATATCTAGAATCAGATTTCCACATTGTCCGACAAAATATATTTTCGTGGTTTTTTTATGCATCCACGTAAACTCGCATCGAGGGACCGTGCAAACGTAGGAATTATTATTATTTGTCCGTACAATTTGAATATTAAACTTTGTCGTTTTACTTTTAGCCAGTAGTGTACATTTATTAGTGACTTATGCTAATAACTTTTTTATTTTTTCGGTACAAACGCTGAAATTTTGTAGGCGTCAGGTACAAACGTAGAACAAACGATTGGCGTTGAAAAAGTTGAAAAAAAGTGGTTATTAGGACGTGGTCCATGCAACTTGACGTCAAGTTGGCTGGCCACCTATTATTGCTAATAACTTTTTTATTTTTTCGGTACAAACGCTGAAATTTTGCAGGCGTCAGGTACAAACGTAGAACAAACGATTGGCGTTGAAAAAGTTAAAAAAATGCAAGTTGGTCCATGCAACTTGACGCGCATACCTTTCAGACAATTTTTCATCTATTTAATTAGTCAGGATCGAAACAATCTTTGAAATTTGGATTTAGGTTCTACTTACCCTCTACTTCAAAGTTGACTCTGTGAAGAGGATGCTTTTACCCTGGCGGTAGATGCCACCCCTTCTCGGGGAGGAAAAATGTTTCATTCAAAAAAAGTTCGGGAATGGATAGATTGAGTAATTCTAAGCAACTTTTGTATTATAAAGTTTCTTCTGAAAGTCGATACTTTTCGACTAATTCGCGAGTGAAAGTGTCAATTTTTCAATCAATAAATCTATGTTGTCGACGGTTTTTCGCGAATAACTGAAAAAGGAAGTATTTTATCGAAAAACTCATTCTTAGTAAAAATGTAGCTTATAAAAAAATAAAAACCCGGATCGGAGTGCCAAAACCCTGCCGACAATACAGGGTGTTCTACAAGCTCTATGATAAACTTTGACAGATGATAGGTCACTTGATTTTAAACATATTTTTTTTAATAAACATGGGTCCAATTCGTTTTTGTTTAGAAGTTACAAGCATTTAAAGAATCAAAAACGTAGGCTGATAAATAGAAATATCGGTTGTTATGACAATAATTATTGTTAGTGTCATTTTAATAATTTATTAGATATTTCGTGTGAAAGTTCTAAATAAAAAATGCATTTATTCTCGACTGAGGAATATGCAGATATTGTGTTTGTATATGGGTATTCCAATGGTAACGCCAGACAAGCTGCTCAAGAATACCGACGTAGGTATCCAAATAGATATCAACCTGCCCACACGGTGTTTAGTGCATCATTTCGTACACTTCGGGAAGCAGGTAATCCCGCTCCAAAGAAGGCCATTCGCCCTACTGAAGTAAATGTACAAGATGAAGAAAATGTGATAGATGCTGTCCTTGATAACCCTTCAATCAGTGTTCGGCGTATATCTAGTAACATTCATGTATCACCGAATTTTGCATGGCGTGTATTGAACAGAGAAATGTTACTTTCGATTCATCACCAAAATGTATAGGCGTTGCATGCTGGAGATGCCCCACAGGCCACAGCGATTAGGATTTTGTCGCTGGTTACTTCAGCAACAAGCACAAAATGATAGATTCATTTCGCTCGTCATGTGGTCTGATGAAGCGTGCTTTACTAGGGATGGCATAAATAATAATCATAATGAACATGTATGGGCGTTGCAAAATCCACATGCAATTAGACCAAGACGATTTCAGCAACGATTCAGTGTAAACGTTTGGGGTGGCATTTTCAACAATAATTTATTACCTGTGCATGTTCTAAATGATCGTTTAAATGCAAATCTTTATAGACATTTTTTAGGACATCTTTAGGACGTACATCTTAATATTATTCAAAATATGTGGTATCAGCACGACGGTGCACCACCACATAGAGGAAGACAAGTTGCTGCTTGGCTAAATGAACATTTCCCGAATAAATGGATAGGTCAAGAAGGTCCAATATCATGGCCACCTCGTTCACCCGATCTGAATCCTCTGGATTTTTATTTGAAGCAGCTGGTCTACCATGTTGAAATCGCTACCCATCAGCAGTTACTTGAAAGAATTCAAGATGCAGCTAGCCAAATAAGAAATGATCCAAATCTCATTCTTCGAGTGACCGAATCTTTAGTTCGTCGATGTGAGGCTTGCATTCAAGCTGAGGGTGGACATTTCGAACAATTTTTATAGTCTTAAGTTTTGTGATTATCATTTAAATTAAATTTTTATTGTTAATTGATAATAAATGTTAAATTCTTGTAACTTCTAAACAAAAACGAATCGGACCCATGTTTATTAAAAAAAATATGCTTAAAATCAACTGACCTACCATCTGCCAAAGTTTGTCATAGAGCTTGTAGAACACCCTGTATAGTGTATTTGCTTATACAGGTAGTGTGGTTTTATTATGCAAACTTAAGTTGGTTTTTGGGCGAAATAAAAAATTTGACTCCTTAATACACCCCTTAAAATAACATGTTTTTCTTAATTGCAATAATATTATCAATCGAACCTCTATACCAAATTATATACAACTTTCAGTAAATAATTCACTATCTGCAAACTAGTGTTTTCATAAAATTTGTAAGTCTGGTCCTGTCGGGCCAATTTTATAAAAATTTTAGGGACACTTCCTAATTACTACTAAAGGGTTAAATGTCAATTTTGAAACGATTCTCAGAATTTTTTCGGTATTTTGGGGCCCAAAAATATTTGTCAACCCCTAAAAACTACCCTTAAAATGCCCCGATTACGCCCATTTTAAATAGGCTTCTTGCGGTGATGGATTTCAACACGTGGGCCAAATTTCGTTAAAGTTAATCAACTCTCTTCGGTGACGGAGTGCTTCTTAGTATGGAAGATATATGGATGCTACTATGGCTTCCATATGTATGTCTTCCTTATGAAGTTTTACTTTAGTTACTGCTACATCTCTGGAGCAGAACTCTAGCAAAGGGAGCTGCGACAGGTTATTCCCTGCAAAAATGCAGGATCTGACCCTGTCTGATGTGGTGTCATAGATCACCTTGCCTCCCAATCCCCCCAGTCCTATGACTCGGCCCCGGAATATCCATGGCTCTTGTATTAGAACTAAGGTTAGGTTTTCGGCTTTAATGCGCCGAGCTAAAGCAGCTGTGGCTGCTTTACTATGTTGCAGGTTGATTTGCAACACCTTCATCTTTCGTTTCTTCAGATGTTGGTTCTGAGAGGATTCTGATATTGACCCGGCCTACCCCCAAATAAGGTTTGAGGTTTGTCCTTTTTAAGGTCGTCATCGACTCCTCATCAGCTAAACAGATTAGAGTTTGCCCGTGGGTTTCCTCTCGTCTGCTGACTATTGTCCAATCCTTCGTCTTAAGTCCTTCATTTTGAACTTGAAGGAGCTTAAGGCAATCAGTGGCCTTCGAATCCAGTGTAGTTTTCGGGACCCACAAAAGGATTTTAGATGCTCTAATTAAGGTCTTCGCAGGACCCACCTTAAGAGCAATCCCCTTGAACGGATTCAAGGTAGCTACTGATTGTTTCAGCCATGAGACTGTAGCCTCATCCTTACATGACAAGACTAGCCCACCAGCTGGATCATAAGCACATCTATCAAATTTCGGGAACACGCCCTTGCTTTTGACAATGAGTGCCATGATATCCGAGCGAAGACTGTCCGCCTCCTCCTTTGACAGCTTCTGCTCAGGATGTGATTCTCTCACTATGGCTATCCTAGTCCCCGTGAGAGCCTCTTTGAAGGTCATTTCCTCCTTGTTTGTGCGGGGTCTCTTAGCAGTGGCCCCAGCAGATGAGGGAGTAGAGCCCTCCGAACGTTGGCGTTTGCCTGTATTAGGGGTTTTTGGCCCCTTGTTGCCTGTAGCAGTTTTAGGCGTCCCACTGGTGTGTGATCCTTTTACTATATTTGCTACAGGGGCAGAAGTACTCAGAGCAGTTTTAGCTGTCCCACTGATGTGTGGTCTCTTTGCTATATCCGCTACACGAGTAGAAGTGCTCGGAGCAGTTTCAGCCGTCCCACTGGTTGGTGGTTTACTTGCTGTTTCCGCTACACGAGAGGGTTTATTCTTGCGGGGTCTAATATATTTGTCCCCCCTGGCAAGAATTTTAGCTTTAAGAAGCTTTCTCTTTTGTGCCCCGGAGATCTTGGCCGGTTTGATAGCCAGCCCTTCTACTCCGGAGACTAGTTCCAGTGCATCGCAGGCTGAAGTGCCCGCTACACTGATGGTTGGTACCTCTGAGTCAGTGTGGGCTGGTTGTGCCCTCGACTGACCCTGAGTTCCGACAGACGTATCTGAGAGCACAGGGCTCTTGTAGTCCGAGCTGTCTTCGGGGATTGTTTTGTTTTTTATATTTGTCTCCATTCCGTTCCCACGAGTATTGAGGAATTTATGTCCACCGCAGCAGAGCCTCTTACTACGGTAAGGCTTAACTGTATCATTAGAGGGCAACCAGGTACTCTAAGGGCTCCGTTAGAGACCGAACAGTAACGTCCCTCGGCCTTTTCGGGACTGGTTGGGCTACGTTTCGTCTGGCATCTACCTTTCGACCTTTCCAGCACAAGGCTCCCGCTGGCATAGCTCTCCAGGTCATAGAAACGCACAAACCTCTCCACCACGATAAGGTAGTAGCCCCTCAGAGAGGATGGTGTCTGTAGACTCAATACATACAGAGTTTAGCTTCTTGAAGGCTAGTTCTTATTCGTTAAACGCCAAAATTGAAAGTTTCAACGTGGTGGTACCAAAAAACAATGCATTTTTCGGGGGAAACTCATAAAACCTTTTTTGAAGTACTTAAAAAAACCTTTATTTTTTTTATAAAAGTCCCTAGCATCAAAACTAAGCGAGTTATGCGAAAATAATGTTGGCCCCTATTTTTTTCGGCGTCAAAAAATGTGAAAATTACCCCCTAATTTCCACCTTAATTGAAAATAATCATTACCACTTTACAATCCACTTTATTTATGTACTTGTAACATGCTTCAGACCGGTTTAAAGTGCTTAGTTTTGAAAAAAAAAATAGTTTGAAGTGAAAAGAGCATTTTTGTAATTTTGCAAAAAATTGCCTTTTCTCCTAAATAACTCAAAAACTATTAATGCTACGTAAAATTTTGTGGAGTACAAAATTGTAGGTTTTGCTTTTCTGAAAACTTTCGCTTTTTTGTGCTATAGGATAAAACTTGAGTAAGATATGGCTGCTTAAAGTTTGCATATGTTCAATCGCTTTCAGCTCAAACCCTTTCAAAAATAAAGGCTGAAAGAAAATTAAATTTATATGAGTTTATAGCTCTTGAAAAAATCTACAAAATTGTTTTCTGAAGGACTTGAAGTAAGCGAGTTATGGGTAAAAAAACCAATCACATATTTTTGCAGATATCAAAACACGTATTATTGAAGCAATATAAGTATCGGGTTTTTTTTTTACAGTGATTGAACTTTAAATTGAAATAAACACATTTAAATTAAGATTGGAATCAAATTTTTTTTTATTTGAAAGATAATTTTATGACATTTAAGGTTTAAAAATAATTTCCGGCATATGTTCACCACTACTTGCTGTGAGAGACCGCATTCGATCAGACCAATTTTGGACAACTTTTTCGAATAATTCAGGCCTTATTTCATCAATAACACGAGTTATGTTGGCTTCCAAAGCATATATTGTTTTTGGTTTATCAGCATAAACCAATGACTTCACATAACTCGAAAGAAAATAATCCAGTGGCGTTATGTCGCATAATCTTGGAGGCCTATTAATTGGACTATTTCTCGAAATAATGTTATCACCAAATTTTTCTTTCAATAAACCAATTGTTACGTTAGCAGTATAAGGTGTAGCACCATCTTGTTGGAACCAAAACACTTCTAAGTCGATAGCATTCAAATTTTGAAAAAAAAATCATTGATCATCGATTTGTAACGAGTACCATTCAATGTAACCAGTGGTGGATTTACAAATTTGCCGCCAGTAGGCTATTAAATTTTTGCCGCCCCTACTGACCTCTGAAATTCGATACCTTAGTTCGCATTCATATTAATTATAAAAACGACTACGCAAATCTGTTGTACAAAAAAAAATGAATAATTGTATGAGTGAACCTAGTAACATTTAGGTACATGGAGAAAAAAATTATAGTAATGAATAATGATTAATAAAAAAAAATGAGTAAAAATGACTAAATTTAAATTGTAGTATTGAAACGCTATTGGAATATCTTAAAAATGCATGATCATAAAAGTATATTTTACAGAGCGTTTAGTAATTTTTCATATACAGATGTTAAAGTGTTCAGGATACTGAAGTACAGTACTAAAATATTGAAATTTTTGTTAAATTTTCGAAACTCGTTCTCTTTATGTATATAATAATGCTTTATTTCTGTAAGACAAAAATTTTTGGACCAAATTTGCCGCCCCCTAAAATCTATCGCCCTAGGCTTCAGCCTACTCAGCCTGCTGGTAAATCCGCCACTGACTATAACATTAGCCCAAGCAACGTTTTTAAAGAAATATGGACCGATGATGCTTCCAGCGTATAACTCAATAATACATTTATTATTTAAGAAAAATTGTTTATTTTGTAGCCGCAAATACCTAAGTTTAGTATCCAGATAATGGTAAACAGATGCGCCCCTCTTTACTCTCTACGGCGCACCAGGGCGCCGCGGCGCACACTTTGGAAACCCCTGCCTTAGACAAATAAAATTGTCACGGATCGTATCAATGGAAACATCTGACAGAAATCTGCAAGGATGTAACCATGGCATTGAAAAACAAATCAGATATGTCATTCTGTCGATGTCGATTTACAACATGTTGTATATAGATTTTGCATAACTGTTTTTCAATTCTGTAGTGTGTAGTATAAATAATAATTATATTACTGCTTGCCGGACGGCGTTCACACAGTTCGATTGACAAATCATTTGCAGACTAACTTGCGTTCCAGATCGCTGACTATGATTCTTTGTTTGTCGAGTGAACTATACAGCTTTGTCTTCTTACCAGAGATGAGTCTGCGGACTCCATCGGATCTACTCACGGATCCCAGTTTAGGAAACACTGATCTATCTCTTTCTGACCGTCCGCGACCAATATACGGGAAAAGATAGTCAGCTCGATGATTTAGGTGTAGAACATATTTTCCTAACGTATGTTCTGAGTTATATAACGTACTATTTATCAATAATTGATTTAGATCATAATTGATAAACTTTTCCGGTATTTATAAATGACTTTTATTTTCCATAATATTTTATATGAATGAAACATAAGGTCACTTAAATTATGACTCGATGAATCAGTGCGAATTATCATTTAATTGTTGAGGCCGTGCTGATTTCGCGTGACAAGGTGTAATAGAGATGTTGACTGTATTTAAATAAAAACATAATTTTAACGTTAAGCGGTAGTTTCTATGATAGAAATACTAAAAAACAATATTTTTCCTTATTAAGGTAGTTGTCGTGGTTAAGGCACACCGTCAGAAAATTCTTAATTTTTGTATACCTACTTATTAAGGACATGATAATACCATGATAACACCATTACCCTGAAAATTTGAAGTCGATCGACCGTATATAATCCGAGATAAATTCAATTAAAAATTGGATAATTAACATTGATTGTATTCGATCTCATGTGGTTCGGAACCAGTTTCTTATTTATAAAAAAAGAACTAACTGTCAGAAACTTTCTAAAAACTGACAGTCTTTCAATGCATTTGTTATGAGTTTAAAAAAATAAGAAAAAACCGGGTCGCAGTGCCAAAACCCTGCCGACAATATAGTGTATTTGCTAATATAGGCAGTGTGGCTTTGTTATGCGAACTTAAGTTGGTTTTTTGGGCAAAATAAAAATTTGGCTCCTTAATACACCCCTTAAAAGAACATTTTTTTCTCAGTTGCAATATTATTATCAATCGAACCTCTATACCAAATTATATACAACTTTCAGAAAATAATTCACTATCTGTAAACTAGTATTTTCATAAAATTTGTAAGTCCGGTTCTGTCGGCCCGATTTTATTAAAATTTTAGGAACACTTTTTAATTACTACTAAAGGGTTAAATATCAATTTTGAAACGATTCTGAGAATTTTTTCGGTATTTTGGGGCCCAAAAACATTTTTCAACCCCTAAAAACTACCCTTAAAATGGCCCGATTACGCCCATTTTAAATAGGCTTCTTGCGGTGATGGATTTCAACACGTGGGCCAAATTTCGTTAAAATCAATTAACTTTTTCGAAAGTTATTGCCCGCACACATATATATATACGTATATATATATACGTATATATATATATACGTATATATATATATACGTATATATATACATATATATATATATATATATATATATATATATATATATATATATATATATATATATATATATATATATATAAATATATATATACATATATATATAAACATTTTTAAAAATGGTGCCAAAGTGTTTAGGAGCCTATGAAACGTCGAGAAAATTTGGTCCGACCCCTAGGTCCCGCCATCCGACCGACGCCAATAGTGTATGTTGCCATATGGCAAATACACTAAAAAAATTTTGACAGTCTATTTATAAATAACGGTTTAAAGTTCAACAATTTATAGAAAAGTATACATTCACGGAGTCGGACAGAAACGATCTGGCAACAATGCATACTTATCTAGCCCACCTTGGGCCTTGTGCCAATATACACAGCGAGCACTGTTCAGTGCTCTTACTGGAGCGAAATTCGTTCCGTTATAGACTGACAGTATACAGTCGCAGTATCCTAGGGAAATATATGACGTCATAAATCGTCGCCATTTTTCTACTGTGAACACTGGTGTTTTCGAGGTAAGGTGCTCTCAGTGCTTTGATTACGTGATCAACAGCGTTCAGAAATTTAACAGCTTCCATTTGAATATTGTCATTTAAAAATACCGGCCGTTAAAAACAAACATGGAAAATTTAAAGAAATTGTGTTTATTGCAATGTGAAACAAATATTATGTATGAAATGAAAGTAACTGAAGAAATTTATAATCGTGCATGCATGGGCAAATATTCAATTGCATCAAAATTAAATTCATAACCTAATTATTTTTATAAAATATTTTCTCGTTATCTTGCAGACATGGCTTTTGCAACTAAACTTTTAACGCCAAAAAACGTCGATGACAGTGTACTGCGTTCCGTTTTAAATAGTAGGTAACCAGTATAGCTAACTATAAAGGAACGGCTTCGCAGTATACTAAATTGACGTCACACCTTACAGTGCTCGCGGTGTACATTGGAACACGGCCCAAACAAGTTTAAGATGTGTATGCATACATACACTGTACAAAATGTGTATAAAATTACATTGAAAGTTAATGTAAAATTCCCTCAATTTTCTAGGTAATTGTTCATTATTATTTATTTTTACAAGAACTGTATAAAAACTTGGACTTTCGCTGTGAAATTAAACAAATTTGGTATATACATATACATAAAGTAATGTGAAATTACATACACTTATGTAGTTTTAATGTATTTTATGTGATTTTCCATTAAATTAGTGTAAAAATTTCATAACAAAATATGTATTATTTTGCAGTATTCTAGTTTAGTATAATCACGTGATTGTCTGTGAATCCCACGGTATACGGTCATGTGACAAGCGTCATTAAAATATGTATTATTTTACACAAATATTACATAAACATATGTAAAATTGTAGGGTATTGGTTAGGGAATTTTACACATATTTTTTGAAAAATTACATTTTTTTGTTTAAAATATTACATAGGTATTATTTGTATGTAATGTGGACTACACAACTATATGTAAATTTACAGGAAAACGTGTAGCATTCCATATGGTGTGTACGATTACCAGAATAATCGCTGACATTATATGGACCAGCGATTTTACATGTAATCGATCTCAATTTTTACAGTGTACTATAAAATATCTTAACGCTCCGACAGTGTGTAACAACCTTCCGTTCGGGACGTTACAAGTGTTGCCAGATTTCTTGCTCGAGATTGACTAAAATTAGTACAGAATCTGCAAAAATTATTGGGTTTGTTAATAACAACTCTCAACTACATGTACTGTATAAACCAGCATAAACTTTTTAGACAATATTGTACCACGACAACTGCCTTAAGGTATTTATTTAATATTTAATAAGTAAAACGTAATTAAATCACTCTAAAGTCATGTGACAACGAACACCAGAGTTCATGACGTCACTGGCTCATCAACATCATCAGACGCTCTCACAATATTTTAGAGTAATTTATTCGAAACTTTCTATGACAGCAATTACGAAAAAAACCTATCACCTCATCAGTTTAGCAGTGTTTATGAACCTATGACGTCACGGCAGTCACGTGGCAAGTATTGACGCTTAGGAGCGAAATTTGAAACGGAATTTAAAATACATGATTTTTAAAGCGTGAGTCGTATTTAAAAAAACTATAATAAATATTTGTGGTTATATTAAGTACTTATATTATGCTCGATTTAAAACCTTTTCCCAAAAACTATTAATATTCCTATTGCCATTTTTAAGCCAGTTGTTTTGACGGGAAAAAATGTTTTCTTCATCAAATTGAAAATGACTCCTCATGTGCACAAAGACGTTAAAGATTATAAATATCCAATATTGTATAAGGATTTATATTTTCTGCCAAGGTCAGGCGACTGTCTTTAATCGACACTGCGAGTCACATGGAGGTTGCGACTCACAAGTTGACAATAGATTAGAATAGAATAGTTGAGAATAGAATAAACTTTATTTGTATTGTAAATCAGAGAATTCAAAGTCAGTTACAAGAATACTGTGACGTTAAAACATAAAATAAAAAACAGGAAGTGTGCAATTTCATTGATTCTTATGAATGTAGACTAGAGAGTGTTTTTTATAAATTTTATCTATTCAAGAACGATTGAACTGATTTTGATGGGAGCTGGTACACTATCTACCTATCGATAGTCAAACTTAAAGTATAGAGTACTTTTACATTAAAGCGAGCGAGGCCGTGAACGAAAGTTATTTTATTGCTACAAGAGTCAGCAAATATTCTGTCTAAATAAGAAAATCGTCTATAAAAATTTATCAGATTTGTTTGTAAAACTATTTTTGTTATGCTTATTAGGAGATTTATTAATACTTTACCCACAATATTATAAATATTTATACTTTCAAACAATTAAGTTTTATGTGTAGGTAAAATAATTAAATAATCTTTTCGTAAAATATGTTAAATTCAGATTACGTATTATTTTGGAATGCCAAAAATCGCATCCTTAATAAAAATAATTGATCGTCTACTTAATTAAAAAAAAAAATTTGAAAAACGGTTGACCCTGCAGGCCATCCCTGGAACTTCCTGCTATTTCCGATCTATTGAGATGTGGCTTACCCCTACGGTGTTAAAAGTTATTTTAAAAAATTCCAACCAATTGGGCGACAGGACCATTCCAACTTCATAAATACTGACATTTGAAATATTACAATAAAATGAAATTTCTGTTAACGCGGGTAACGGCTAGTAACAAATATGATATATGGTATTTGTTTCCATGGTTACATAATATGATTTAACGTAAAAATTAATCAAAGCATGCTTGTCAGCTACCTAACTAATTTCTTTTTGACAGATTTTTTTGTGGAAATTTTTTGTCAACGATCTTTCAAAAAAACCCGGGTCCCAGTGCCAAAACCCTGCCGACAATATAGTGTATTTGCTTATACAGACAGTGTGGCTTTATTACGCGAACTTAAATTGGTTTTTGGGCAAAATTAAAAATTTGACTCCTTAATACACCCCTTAAAATGATATTTTTTTTCTTAACTGCAATATTATTATCAATCTAACGTCTACACCGAATTAAATACACCCTTCAATAAATAAGTCACCATCTACAAATTAGTGTTTTCATAAAATTTGTAAGTCCGGCCCTGTTGGGCCGATTTTATTGAAATTTTAGGGACACTTTTTAATTACTACTAAAGGGTTAAATGTCAATTTTGAAACGATTCTGATGATTTTTTCGGTATTTTGGGACCCAAAAACATTTTTCAACCCCTAAAAACTACCCTTAAAATAGCCCGATTACGCCCATTTTAAATAGGCTTCTTGCGGTGATGGATTTAAACACGTGGACCAAATTTCGTTAAAATCAATTAACTCTTTCGAAAGTTATTGCCCGCACACATATATATATACGTATATAAATATATATATATATATATATATATATATATATATATATATATATATATATATATATATATATTATATATATATATATATATATACATATATATATATAAACATTTTTAAAAATGGTTCCAAAGTATTTAGGAGGTTATGAAACGTCGAGAAATTTTGGTCCGACCCCTAGGTCCCGCCATCCGACCGACGCCAATAGTGTATGTTGCCATATGGCAAATACACTAACAAATCAACTGATCAAAATGCTGTTAACGGCAATTGAAGCAGTTTTTCAAGCACAAAAAATAATCTATTACAAAAGAATCAATCTAACGAAAATTTAATAAGAAATTTTAAAAAAACATTTTTTTCAAAATTTTTCTTCAACGATATCTCTTGAATGAATCAAGTGATGGAAGTGCGGTGTGCGGCAGTCGACGCAGTTTTTTGAGCATAAAAAAATTACTTATTACAAAAAAATCAATCAAACAAAAATTTGAGAATATATTTAGAAAAAACTTTTTTCTCAAAATTTTTTTCTGATATCTCTCGAACGGATTAACCGATTTTGATGCGGTTTGCGGCGATTGACGTTGTTTTGTGAGGAATAGAGCTGATTAGATTTTGGAATTAATCGGTACGGTAGTTTCGAAAATATTTCAAAATATTAAAAAAAAACTGCTTTCCAAAAAGCTTTATTTTTGAGATTTCTCAAAATCTACGTGTCCGAATCAGTTCCAATTTTCAGAAAATCTAAGTTCACCAAGTTCCTTTCAGATGCCGCAATCCGCGTTTCGATCGGTCCACCCGTTCAAAACTTATGAGAGGTTTACATACACACACACACACACACACACATACATACACACACAGACATACGGACATCATTTGGAAAATTGTCAGAATATCTTCCTAGGATCTCAAAACGTCGAGATCTGACAAAAACTCAGATTTCGAAAATCGGGGACCAATAACTTCCCAATTTTTGAAAATTTTCAATTTTTTTGGCCGGAAGTTAAAAATCTTATACAAAACTCTGTTTTCTTTTCCATTCATATCTGACAAAATTATGGTTCTCAGGCATCTGCAGAGGTTTTGGGGAGCATCAGGTGATTTCTGGCAATCGCAATGGGATCGAATTCTAGACACAATTGGAGAAGATCCGGTAACATTGTGGGTGATTGGAAGTACTGTTCTCACTATAGCTGTATATTGGATATTTGGAGGGATTTACACGATTTTAGACGTCACAAATAAACCGTCTGCTCTAAGACGATACAAAATACAGCCCGGCACCAACGAACCGGTTAATACTTCGAAACTCATAAAGGTATTGTTTTTTAATTATAAATTAACAATAAATTAGGAGTTTAAATTTAAATGAATGCAAAAATCAATGACATAGTCAAAAGTCGAGATTTGCGGCCTGTTCGCAAATGTCACGTAAAATTTTAGAACTTATGACTCAGAGCAATTTTAACATGGTTCAATTTTATAGAACAGAATCTCTTCCTTTCAAAAAGCTACATATTGATCTATTTCTTGTGAAATTAGCCTAAACTATGTTTTGTATGAGCAAAACTCAGCTCCGGTCGCGTAGTGATAACAGAGCGCTTGTCTCACTGACGAGGCGTGCAATAAATTTTCATTATAATTTAATGTTTTGGTTTTTTGTTATTATTCAAGGTAATAATCCAAGTTCTAATCAATCAAGTGGTAGTCGGCTTACCCATTGCTTATATAAGTTATTTATTCATGACTTGGCGAGGATTTCCGGATATTCATGAACTGCCTACATTTCACTGGGTGCTATTTGAAATGGGATTCCATATTTTAATGGAAGAAATAGGCTTTTATTACTCTCACAGGTAAGATACAAATTAGCACGCTTAAAAAAATAATTTTTTAAAAGTTGAAAACAAAATTGATGAAAATGATAAAGCTTGGGCTATAAGGATATATTATATTAGGTATTTATGATGAAAAAACTATTAGTAAAAATAATGCTAATTTTGAAGTCTATTTGAAGTGTATTTATCTTTTGTCGGAACAGTCAATAAAGCTAGCCAACTTGGACAATTTTTCAGAATAGCAAAAATGTGGGACGACTCCATTGCGACAAAAAATCCTAAATATTTATAAAAACAAAACATCATTTTAAAACAGCGCGCAGCCATACCTCACTTAATAAATATTTGCTTTGTAAGTTTTAACTTCATAGCAACAAATTAAACTGTGATGTCTGAAGTTTCTCAAACTATCCATGTATTTACGTAATAGTTTTCCGTTTTGCAAATTTTCGCTTTCCTGGCGCACGCTAATTATTTCAAAGTCAGGAACTTCACGTATTACTGATTTTGATAAAAATTGTAACACTTTTATTATATAAATACAGATTACTGCACAGTCGATATTTATACAAACACATCCATAAAATGCACCATGAATGGACAGCTCCGATTGCAGTTACGGCGATTTACTGTCATCCATTGGAGCATATTTTCTCGAATCTTTTCCCGCCTTTTCTGGGCGTTATGCTATTAGGATCTCATGTGGCCACAGCTTGGCTTTGGTTTTCACTCGCAATTCTTTCAACTTTAAATGCTCATTCTGGTTATCATCTACCGTTTTTCCCGTCACCGGAAGCTCATGATTTTCATCATTTGAAGTAAGTGAAGTTTTTTTTATCTTTTTCTTTAGTTAGATAAGAACCCCCATTTGCTGGGGGATTTGATTGGTCTACTGTATAGTAGAAATTCTTATTGGATAAATAAATAGCAAAGTGACATGTAAGATTATGTTGTAAATGACAGACTTGTGAAGTATTTGAGTAAAAGTATTTCAAAATACAAATACAAATACTTTTATAATATTTGTATTTTAAATACTTTTCAATAAAAGTATTTGTATTTATATTTCAAATACAAATCTTTTGGTATTTTAATTTGATTTTGCAAATACTTTTTCAAATACCTACTTAATATAATTTTTTTGTAGCTATGAATGATTAATGAATAATTCAAGTCAACAGTATATATAATTATGTCATATAAATTATTCACACAATTATTATTATTAAATTAATAATGTAATGTCATTTCCAAATATGAAATTATCAGTAAAGTATTTGTATTTAAATATTTCAAATCGAGTATTTTTTACAAGTATATACTTGCTTAAGAATAATTTTTTAATTAGCCAAGCAAGTATTTGTATTTAAATACGAGTACTTAAAATTAAATATTTTTTACAAGTACATACTTGCTTAAGAATAATTTTTTAATTAGTTGAGCTTTCGCACTCGCTTATATAATAATTAATTACTTCTCAAAAATGTTTTCGTAGACATGACCCAAAAGTATTTGTATTTGTATTTAAATACTTTTAAAAAGCATTTTTCACAAGTCTGGTAAATGCAATGTTTATACTATTACAAGTTTTGTTCTGTTGCCCTGTATGAATACTTGAGGAAAACAAGTAATCGCATGGGATTGTTCTGTTAGATTTCCATAGACCGTTGTTTGTTAAATTTCAATCAGAAACGGATTTTCTCTAGTTTCTCGTAACCAGGCCCGGCAGGTTGATTAATTATTAGCGGGAACCGGGGGGGGGGGGGGTTGGACAATAAAAAAATAGTCGTGATTAGTAGACGAACAAAGCGCACGAACTCTGGAACGAGCCCTCTACCCCATTCGTATTTTTGAAATTTGTAAATGGACATAGTTAATGATATATGATGTTTTCCTACTCGGGATTTCTCGAGTGAGTCAAGGTACTCAATCAACCCACTATACCTTATTTATTAGAAAAATGCCCGTATGACGTTTCCTGTATTTAATTATTGTGTACTATGTAATTTACTGACCCTTTCTTTGTCATAATGCCAATTTTGAATAAAGAATTATTATTATTACCTGCCGGGCCTGCTCGTAACCTATTTCTCTCTCCTATCTATTTCTGAACATTGTTCGTATGAAACGTGTAAGGACGAACGTTTCTTTTTCAAATTAGGAAACAATTATCATTTACCTCGTATGGTTCAAAGACTATACCTACTTTGGGCCGGTCTATATTTATCGAAAAAAGAAAATAGACTCGGTTAGTCGTTTTTGTCTGTACAGACGGTGAAAAACAGGCAAAATCGGGTGACCAAGTTGTCAGCAGGTCTATATTTAATTTATCACGCCTGTTTTATTATAGATTCAACCAATGTTTTGGCGTATTGGGTGTCCTGGATAGATTGCATGGGACAGACACATTATTCCGTTCAACACGCGCTTATGCTCGTCATATAATGATGTTAAGTTTCGTTCCAGCTCGAGAAGCTTTCCCTGATCCAAAGCAATGCAAACATAAACTCACTAAAAGCTCATAAATGACAGTTAAATAATGAGTTTATGTCTTATTTACGAGTACTTTGCTTTATATAAGTTAATAAACAAAACGTTAGCAATTAATCATTTAAATTAATATTATTTGTAATAATATTGTAAATAATTCGAAGAATAGAGTTCATTACTTTAACATATTGACTACTGCACTATTTTTGGAATTTTTTGGACATTTATCAATTATTATTAAAAATACCCAAACATTTGTCTGAGGCATACACAATAATGAAAAAAGAACAGCAATCTGTTAGGTTCATTAATTTGTACTCATCAAAAGCTTAATTATTGTTAAGATGATGAAGGCCATTTCGAGTCTATAATGAGAATAGACCATCAAATCTACAGATTAAAGGTCGTATCTCAAAAATTGGTTGTTTTCAGTATAGCAAAATAAAGATTTTTCTAATGTTTTTTTTTCTCTTGCGTTTCATTCAAGAACTGTTTTATACATAACTTTATTAATTTGCAAGGCCGAAATTACAGTATTAGATAGTAAAATAAATGGTCTTTAGGAAAAAAGTTGTCACTTGCATTTTTTTTTTCAAGTTTTTCAATCCAAAAAACAATTGTTTTCGTCTTTTTTTTTGTATATTAACCAATATTAGTTACATTTTAGTTTATTACTATATGTGTGATTGTATTGTATAGCATGTAGATAATATACGAATTCTGACCGAGAGTCTTAAACAAATTCTTGGTCAGAATTCGTATTGCAGGAATTTCTGAAAATAACTTTCCATACATAAAGAATTATTTTGATTTGAGGTAAAACCTTAAATAATTTTTCACAAAAATATTTTATACAATATAACAGGGGTGGCCAACAAAGGCGATCGCGATCGACCAGTCGATCGCAAGGCCAATTTTGGCCGATCTGTAGCTACTTTGAATTAATAAATATTGTTAATAATTATCCGTGTTTTCTTAAATCCCCTGGACGTGAGTTTTTTGGCCCTTTAAATAATAATTATTGTTGTTGTTTTTTACTTAGGTAGATAAGCCGTATATCTATATTTCAGTATGAGGAGTACTCAGTAAGCTATTATAGATTAGCGAAAAGTAAGTCATATTATTCTTTCATGATAAATTTTCATAACCCAAAAAAAAAAAAAAACGCAGAAGTGAAATATCAAATTATCAGCGATATTGTGCATTTTTATAGCCACTTTTTCATATTTACGAACAAATTATACATTGCAGTTGATAAAAAAATTAAATTGCATTTTATGTTAGTAAAAATCTATCTTAAAAAAGTGTCGGAAAATCGAATTTTTTAGGTATTGCATGTACGGAATGCTGTTATAAAAAAGTTAGGTCTGGAAATTTATTTTCTTTATGAGCCTATGTCTCGAAAACTTAATAAGTGATTTAAAAAATAGAAAAACGCACCCTACACTGAAGAAACACAGTGACGTATAAACATAGGTATGCATTTCACACCCTTTCTTCCCCCTTAGACTACGCCTATGACAACAAGTCGGTCGTGGTACATTTTTAAGATAAAAAGTAGATCTTATATACAGAAAAGTTGGCCACCCCTGCAATATAAGACCATTTGTGTTAATCTATTAATAATTAATTACTTTGTCTATTTTTTTATTTCAGTGTATTTTTAGTACCCATCATTTAGACACAAATGTTGGACAGATGTGTGAAGAAAATTCTAGAGAATATTTTAGTAATCTCAGTTCAAAATCGCATTAAAAATGACATACAACCTTTAGTCTTTAGAATGACGTCTAGACCAGAGTGTGAATATATAGCACTACTGACTTTTATCAGCTTCCTACTTTGATATTTCCATAGTATTTCATAATTTTTACTGAAAAAATAATTTTTTTCAATGCCTTCAGGAATATCCGTATGCATCTCACTTAGACATATTTTCATTATTTATTTGTTTAAGCTTCATAAAATATAAATATATCCAATGATATATTTTTTCGTATATCAAACATGTACTCAAGTTTCGGACAACAAGATAACTTATTTATAATTCGCAGTGAAACTGCGTTTTTGAACGACTGTTTTCCGTATAATTTCTGTGATGATTATGAGTGGTCAAAATGTTCAGAACTACATAGTTCAGTTCATTTAAAATAACAATTGGACAACGTCCATCACTTGTTTCTGTAATATCTGTTGAGTTTCCTATGATAGATACTTTAACTATACTAGATGTAAAGAATATGAATTGACATAATTTGTAAAATGGATTCGCTCAAATAGAAAATCACATCAGGTATATTTTGTTGGCAAGTCCTGAACTCCTAAAGTGTTTGCTGTTGACAATACAGAACTCTTCAGTCAAAACTGAGTGTGTATTGGTCAAATTCTCATATTCTTTGGACTGTTTGCACTTTGTTCTAACCAGTGGCGGTGCAAGACCTAAATTTGGTGTGGACAGGTACATCTTGCGAGGCCCTCTGGTGGCGCAAGAAAAGGGATTTTATAAAATAAAAAAAACAATTGAAATTATCAAATTTTTATTCATAAAAATGCAGACTATATTCTTAGGGGGCGTCCAATAATTATGTGAGGTGTTCAGGGGGGTAGGGAGGGGGTCGCGCCGAATCTCGCCCCATCTTACGTGGGGGAGAGGGGGATCTCGGCAAATGTCACGTAATTTTTTTCTTGTCAAAAATATTGCGAGAAGACTAGGTTACATTAAAGTTAGACATGTTTCTTGACTATAAAATACGGCAAAATCCGACACAATAATATTTATCGTGGTCTTAAATAAAAAAAACCCGGGTCGCAGTGCCAAAACCCTGCCGACAATATAGTGTATTTGCTTATACATAGGCAGTGTGGCCTTATTACGCGAACTTAAATTGGTTTTTGGGCAAAATTAAAAATTTGACTCCTTAATACACCCCTTAAAATAACATTTTTTTTTCTTAACTGCAATATTATTATCAATCTAACGTCTACACCGAATTAAACACACCCTTCAATAAATAAGTCACTCTACAAATTAGTGTTTTCAAAATATTTGTAAGTCCGGTCCTATTAAGCCGATTTTATTAAAATTTTAGGGGCACTTTTTAATTGCTACTAACGGGTTAAATGTCAATTTTGAAACGATTCTGACAATTTTTTTGGTATTTTGGGGCCCAAAAACATTTTTCAACCCCTAAAAACTACCCTTAAAATGGCCCGATTACGCCCATTATTTTAAATAGGCTTCTGGCGGTGATGGATTTCAATACGTGGGCCAAATTTCGTTATTGCCCGTAAACACACACACACCCACACACACACACACACACACACATATATATATATATATATATATATATATATATATAAATAAATATATATAGTATAGGCTTCATTCGGCGTTGTTGAAAATGTTCGGAGATATTCGAATTTCAATAAAACTTGGTGTAGGGTTAATATCTAGACTGAATATATTTATATTTAGACTGAATCCGAATTTAATCGGTTGCGCGGCTAGCTTCAGCTGGCGCGGGGCCGGGATTTAGTTTAAAAAATTTTAAGAAAATAATCGCATAAAAAAATACCCAAACACAATTACGAAATGCGAATAGACTATATTTAAAAAAATGCCCTAAAAGGCGTTTAAAAATCCACCACCTACCACACGACACAAAGGACAGCACAAAATAACGAGAACACGTAGCTGACCAAAATCGGTTTTGATATTCAAAAAAATTTACGTATTCTCCGACTGAGTTACCAGGGGCGCCAGGACACGAATCGTAAATAGCCACACCTAGATAGTCCAGACTAGGAAGCTTAGACCAGATTGGTTCCATTACAACCCTGGAAGGGCAAGACACAAGATAGTACACGAAACAATAGGAATGACACGTTAAAAACTTTTGACCAGAACGCAAGCAGATACCTTCATGAATAATTAATCCGGGAATTATTGGACACCCGGTATATGTAGCCAGTGATTTCACGGGATGCGTTAATATTGGTTGAGATAAACGTAACAACCATCAAAAGATAAATCCGGGAATTAATCGTAAGATCGTAACGTATAAGGAACGTAGGTACACAAGTCGGAAGTTGCATAATAAATCCCGGAAAGCTTCACGGCTGAATCCGACGGGATAATTTTGGCAGGATAGAGATGGTCCAAAATCAATGTAATAATGTAATTTTCTGCACTACTTTGCCCATTTAACCGACTTTCTATCTCCACTAATAACAAAGTTACCCATGTTAGCCAACGTCGGTTGAGACACCCTGTATATAAGTACATTCATTGCAAGTGAAAAATAAAAGCTTGTAATATGCAATTCTTTTCTATGTTAATATAGTCTCTGTGCAGAAAGGTTTCCAGCGATCGCAGTGGAAAATCAGTAATGTGTATCGTGAACTGCGGGAACATGTTGAAAAAAAATGAAATTAAATATTACTTATTTTCCGTAAAACCTCATACATTTCAGCAGAGAGAAAAGTGGATTTGTGTAATTAAAAGAATAATCTAAATTCTAATTACTAGTAAAAATGAATCATATGAGTGTCTTAAAAATGGAAGGTTGATTTGACGTTGCGAACCTCTCTGACTGGTGTCAAATGTTTGGAATTTATCAATTTGATCGCTTTACGTTTTCTCGACAAACGAAAATTTCCCTCAAAAGCTATTTCAAAAAAGCCAATTTCTAATAACTATTAGGTATATTCATGTCTTCTGTCAAAATACAACCAAAACATAATATTCAGATTATGTCTCGTGATTAAATTTTGGTAAACGAAATCCTTTATTTTCAAATGTATACTGGAAATTTTAAGACTGGTTTGTAGTTTATTTGTTAAAATAATTATTCTTTTTTTAGCGTTACAGTATCAATTCTATTCTCTTTTTTCCCTATATATATATATATATATATATATATATATATATATATATATATATATATATATATATATATATATATATATATATATATATATATTAATTATAGGCGTCGTTCGCTATGGATCCGGGTCCTCTAGACCTTATTGTTAGGCATAATTTGAACATGATATACAATATATATATATATATATATATATATAAACTTTATTTACAACTACCTAAAAAAAATATATATATATATATTTTTAGGTAGTTGTAAATAAAGTTTTTAAAGAAAGCAAGGGTTTATCGTCATAATAGGTAGGTACTCAACTAACAGCATTAAAAATTGAGAAAATTTCCGAAATTTAAAAAATGCTGCAATTTTTTAATGTAAGCATTGAATTAATTTTGCGTACACTGCGTGTAAAGAACAAATTAAATCGTATCAACAATGCTTTGTTTATTTCACATTTTCTGTTTAATAGTAATCAAAATATTTAAGAAACGATTTTCAGAGTAAATATTAAAATAAAACAATAATAAGTATTGTATGCAGTGCTGAAAATTTATTTTATACATACGTTAGAAAATAGTTAAATTACTTTATTAGTTTATAGTAAAATTTATATTATTAATACTTTTTGTAATCAGCTTTAAAGAGTCTACATAGGTTTGTATTTTAATTAACATAAACTGTAAAAATGTGCTTTCACTAAGTAATAAAATGCATAGATAAGTGATTATGTCTCAGGATGGTCACTTTTCGAAAAATATTAAAGAATATTTCAAAAGTTGTTGTTGAAGTGGTTTTTTGGCCAAATTGATAGAGCTTACAAATGACACTTGTTACCAAGAAAAAATGAACGTTTACTCCCAAAAAGAGGTTAACATTAAGTACCTACATCAAGAATATTCGTATTTTGGACGGTATTTTGTTACACGATCGTTTGTTTCAGACTATGAAGACGGGTTTAAAATATTTACAAACAAAACTCTTTTTTCAATTGAAGTTAAGTAATTTATTATTTTAAGTGGCCATTCTGTGTTTATTTTAATGATATTTCACCCACATACAAATGATTCAAATATTTCGTTACATTGTAGCATTTAGTAAACTTTCATTTTCAAATGACACGAGTCATAAGCATTGTGGTTATTATAATGAACGTTTAATGCATTTCTAAACTCTGAAAATGAACTGCCTCAATATTTCTAAACCGAAAAATTTGGAATACGCTTATTGAATTTGCATCTTTACCTGAACCATTTTTTTTTGTTTTGTAAAAATGAGCATAGTGGTGAGAACGACAAATTCTCTGTCAAATCGTTTTAGCTTGGTCCAAATCTTTTCTGGTTTGCCACTCGAATACAACTATTATTTTTATTTTAATAGAATTTTTTTTGGAAACAAGCTTACAAATTTTATTTTATTCAAATTACTATTCTAGCATTTTCAATTAATTGTCGTATATTGTGTTGGTGGATAAAAATAAATTTTTCTGATTTAGCAGTGTAACAATGAATGTTTAGCAATTAAATAGACGTTCTGCAATTTGTAGAAAAATTAAATATTTCATCTTATATTAAAAATTTACGGAAGTATTTCGTAAATAATATTATGTTTAGAATAATAATGATTCTATTATAAAAATAATATTTACCTTTGATAATGCTAACATAGCGAATATACAGGTATTATTAACTAATAATGTTACAATATACGACAATTAATTCAAAATGCTAGAATAGTAATTTGAATAAAATAAAATTTGTAAGCTTGTTTCCAAAAAAATTCTATTAAAATAAATATTTTCCAACAGCTGTAATAAAATCAAAATATCTTATTATTTTTATTGTTTTGTTACAACAATTTTAAATATTATTTTTATAACAATTTTGTACATTGCTAGATAAAGTTCTCGTTTGATATCTGACAGATTCAAACTTATAGTATTATAATATTAGTATGCTTTTTGGTAAAAAAAGCAAAAATTGTTTTGCATTACAACAGAATAAAGATGTTGACATGATACTCAGAATAGGTACTGTGATATTTTGAATGCGAAGTAAAAAGGCTAGTGAATAGTGATGAATCTCTGTTCCGTTGGTAGTGCTGGTTAAAATTAACATAATTTTTTTATACTAGCGATTTTGAAAATGCTCTTCGAATTTTTCGTATATTATATGACCAAAATTTGATGCAATGACCTAAAACATGCTAGAATCAATATTTAAAAAAATCCCGCGGGAGACCTCCAACCTTCCAAGCCCTGTCAAATTTTATATACCCCATCCGCCGCTGGTTACCTCTAGTTAGTGTTGTCCATTTATAGCTGGCTCAAAGCGACATTATGAAACATTCTTGAGCAGATTTGAGAATTTAGACCCACAACAGCCTAATTCAAAGTGTAGTACGCTAATCAGGAACTGGGATTAAAATTCATTTCGGTTTGGTTATCGGTTTTTAAGAGGATTTAAATTCGATTTTTGGTTACGGTTTTTTAAATCCCTAAATTCGATTTCGGGTAAACTTGATCTTTTGAATTTAAAAAAGAATACTGTTTTTTCTATTATTTTCTTAATAATTTATTATAAATAATATTGAATACCAAAACTGAAAAAAATCTGAAGCTGTAGATAATTAATAACAAATTAATTAAAATCTATAAAACTTTATAAAATATCACGTTACTACAAAACGCGTCAGGAATGATTGTGACGTAGTTATTTTAAAAGTTGTGTATTTGTGTGTGTATTATTATAGGTTAATTCCGGGAGTGTTTGCCCACTTTTTTAAAAAGAATCAGTATATTTTCCACTTCTACCGCAGCGAATCAAGAAAAACCGTTTTTTTTTTGTAACTTTTTGGTATGTGTTTTAATTTTCTCCTTATTTTCTGCATCTGAAAAATCTATATTCTTCATTCTTCCATTCAGCATAGGAACCGGGTCATTTTAAGGGTTGTTCTTAGGGGTTGACAAAAGTTTTTGGGCCCAAAAATACCGAAAAAATTCTCAGAACAGTTTCAAAATTGAAATTTAATCCTACAGAACCAATTAAAATTTTAATAAAATGGGCTCAACAGAACCACTCTTACAAATTTTTTGAAAATATTAATTTGCAGATAGTGATTTATTTACTGAAAGGTGTGTTTAATTTGGTGTAGATGTTCGATTGATAATAATATTGCAATTAAAAAAATGTTTTTAAGGGGTGTATTAAGGGGTTTATTTTTTTTCCCAAAAACAAATTTCAGTTCACATAATTGAATCACACTACCTGTATTAGTAAATAGGTACACTATATTGTCGGCAGGGTTTTGGCACTGCGACCCGAGTTTTTTTTAAATTTAATACAACATTAATTATGAAGTAAAAAAAAAACTAAAAGCAGTTTTGCTATAAAACTTGTATGTGATCTTTTCAATTATGTAAAAAAAAATTCCATCAAAAACCCGGGTTTTTGGTTTCGGTCCTTGATATGCTAACACCACTCACACTGTCGCTGTGAAACACTTTTCGTGAGTGCAGACGAGTATCGTTTTTTTATGTTTTATAGAAATACGTAGTACCAATCTGTTATTTATTTTTAATAATTTGGAAATCCAATTTATATTTCGCCATGATAACGATATATTATGGGTAAATAATAGCGTTCCAATAATCTTGAACATTCTTAAGCCAAGGGCGGATTTTTGTGATCTTACATTCGAGGGAAAAATAAAGAAAGATGCATATTTGTGTAAGTGATACAGCTGATTATACTGTAAATCTATAAACGTCGAAACTAACTTTGAAGTCTAAGAGATAACAGTAGCCAAATCCACATCTCTTTAACAGTAATAATTCCGACAGAACTCGGGTCCAATGCAAGTTGAAGAACAATTTGTTTATTTGGTACTGTAGCAGTATTCTTATAATCAATGTAATGATTTATTATAATTATTAATCGCATATATTTTTTAATTTTAAATTAACTTAACGATTGGCACTATTGCACAAACATGCTCCAAATAATCTGAAAAGTAGACTGTTTTGTATTTATATCTTATTAGTGTATTTGCCATATGGCAACATACACTATTGGCGTCGGTCGGATGGCGGGACCTAGGGGTCGGACCAAAATTTCTCGACGTTTCATAACCTCCTAAACACTTTGGCACCATTTTTAAAAATGTTTATATATATCTGTATATATATATATATATATATATTGAAAAATGTATAATCAGATCCTTTTGATGTTAATAAATTATAAATATTTTAGAGGAATTAGGATCAAAGAAATAAAAGACAAATTATTATTTCACAACGTTTCGTATTAATATTAATACTTCATCAGGTGATCTAAAATAAAATAACAAGACAATTTAACAATCAATAATAAAACAAATAAATAAATATTAAACATACCTTAATTAATTGTCTCAATAACTAAATTTAATTCAATTATCTTGTTATATTATTTTAAATTATCATAACAAATCAAAATTTAAGATAATACAATTCATACAGAATGACAATTTGTTTTATAATAAATAAACAAATAAACAGTTTATATTAATCACAATAGTTACGTAGTAACTAATTTTTATCTATATAAAATTTCATTACTATAATTTTATATATGTGTCAATCTCAGTCATTATATTAAACTTATATTTTCAAATATCAATTTAATTTCATTATTAATAACATAAATAATAACTTATGTTATCTTTATCAACTTTTTATATTTATCCAAAATACCATTATATAAACAACTTAAGTTATTAGTGTCAGTTTTTAAATTTATTGAATCGTTCAGATAAATCCAGATCATTGTTGAAAATGGAACATACTGCCTTGGCAAAACATCATTTTAGTACAGGACATACTTTTAAATTTGATAAAGTTAAAATATTAGATATAGAGTCTAATCAATTCAAAAGGAACATAAGTGAAATGATCTGGATTTATCTGAACGATTCAATAAATTTAAAAACTGACACTAATAACTTAAGTTGTTTATATAATGGTATTTTGGATAAATATAAAAAGTTGATAAAGATAACATAAGTTATTATTTATGTTATTAATAATGAAATTAAATTGATATTTGAAAATATAAGTTTAATATAATGACTGAGATTGACACATATATAAAATTATAGTAATGAAATTTTATATAGATAAAAATTAGTTACTACGTAACTATTGTGATTAATATAAACTGTTTATTTGTTTATTTATTATAAAACAAATTGTCATTCTGTATGAATTGTATTATCTTAAATTTTGATTTGTTATGATAATTTAAAATAATATAACAAGATAATTGAATTAAATTTAGTTATTGAGACAATTAATTAAGGTATGTTTAATATTTATTTATTTGTTTTATTATTGATTGTTAAATTGTCTTGTTATTTTATTTTAGATCACCTGATGAAGTATTAATATTAATACGAAACGTTGTGAAATAATAATTTGTCTTTTATTTCTTTGATCCTAATTCCTCTAAAATATTTATAATTTATATATATATATATATATATATATATATATATACGTATATATATACGTATATATATATATATATATGTGTGCGGGCAATAACTTTCGAAAGAGTTAATTGATTTCAACTAAATTTGGCCCACGCGTTGAAATCCATCACCGCAAGAAGCCTATTTAAAATGGGCCTAATCGGGTCATTTTAAGGGTAGAGTTTAGGGGTTGAAAATTGTTTTTGGGCCCCAAAACCCCGAAAAAATTCTCCGAATCGTTTCAAAATTGAAATTTAACCGTCTGGTAGTAATTAAAATGTGTCCCTAAAATTTTAATAAAATCGGCCTGACAGGACCGGATTTACAAATTTTGTGAAAACACTATTTTGCAGATAGGGAAATTTTTACTGAAAGGTGTATATAATTTTGTATATAGGTTCGATTGATAATAATATTGCAATTAAGAAAAAAAAATGTTATTTTAAGGGGTGTATTAAGGAGTAAAATTTTTTATTTTGCCCAAAAACCAACTTAAGTTCGCATAATAAAGCCACACTGCCTGTATAGCAAATACAAATTGTCGGCAGGGTTTTGGCACTGCGACCCGGGTTTTCATGTTTACTATTATAATAGTGTGTTGAAATTGGTTGACATATTGGTTTTTTTAAACTATTTTGTGAACCACCTGCACAAGTATTTAATTGTATTGGGCATAATTACACTTTTATGATACTTCAGTTAAGTTAATCCCATATTAACTGGAAGATTGCATGTGAACTAATATAGTGACTGTTAAAAGTAGCTAAATGAGACTTCAAAATTATTTCGAATGAATGTTTCTAAATACTACTTGTAAATATAATCGGTGTAATTAAATAAAATGTTGCAAGTGTGACTGAAAATAAAAAACTAATTTTGTATATTAAACTTTCATTCGTAATTTGCATACATTTTATTTATAGTTGTTTCACTCACGTTGCATTCAAAATCAAATATGTAATTTCGGAGTCCCATAAATAGAACAGTAAGAATATTTATTTAGTACCTAACTTTCTAAGAGAATTTTTACGACATAAAAAGTTTTAATATTAGTTTAGGTAGTAAGTGTGTTTTTTTTTTAAATTTTATCCGAAATTGCACATCTGGTATAATACGAAAGAATTACTACATTGTTTTTGTATATTGATGTACCTGTCAGCTATTTTTAAAAGTTGTTTTATTTGTTCAACCTTATTATGTAACTGTTGGTTGGAATAAAAATTATATGTCGTGTTATAATATATATCTATTTATTAATGAATGTATGTATAAATACAAAATATATTTTTAAACAAATGATACAGGTACTTTTGAAATTAACATGTATTCCTGTTCATTAACATTTTTTATTTGCTTTTCGTATCACCCTTTTTTTACTGCGCCCTAAAAGTTTGCGTTAAACCAGTATATAATTTATAGCTAAGAGCCAGCAACCTATTTTGAGTAATAGGTAGTTTCAAAACTCGTGAAAATGTGGGTAATGTAGGAAATTTACACAATTAAATTAAATAAAATTTTCCATTGAAATGTAGGAAATAAAATGATGAAACCAATAAATGAACGAAGGTATTGTGGGAAATCCGCCTGTTTCGTACCGCTGTACCTACATTTTGAAACTGAAGTAATGAAGTAATATGCTTACGCAACACGATATAAATTTATAGATATTTTTGTTAATGTGTTCAGATAGAGATTGAATTGAAACGTGTACGGGTTTGAATATTGTATCTAAATTAATAAATATAATTGTTTGATTTGAGAATTTTGTGTATTAGTTTATTTAATTTTATAAATTTCCTACATCAGAAGCGGGATTATTACCTTAAATACGCCCATAAATAAAGTGGAACAGAGTGCATTACGTCATTGCGGCCGAATACGTGCCAATTTTCTAAACAGAAAATTGTTGGAGAGATTTCTCCTAAAGTTTTGGTCTTCACGATGACGCATAGATAAATATCAAAGAACAGGAAGCTGAGTGGAAAACGAAAGTATAGGCTCACACCAGTTCATTCGGTTTGATTTAAGTATTTTACGAAATTTTGATAATATGCGGTGAATGGTTACGACTTATGTAATGATGAGTTTTATGTCGTTGTCGCGATACGACATTTATATATTATGTGATATTAATAGTTTTCGTGTACGCTGATGTTTGTTGATAATCGGTATAACAGTGAAAATGATGAAAACAGATCTGATAATAGTGTGTGGTGTAAGTTTTGCAAATATACGTGGTGTATTGTGTTAATTAATAACCGTTAAGTTATGCAATTATAATTAAGCCGGGTTGACAACTTTAACAGTTAATAGAAGATGATAACTGATGCTAAATTCTTAAAGTGTTGATAACTTACAAAATGAGAATTGAAACGAGCATAAAGATGAAATTAATGTGTATGTTGTTTTGGTGGAAAATGATGAAATTGTGTAAACGACACGGGCCAGTTTACTGAAATTAATGACTGAAAAATAAATTCAAAGTGGCAGAAATTAAAGGTCATTGGAAAGTAATTTAACGAATAGAGAAAACTAAAGTTGCGTGCATTTTGAAATTGTGATGCGTTATGCTGAAAGATGTTCAAATGTTATTGTTAATATACTGAAGTATAAGGAATGGATTAATTAATAGTGCGTTTGAAAAAGAAGAAGCGATGCCTGTTAATACAAGAAGATTGCTGAAATGATGTTTTATGAAATTAACAAAGAATGTTACCTTATAAAAATCGGAGTACAATTATGTAACAACAGAAAAATGATAATTATTATATCATATGAAATCATCACGGAGCAATGGCGTTCCTCTTGATATGAATAATTATAAATACAGTGTGTTTGTGAAATAGAACTTTCGATTGACGTGAATTCAATTCTTCGAAGAATGAAGTGGTGAAGTTGGTTTTGGACTTTGATTTGCAAAGTGTATCGATAATGATTCTACTTTTCAGAAGACACAAACGTGTTTTGAGAAAAGTGGCAACTATGGAGCTAAACGCTGAAGTTATGACGATGAAATATTGAATTGTCGATGTTTTAATGAATTGAAAATGATAATTAAAACAGTTAAGGAAAAACTGTTACAAATTTGATTGCTTGCGTTTATTGTCAAGTAGAGATTTGCTACAATTGCAAACTGCAGAGAGTGGTACTGAAACTTTTGTAAGCGTTGTCAGTTTGAATGACGGACATGATATGGCTATCGCAGGCAGTGTCTATCAGACAGGGCCGACTTTGATTTCCGTGGCTGATGGTGTCTTTCAAGTACAGACGTCAAGTCCGATGGTGGTAATACTTCAGCGAGGTCCTGGAGAACTGACGTGGAGAAAAGTTTCGTGTGAACAGCCGTTGCACACGAATCAGTCAATCCTAAGCCCTAGGTGAAAACTGAAGTTGATGTGGTGTGTTTATAATGAAAAATGAATATTGCTATAAATACGCAATTTTGTGACAATAATATTAACAGAAGAAATCTCTCTCTTAAGCGAGCGCTAGACACACGCGTCACAAAAAAATTTATTTTATATATACTGTCCAGCACGTATGCAATTTATGGTATGTGTATGGTGTCTCACGTGTGTTCGTGACGGTATTAATAAATTGTTGGCGTTTGGTGTGTGCGCGCGCGAGATATGATTTTTCCATATAATATTTTGTTGTTCCAGTTGATATTTTGTTTTTGTGCATATATAAATGAAAAAGGTAGTAGCGAGATGCAACGAATGTTTTGAGACAGAAGTTGCAGATGTTAAGGGTGTCTGAAAACGACAGAAATCAGAATCCATGATGGAAAGAGATGTAGTTGCAACTGACCTGGTTGAATTTGTGTGTGATGTATCTGGTACTACCATATACAGCGCAGTAAATAAATTCAGACACACAGGTAATTGTTGGTCAGCGATGGGCGAGCTATGTGGTAATATATAGCGGTCGTTTGAATGATAAGAATCTTTAGCGATTGTTTTGATGTGAATCTGAAGAATCGGTTGCGACCGGAATGCCTTGCATTAGATTGGCTATTGATACGACGATTGCGCGTAGGTCTTTCAGACTCGTACTGGTCAAGAGAGAAAGGCAACTGAATTGTTGTTAGGCTGTAAAGCCAAAACTTTCGATGCTAGTTGTTGGACACATCTAGTGGAAAAGTTCACTGATGGTGACACCATTGTTGTTTGGTTGAACGATTGTTTTACTGTTGGAAAATACGACTGTTGTAAGTTTGAAAGATACAGTTGTTTTGGGGTTCAAAGCAACTTATTATGTTGTTGGTTTTAACCTTGAACGTTGGTGATTTTGAGAAAATAAGGGAAAACTTGGGACGAGGTTTTCGAGGCCTTATAGGATCCGAGAATCCTAGAAAGGGAGAGATATATGGTTGAACTTGTTTTAAGCTCACGAGCTATAAAAATGGTTGTGGTTCATGTTAAAGTTAGGCTGTGGCCTGAAGTTGAAGTAGAGAATGCTGGTGAAACAAGTATTCGTGACCTCTGAGAGATGTCTGTGTGACACTACAAGTACACGAGATACCTCTGAGTTCACAAGTTCTGGAAAACTAGTACTGTACTGCTGAAGGATGCCATGCGTGACATTACGAGTACATGAGATATCTCTGAGTTCACAGATCCTGTAGATCTAGTGTCGTACTCCTGAAGAATGTCATCAGTGACATTACGAGTGCATGAGATACCTCTGAGTTAACGGATCGTGAAAAACTAGTGCTGTACCGCTGATAGATGTCCTGTGTGACACTACAAGTACACGTGGCACATCTGAGTACAAGATCCAGTTTGGATGCTTGTTGGTTATTGTATTGTTTTATTTTATAGAATGTGATGACATCAGATGTTAGGCGTCTACAGTCTACAATTCTTCTTCTACAAGGTTAAGAAGACCGGACCGTTGGAATAAAGTCGAAGATGCCAATAGGAAAAGAAAGAAAAAAGAATGACTGGAGATTATTCGGGGTTTATTTAAATACATTTCTGACTTATTAAGCGTGAATATCGTAAGATGGAGCGCCTGCATGCATTCACTTTGTCTGTAAATCTGTCACGCTGTTTATGTCACGCGTATGGTCCAAACGGCTTAACCGACTTTGAAAGACTTTTTCATGTTTGATTTGTCTCGGGGTCTATTTGGTGCTAACGTCGTCCAATTTTTGAATTTTGGTCCCAGGGGAAAGTAACTTAAACGGGAACGATGTTTGAAGTATTTTGAAATGTTTTGCGCGTTGGGCAATTTTTATTTCAATTTGGATGGAAGTAAAATCAGATCGGTTCGAAACCTGTCTTAAACGAAAGAGGAGAAAATTTTACATATAAATGCCGTATAGTCGAAATAGTTTTTGTGCATATAAGAATGGAATAAAAACTGTATACATTTGATTTGTCTAATGGGTCGCGCACTTTCTTCGGTTGTCTGTCTGTTGCACAGTGTGTCATGATCATTAGAAGATTGCGTATGTCTTGCGTTAAAATAAAAACGGATGCAGTCATTTAGGATATTTTGAAGATATCCGATCTAATTAAAAGCCGATATTTGTGAGTATTTCAAGATGCGAAAAGAAAAGTATGACGCCAATAGATATCGGAACGACGTCCAAGTGATAACTATCATTTTCGGAGCGTGACTACAATCTACATTGCTGATACAATAAGGATGAGGCTGGTGTTTGGAATCTACGTTAGAGTTGCGGCAGAGTACGAGGGCGATGAATGTACTAATATGTGTACTAGCTGATCTTTTGTAATCAGGTTGTTTTATTTTATTTATTATAATATGCCAAATGTCAACATTTTAGAAGTCAAAATGATCTTGTCGTCCAATTGGCTAAAATTTTAATTTATTGTTTGAGATTTTTGTTTGGTGTCATATTGCTGACTGCCGATATTTGTCAATTATTGTCTTTCAAATTGAGTAAAGTCAATGATATTGTTGAATTCAGAGTCTATTCTTAAATTACTGGTAATCTTCAAAATGTTTTCGCTTTTGTTTTATGTTACAGTTTGATCGTATCGGGGCGATACTATTGTCAGAATTGGCCGTGTGGGAAATCCGCCTGTTTCGTACCGCTGTACCTACATTTTGAAACTGAAGTAATGAAGTAATATGCTTACGCAACACGATATAAATTTATAGATATTTTTGTTAATGTGTTCAGATAGAGATTGAATTGAAACGTGTACGGGTTTGAATATTGTATCTAAATTAATAAATATAATTGTTTGATTTGAGAATTTTGTGTATTAGTTTATTTAATTTTATAAATTTCCTACAGTATTCAGTTATCAAATAAAGTATATACAATTCAACAATACAATCAATGTGAACTCCACCCTGTCTCAACATAGAATGCTGCTGCATCCGCTTACAATCTTTACAATATCAATGTACGGAGCTTACATAACATAAACCATTACACAACACATAGGACAATGCTGAATAACATTCGTTTAAACACTATGAATCAAACGTTCGTTTACACGAACAATTATATTTATTTTAGATACAATATCTGATCTTGTACACGGTTTAATTCAATCTGATCACAGTTTACAAAAATATCTACAATTTATATCGTGTTGCTTACGCATGTTTCGTCATTACTTCAGTTTCAAAAATGTGGATACAGCGGTACGAAATAGGTGGATTTCCCAGACGGCCAATTCTGACAATAGTATCGTCCGGATACGATTATAATTAAACAACATAAAATTAAGTAAAAAAGATTTTTAAGTTAAACGGTTGTATTTAAAACTAAGACAATAATGATGTTAATAAAGTACTAAAGGCTACAAAATAATTCGATAGGTCCTAGGTACCACTTTCCTCATCAATCTAGGGCATTAATCAGACAAAAAAATAAAATCGTTGGGCGTAATGTAGGAATATAAAATGATGAAGTCAATAAATGAACCCGAATTCAATTATTAAATAAAAACCCGGGTCGCAGTGCCAAAACCCTGCCGACAATATAGTGTATTTGCTAATACAGCGAGTGTGGCTTTATTATGCGAACTTAGTTTAACTCGGTTTTTGGGCAAAATAAAAAATTTGACTCCTTAATACACCCCTTAAAATAACACTTTTTTTTCTTAATTGCAATATTATTATCAACCGAACCTCTATACCAAGTTATATACACCTTTCAGTAAATAATTCACAATCTGCAAACTAGTCTTTCTTAAAATTTTTAAATCCGGTCCTGTAGGATCGATTTTATTAAAATTTTAGGGACACTTTTTAATTACTACCAAAGGGTTAAATTTCAATTTTGAAACGATTCGGAGAATTTTTTCGGTATTTTGGGACCCAAAAACATTTTGCAACCCCTAAAAACTACCCTTAAAATAGTCAAATTGGGCCTATTTTAAATAGGCTTCTTGCGGTGATGGATTTCAACACGTGGTCCAAATTTAGTTGAAATCAATTAACTCCTTCGAAAGTTATTGCCCGCACACATATATATATATATATATATATATATATATATATATATATATACGTATATATATATATACGTATATATATATATACATATATATATATATAAACATTTTTAAAAATGGTGCCAAAGTGTTTAGGAGGTTATGAAACGTCGAGAAATTTTGGTCCGACTCCTAGGTCCCGCCATCCGACCGACGCCAATAGTGTATGTTGCCATATGGCAAATACACTAATAAAGTATATTCAATTCAGCAATACCAATCAATGTGAACTCTATTCCGTCTCGACACAGAATGCTACCGCATCCGCTCACAATCTTTACAGTATCAATGTATGCAGCTTACATAACATAAACCATTACATAATTCATAGTACAATACTGATTAGCATTCGTTTAAATACTATAAATTAAATATATATCTACATTCGTCCATCCTGACATGCGGTATGTCCCCATACCTCCAGTCACTTCTTATGCTCGTCTGCAATGCAATCAACACAAGTAATACAATCAATACAATACAGTTAACACAATTTAATCAATATCTTAGTGTGAACAACGTAATTAACACTATTTTTATAATTTGCACTGATTCTTCACTCGGCACTCGTTGTTTTGTCGACATTATTTTTCTCTTGCATTTCATTCTTCCACGCTAGTTGTCATCATCATAATGGTCAATTCATAGTATCCATCTTCATACACGTATCGACGCGGGTACCATGTAGATAATATCGACCACATTTCACTTCATTGTGGTTACAACCACCCATCGTGTGACCACAGTCACCCATCGTTAGTTCGTGACTACCATCACCAACCGTATGGCTGCGCATACGGCCACCTTTCCTTCGGTCGTGGCTACCACCACCAACCGTACAACTGCGACTAAGGCACTATAGATGTGAGTATTCTCATCCGCCATATTGTGTCCTTGCTTGTCACGCGTAGTACGACAACATATGACTAAAGTTAACAGATAAATTATATTTCATAAAAGAAAAATGATTTGAATGTTTGTCAAGATTTTTTAAAGGTCCTGCTGTTGTTTGTACGCGTTTACCCGTACGCAAAAGTGCTTTAAAGTGGGAATATCAATGTGACAACTGTACAGAAGTTGACAGAAAAAATTGCGGTAATTATTTATTTTTCATCACTGTACAATGCAGAATAGAAGAATTATTTGTTAATTGTAATGACTATTGTTTTTTTTGTGGGCTAATAAAAAAATGCGGAAATGTCAGAAAAGGAATCTGCCTTTGGCAACGACACTTCAATTTTATCAGCTGAAATACGAACACAATCAAAGAAAGCATAGTTACTTCTTACCACAACAGATTTATTCATTGAATGTACATTTCGAGAGCAGAGCTCCCATCTTCAGCAAACACTACACTAAATACGAAACAAATTAAATAAAAAATATTGGATACAAGTTGAATTATTTATTATAAAAAAAAGATATACATTAAATAAAATACATTATGGAGAAGCATTTCAATTTTTTTTTCTTTGCTGACGCCGTTCCATAAACTATTTTGCAAAATTTGCTATTTTCAATGAAGTTTTTCAAACAGTAAGAACGGACGTTAAAAAAATGCCGGATAATTCTCCCTTTCACATTGCAACATTCCGGAAAAAATATATCAATATTGTCCACTAAACATTTTCCCAATTCGAATTTTCCCTGTCTCCGCACTTACAGCCGCTTTTTTTCTTTTTTTTTTTGAGAATACAGTTAAACGTATTTTTCTTAGACATATTTTGAAGAATCACAATTTGAAAATCGTCGACAGGATGGATGGAAGAAATTAAAACGGAAATTCTAATTGGGAAAATGTTTAGTGGACAATATTGATATATTTTTTCCGGAATGTTACAATGTGAAAGGGAGAATTATCCGGCATTTTTTTAACGTCCGTTCTTACTGTTTGAAAAACTTCATTGAAAATAGCAAATTTCGCAAAATAGTTTATAGAACGGCGTCAGCAAAGAAAAAAAAATTGAAATGCTTCTCCATAATGTATTTTATTTAATGTATATCTTTTTTTTTATAATAAATAATTCAACTTGTATCCAATATTTTTTATTTAATTTGTTTCGTATTTCAGCTGATAAAATTGAAGTGTCGTTGCCAAAGGCAGATTTCTTTTCTGACATTTCCGCATTTTTTTATTAGCCCGCAAAAAAAAACAATAGTCATTACAATTAACAAATAATTCTTCTATTCTGCATAGTACAGTGATGAAAAATAAATAACTACCGCAATTTTTTCTGTCAACTTCTGTACAGTTGTCACATTGATATTCCCACTTTAAAGCACTTTTGCGTACGGGTAAACGCGTACAAACAACAGCAGGACCTTTAAAAAATCTTGACAAACATTCAAATCATTTTTCTTTTATGAAATATAATTTATCTGTTAACTTTAGTCATATGTTGTCGTACTACGCGTGACAAGCAAGGACACAATATGGCGGATGAGAATACCTATATCTATAGAGCTCTACTGCGACTACACTCGCCTTTCGTACTGCCGTGGCTACCACCACCATGCTCATGACTGCAACTCGTCACCCATAGATTTGTTCTTCAAGCCTGGATGGTTGTCCAGCGCCGCGAGTCATCAGCTACCACCAGGATCCACATCTTGTTATGAACCTCGAAATCGACAATCAGCTCGCGACCCTCTCCAACACTGGATCGATCAGCCCTCAACATCAAGTCATCGATCAGCTGCCACCACGGTCCGTGCTTGTGATGACCCTCAAAATCGATAGTCAGCTCGCAGCTCTCTTCAGCACTGAGTCGATCAGCCCTCAGCATCAACATCAAGACACCAGTCCGCGTCAGCACGCTCAACCTGCGTCAGAACACTCAACCTAATAGAAAAATCAGAATAATCAATCAAACATCAAAACTATAAACAAACCCATAATCCAATATCAGTGATAGTCTTCTAACATCTGCTTCAACTTTGTCCTTGTCAAACCGTTCTTAAATCTGCTTCTAGTTTTCAGTAATTCGTTTCACAATCTCGACTTTCAGTTCGGAGCAACACACTCTGTTAACTCTGCCCGCACTTCAAGATGCGTGCTTCAATACACATGCGCAACACTTCGACAATCCTTTCTGGCTTTTGCAATTTTCAGCTCGGTATACTCTTACCTCTTCAGACATAACATTTCGGCAATATTTTATTTTCAATTTGCAAAACATCTCTGATTACATTCACTCCGTTGTTCTGAATTTAAACTGTCAATTGACTTTTTGCTTTTTTGTCCTTGGTAATTAATATAAAATTTATTTGTTGGGAAAAAAGGACACTTTAAGTAAACACTTATTTGTTAATTTGCGACTTTTCGTCCCTTTATTGGAACTTTTTCAAGCTTATAACTGGAATTTAAATATAAAATACAATTTTTAAATTTACAATTGAAATATAAAATATCAGATATGAATTATACACACCATTAAATGTTCTGTTTAAGTAGATATAAAAGTTAACATGTAGATATAAATTTTATTTAAATAATTGTTCATAAAAACTTTTATAATAAAACCGTTTTTTTTTTTAATTTTACGGTTGATGTTCAAATTAATGTATTTATTGACTGTTAGTAAATAAAATTATATGACTTCATTTATGTGGTTACTCCTCATTAACAAATAAGCGTTTACTTAAAGTGTCCTTTTTCCCCAACAAATAAATTTTATATTAAACTGTCAATACTCAGTCACATTCTCAAATTCATCTGTTAAGCATTCTCAGCATCATCTGTCAGGTGTCAATCTTAAAACATCTCTGCTACTCAACCGAATCGGCGTCATACGCATTCACTAGAAGGCACCTCGAATAATAATAATAATAATAATTCTTTATTTTCCATGACAAAAAAATTGTGTGGATTCGTCAATACATATAAATACAAACATTCAGCTTAAACTTATTAAAAATCAATAAAAAACATTAAAATTGGTTGATAAAAATTCCTCCAGAACGTATATAGTGTTTTTTAAAAGTAGTGACGTTATCTCAGTTTTAAATATAGTTATGCTTTTTATTTCTTTAATGTAAGTAGGCAGATGATTTGATTATAGCATTTAATTGTTACAATTTGACTATTATTAGCTGATAAATTTAGTCTATGCCTAAGTATAGGTAAGTAAGTATTACGGCTATCGTCACCAAAATGAATTATGTCTTTGTTTTTTTTAATGTGCAAAAGAAGATTTCTGATATATAAGGATATTACCGTTAATACGTTTAAATTTTTAAATAGTTCTCTACAACTGTGTCTACGATCCTTTGATGTCATAGTTCTTATAACCCGCTTTTGACTGATTAACACATCATTTATTCTGTTAGAGTTCCCCAACACAGTAGTCCATAGGTGATAACGGATTGTATATGTGAGAAATAATATAATTTTAAGATATGAAGATTAACTTTATCTCTCAATTGCCAGATTATGTATGTTCTGCACGAGATTTTATTTATGACTACATCAATTTGATTGTGCCAATTTAGCCGGTCATCTAAATTTATCCCTAGGAATTTTACACATGTTTTCTGTTCTATACTAGTTTTGTTGTTGCGGCAAAGTAAACTTTGATTATTTACCTTTCTACTTGAAAACAGCATTAATTCTGTTTTATCGTAATTAAGCTTAAGTAGGTTGTTACGTAGCCAATTTTCAATGGGGTATAAATTAAGCTAGGTTGAATCAAACAAAGCTTTTAAAAATATATATAATCACAGGATTTATTAATAAAATCAAATAATATAATTATAAACATACATATAAATTCATAATTCAACTTCTTTACAACAATCGGTCATTAAATAAACAAATATTCATATCAAAACAATAGACTCTACAAATAGCCTATTACGCGTGAAATTAGCGGACATTATTAAATCTCTATAATGCGGACTGATGGTCAAAATATAATATTAAGTCACCTACGTTGTGCTTTTTTATTAAATGGTCAAGTCAATTCTAACAATGAAACTTATTAATTGATAGTACGGTCGTGGTCAAATTGGTCAGAGTGTATAGTGTAAATTGTGGTGCTGAACCGAAGTTCAGATTTAAGTGTGCTCAGAGCAGTCGCTGCACTAACATACTCTGAAGCGTTAGTGTGTAGTGTGAAATGGTCTGCACGAAAGCCAGACTATTGTTGACGCCGTCGATGTTCTAATACACGCCAACGCTAGTCCCCATTATCAGATAAAGTTATTGAACCATTGCTGATATTACTAAAAATATCATTTACGAATAATATAACAGTAGTGTTATATTACTAAAAATATCTATTACGAATAATATAACAGTAGTGTTATATTATTCGTAAATGATATTTTTAGTAATATCAGCAATGGTTCAATAACTTTATTTGCGGATGATGTGTCTGCAATTATCTCGGATATGAATATAAATGGTGTAAGTGACCGTGCAACAAACTGTATAAAAGACATGAATAAATATTGCTCAGAAAACCTTGTAACGAATATTAATTGCATAACTTAACATTCGAGTCTATTTTTATTTTGTATTTAGTTACACAGTAATAATTTGTGAAACTAAACTTGACCATGCGACCTGACATGATAAATTAGTAGTGCCACCTAGCACATTTGGATTCGTGTCTATGATAGCTCGCGCTTGACATACTATGACGTTGTTCAAGTATGAACGTCTGATGCCGTTAGTATCGTTTAACTTTTACAATTTTATTTTATTGCAACCGCGACGGCCGCTCGGTTCGTGACGCCAATTCTATATGGCTTTGCGTGCTGTCACTGTACAAATCGTCTTCCAAAAGCGGCCTTTCGTATGATCACTAGATTGAGTATATTAGTATATCGACGTCATATTTAGTTTTCTACGGAACCAGCACTGAGAAGTCCAAGACCCGTGTGTTAGTACATCAACGGCGGGAATACTAAAAATATCATTTACGAATAATATATAAGTAGTGGACCTAGCACACTACCTTGCGGTACTCCTGTTTCAACTTTACGCACACTTGGTTCATATTCGTGATTTTCATGTTTCAGTTTAACCATTTGAAGACGGTCCGTTAGATATGATTCAATTAATTTATTTGCAACTCCCCTAAATCCATAATTACTTCATTTTTGCAATAACAATCTATGGTTTATCGTGTCGAATGCACGGCTTAGATCAAAGAAAATACCTGCGACTTTACTTTTTTGTTCCAAACATTCAATCACATAATTTACTAATGATAAAATTGCATCCTGAGTTGATGACTTTTCAACAAAACCAAACTGGCGGCATGATATTATTTCATGTTTCTTGATACATGACCATAATCTGGACTGATAAACTTTCTCATACACTTTAGAGAACACAGATAGTAACAAGTGAGTATATAGTTTTTTATACATAGAGATTAAAGAGTATGGTTTTTTAAATTCAGTACGCTAATCATAGCTGGCAAAAAGATTAAAAACGATTTGTTTTTAGTATTTAAATGTAAAATTTCTATAGCCCTTAGCAAAATACCATCGAAGCATAGTACAAATGGTTGAGCATCTTTTTTCAGTTTGGCTAATTATTTATAAAAACAATAAAAACTTGAATAAATTCACAACTCAAAATTTAGAACGATTTATTTTTGGAAATTATTAATTCTAAACTTTAAAGTTATTAATGTGACAAATACTATATAGGACAAACGAAGCAGAAACTCAACATGAGAATAAATCAACATAACAATGACTGCAAGAATCACAATATGCTAAAAGCTAACAAAACAGCATTAGCTAACCATAATTTTGATACTAGTCATAAATTCGCCTTTGATAAGATAGAAATTTTGGATTACGAACATAATTATCTAAAAAGACAAATTAGTGAAATGGTGTTTATTAAGTTAAATAATACAGTTAATCTAAGATCTGATAAACAGAATTTGAGCTTGTCATATAATAATATGCTAGAAAAATATAAAAAGAGTGTAAAACAAAAAACAATTGTTCAAATGAGGAGTAACCACATAAATGAAGTCATATGATTTTGTTAACTAACAGTCAAAAAATACATTAATTTGAACATCAACCGTAAAAATTTCTAAAAAACGGTTTTATTATAAAAGTTTTTATGAACAATTGTTTAACGAAAATTTATATCTACATGTTAACTTTTATATCTACTTAAACAGAACATTTAATGGTGTGTATAATTAATATCTAATTTTTATATTTCAATTGTAAATTTACAAACTGTATTTTATATTGAAATTCCAGTTATATGCTTGAAAAAGTTCTAATAAAGGGACGAAACGTCGCAAATTAACAAATAAGTGTTTACTTAAAGTGTCCTTTTTTCCCAACAAATAAATTTTATGTTATTAAAAGAAGTTGGATTTCAGTTTTATAAAACAGTCGGATAAAATTTTACAAATAGTTTGTTATTTGAGGCCAGTTTCGTATTGCCTTAACTAGTAAAGTCAAATGCGATTCTTTTTTAGCAAATGTAGTTATTGATTCTTTTGCATCACGTAATCCTTATTTTGTATCGATGTTCAAATACATTGTCGAAAGAGAACTAAATATACAGCACACTAGTATTAAGTGTTCACCTCGTTCAGTTAGAGAGATTCCAGTAATCTAAAGTAATTAGTTAATCGTAGTAATGACAAAATTTCAATGTATCCGTTCTTTCGAATCGTCTCCGGTGATCGATTACTGAGCAGTGATTTTGATAATCGAAAGGTGGCTATTCGAATGATTTTTATAATCGAATGATTAACTTGATTTGATTCTATCAGCTGATGTATCATAATTATAGGTGTGTTGGTACTATTCGCGAATGCATTATATATTGTATTCGGCTTGCAAAACCCGCCCCGGAGCAGGGCACTCGAATAGTTATGAAACTTATTATGACAACTTTTTGACAGTTCTCGGCTATCTTCAGTTTTCTTTTCAGCCAATGTCGACTATATTCTTTGATATGCTCCGGGGCAGGTTTTGCAAGCCGAATAAACTCTCAAATAACGCTTCGGTTTCTATTGTCACTCTTGACAGAGTCGCTTACATACAGCGCTTCATAGTACAGACGCAGGTAAAAGACGTAAGTAACCGTATTCAGTACTGTGCAATGCCATATTATAAACACCTCAAATGGTTACAATGTGAGTGAAAAGAATTTCCAAGTCGAAGAAGTTAATCTAAAACAAAATCAAGTTGCATTTTAAACAATAGTCGGCTAACCCTAATCAAAGTAGAATCCATAATCAGTAATACGGAATATAAATTACAATCCGAATATCAAAAAAATAATATGTGTTTGAGGTTAAGAAAAATGTATTCTATAACTACTCACAAAATATTATTTAAGTCTGTTAAAAACCAGTTGTTTTGAAAATAAACATTCAATGTTTGATTTCGGTATCTGAAAATAATCAGTGCATGACAACAGAAAACTATTTGCCTAGCCACATTATTTCTTTTGAATAATATCGCATTGTTAGTTGACAGCTAGCTAACCTAAAAATTGTAGATATTAGACGCTCTACAACAGGTCTCAAACCTAAAAAAAAACCCGGGTCGCAGTGCCAAAACCCTGCCGACAATATAGTGTATTTGCTTGTATAGGGCCGTGTGGTTTTATACTTTTATTATGTGAAATTAAGTTTGTTTTTGAGCAAGATAAAAAATTTAACCCCTTAATACACCCCTTAAAATAAAATTTTTTTCTTAGTTGTAATATTATTATCAATCTAACGTCTACACCGAATTAAATACACCCTTCAATAAATAAGTCACTATCTGCAAACTAGTGTTTTCATAAAATTTGTAAATCCGGTCCTGTCGGGCCGATTTTATTAAAATTATGGGGACACTTTTTAATCACTACCAAAGGGTTAAATTTCAATTTTGAAACGATTCGGAGAATTTTTTCGTATTTTGGGGCCCAAAAACAGTTTTCAACCCCTAAAAACTACCCTTAAAATAGCCCGATTAGGCCCATTTTAAATAGGCTTCTTGCGGTGATGGATTTCAACACGTGGCCCAAATTTCGTTGAAATCAATTAACTCTTTCGAAAGTTATCGCGCGTACACATATATATATATATATATATATATATATATATATATATATATACGTATATAAATATATATATATATATATATATATATATACATATATATATAAACATTTTTAAAAATGGTGCCAAAGTGTTTAGGAGGTTATGAAACGTCGAGAAATTTTGGTCCGACCCCTAGGTCCCGCCATCCGACCGACGCCAATAGTGTATGTTGCCATATGGCAAATACACTAATTATGTCATCTCGGAATTTTTTTTACGGGTTGGACAAAATTATATATTTAATTTGAACAATGGCATATGATGTTAATATATAATATTAAAAAAAAGGTATCTATATGTGTTCTTTATTAGATACTAGTGGGTTAAGCCTGTCTCCGTCAGGCGCAATTGAAGTTCAAATATTCAAAATGGCATTTTTCTTTTACATATATTTTATATATATTTTAGAAGATCCCCGTAAATTATCTCCCATTGACCTAGGAAGTCTAAATGTATGGGTCAAATTCAAATCTGCAGCGCCCACGCTGGGCGAAAAATTATTTTTTTAATGGTTTTATAATTGCCTATACATGTCAAAAAACTTACATGAATTAATTAATTAGTACCTGGGAGACCGAGCTTTGCTCGGAGAGTTCAATAAACATGGTATTAATTTGCCGTGATTTTAAAAATAGTCTACACAAATCTATATATTTTTTAATTAATTTTTTTCTCATTTAAAATAACATTTGAAAAAATTGGTAACAAAGAACCAACAAATAAAAATGTTTAAACAATGAAAAATTACCGTTAAAATATTTCAGATACATTTTAATGATATTAGAGTTTCTCGATCGATAACAATAACTCGCATACAGGTCGCAAAACTGTGGCATGTGAGGGCTGTGATTTAACTGTGCGTGATTATTTACGAAAGATTTGACAGTAATAAAGAGTCAAGTTTAAATTCAAATCGTCAATAAAAATATAAACCCGATTTTCATACTTAGAAACCGCGGTGAATTTATTACAAAAATATCGCGCCTTAAAATTCTTATATTACTTATATAACAATAGGTTTAGGCAGTCAGTGCGTTGAAAAGTTCAACAAAAATCGCAAGTATTTATTCAGTGAAACTAAATATGTTACTGACATTACTGTGTTTATAAAATTAATAACTGTTCTATAGCAATGAACTGTCAATGCCTCTAAAAATACACTAAAAATCGTATGGTCCCACTCAGTGAAATTTTACCATACAAAAGTGCTATTTTGTCATTATTTATGTGCAAGGGTCCTTTTGCATTAATTTTCACGTACCGTTTTTCTCTTTTGATATGTTCCGTAAAATCGAGTTTATACATTTTTAATGCTTCTAAATCTTTATAAAGAACTATTTAAACTCACTCTAATATATAAAATGTATGTAGACATTTCTTCCTTTTCGTTTAAAAAATGCTTGAATCGATCTGAAATTAATTGAGTGAGTTCTAAGCAAAACACATTTTTATTTTCACTTCTCTGGAGCCGAAATTCTAGGTTAGGATAATGTTTAATACGCCATGATATAAAAATAACATACCTTATGCCAATTATGGAAAAATTAGTTAACACTATATTTACCTACTTAATATTTCTTCTGTTTTATTAAAATAATTTACGTTTCATTTAGTATAATTTATTAAAAGGATTCACTTTTAGTATTTTGATACAATTGCTCATTTCTAATTCCTTAAATGATTAAATTTGTAAGAAAACGGGGGCTTCCAAGAATAAAACTTATCTTGATCGATTTTTCGTCCCCCAAAACCCTTTTTCAGTGAATTTCACCTAAATCGTTAGTTATAAAAATAATAAAAAACTTAAATTATTTGTCTAAAAAAATAATTTTAAAAACAATGGTTTTCTTTTGCACTAAAAAGTAGAAAATAATTTTGATCAGAATAATTTTAAATATTAATTGTTAAGTAAAATATTGCTGTTTTTATGACCGCCCAATCTGTAAAAACAAATTTTGAATATCCGTTTGTTAGGTTATAGAAGAAATATATGTAGATTCCAAATTTCATGTTTCATAGTTTCAGCAACAGCAACTTTCTCAAACCTAAGCTGTAAACTGTGAATATGTTAAAAACATATTGGACCATAATTATATCTGACAACACTGTGACTCCTGAACATATTTTAGACGGAAAAATGCGGTTTTCATATTTTGCATACAGAAGTATGACGCTTGCACTAAATTGTAATATTCACATTTTCAATGTTTCCTTTAACATTTTTTACTGCTATAAGACGAAAAATAATCTGTAAACTAATAACTCACTGCGCACACAATTATTCTACACTTTTTTCAACTGATTATTAGCTTAATTAAAAAATTTGTAATTATTTGCAAACTTATTTGACATTTGATATCAGAATGATTCTGAGTTTGTTATTGGTAACCAAGGCAACCAAACACCCATTCATGGCCTATTATGTTTTATGAAGTTTTTTCTAAAAACCCCCCTATTTTGACCCCCGGGGAAAAAATCGAAAATCCGGCTACGTAAGGATCTGTCCCGTGTTTCGTACTATAAGTGTGCCAAATTTCAACTTCCTAAGTCTGCTGGGGCCTTCTGGAGGGTCTGGAAAGACAGACGGACATCTGGACATCCGGACACACAATTGGAAATTATATATGTAGACTAGTGGATTAAGCCTGTCTCCGTCAGGCGCAATTGAAGTTCAAATATTCAAAATGGCATTTTTTTTACATATGTTTTAGAAGATCCCCTTAAGTTATGTCCCGTTGACCTAGGAAGTCTAAATTCAAATCTTCAGTGCCCTGATTTGAAGTCCCACGCTGGGCGAAAAATTATTTTTTTAATGGTTTTATATACCTATACATGTCAAAAAACTTACATGAATTAATTAATTAGTACCTGGGAGACCGAGCTTTGCTCGGAGAGTTCAATAAACATGGTATTAATTTGCTGTAATTTTTAAAATAGTATACAAAAATCTATATATTTTTTAATTAATTTTTTTCTCATTTAAAATAACAATTGAAAAAATTGGTAACAAAGAACCAACAAATAAAAATTTTTAAACAATGAAAAAATACCGTTAAAATATTTTAGTTACATTTTAATGATATTAAGCTACGTTTATACTAGAGATTTATTTCCCTACATTTCTCTCTGTAATAAGTATATTTAAGTGTAAACCTTGCTGACATAAGCTATCGGAGATTTATTCACAAAGCTGAGATATATTACTTGACATAATATGTAGTAAATGTAAACGCTGCTGAAACAAGAATCAACTAGTCTCGGACATAAATATCAAAAGTTGAACAGCCGTCTACTTTTTCTAGGATCTCTCGAGATATTTTGTGATTGTATGTATGCAAATACGTGAACGAAATGTCGGAAAAAAAAGAGTGGACCCGTACAGAAGTGCAAGAGTTGATATCTTCTTATGAAGAACACCTCTGTTTGTGGAATGTACATTGTAAAGAATATAAAAACAAAATAAAAAAGTCGCAAGCTATTAAACAATTAAGTGAAAAATTTATCACCAGTCCAGAAGAGATCAGCAGAAAACTTCATAATCTGCGTAACTAATTTAACACGGAATTACAAAAAATTAATTCCAAGAAATCCGGACAAGGTAGTGATGAAAACTATGTATCAAAATGGCCTTTTTTCAAAAATTTATTGTTTATTAAAACCTCTTTACAAACGCGACAAACAATTGGAAATGTGGTAAGTACATACTTAGTTATTTTTGAAAACAAATTAAACGTGCATTATTTCTTATAAAATATGAAAACATTAAGAGCATTAAAAATAATATTCAATTCAATAAACTTTCTGGTCATTTGTAAAAGAAACATTTATTTATTTATTTTTTATTTACGGCTATGTAGATATTATGTCCTTTTTACTTATATGAACTTGTACTGCCAAGGAACTTCTCCTTCTGGAGAGTTGAAATAATCTCTAAACTCATCTCGAATTTCCTTGCTAGTATGACAATAATTATTGGAACCTTGTTGAGGTACTGACAATAAATTATTTTCTGGAAATCCTTCTAGTCTCCAACTACCAGGTACTGTTTCGCCATTATCAATTTCTCTATCAAATACATTTTCTGGTGCATAAAATTTTCTTGAAGATTTTTTTGTCATCATAAAATTATGCAGTGTACACACAGCTAATGTTACAGAATCTGTTCGTTCAGGTTTCAGAAGTATCGGCTTTCGTAATACACGAAAAACGCTTGATAATATACCGAAAACATTTTCGACTAGTCGGCGTGCTCTCGAAAGCCTATAATTATAAATTCTTGCAGGGCCTGGTGTATTTATTGTACTGTAAGGTTTCATAATATACTCTTGGAGGGGAAACGCATCATCTGCAACAGTCACATAGGGTATAGCTAGTCGACGTCCAGGCAAGGGTGTCTTTGGTAGATTTTTGCTACTTCTCTGAATGATACCAGGCATTCCACTGGCAGCAAAAACTCCTCCATCGGAAACTCGTCCATTACACCCAATGTCAACAAGCAAAAATTTGTAATTTGCATCTACTAAGGCCAAAAGTACAATGCTGTGAAACCCCTTGTAATTAAAATAATAGCTTCCGGAGTTTGACGCTGCTTGAATAGTAACGTGTTTGCCGTCCAATGCGCCTAGACAATGCGGAAAATTCCATTTTTTTTCGAAATCATAAGCCACTTTTAACCATTCTTCATTTGTTGATGGTACCTAAAGATAACAGTGTCAATTAGTATCTATATAAAAAACTTAATGAATATTGGTCTTTGTTGACATTTTTTGTCACATAATATGTGAGCAACAGATTACATTATTTTATTATTTTCAGTCTACAGAAGATGGTGACAGTGAAGTTGGTGAGCTTTTTGAAACTGGAAATGAGGACAATTTATCAAGAAATCGCCAAGAGGGCAGTCAAGTCGTGAAGAAAATGAAGAAAGTTGACGACAGGGAACATTTACTGGCAAAAGCTCGGGATGCACTCTCGAACGACGAATGGGATACGTTCGGTTCATTTGTTGCTGGTGAACTGTGACAACTACGTCACGATTTTTTAAAAAGAAAATTGAAACGGGGAATTCAAAAACTTATATTGGAAATTTCAGAAGAAGATGAAGAAATGGTTTCTCTTTTGCAAATCCCAGATCCACCATCAACTTCCACACGACATTCATCAGCATCAGATTACAATCCACAAATCCCAGATCCACCATCAACTTCCACACGACATTCATCAGCATCAGATTACAATCCACAAATCACAGATCCACCATCAACTTCCACACGACATTCATCAGCATCAGATTACAATCCACAAATCACAGATCCACCATCAACTTCCACACGACATTCATCAGTATCAGATTACAATCCACAAATCACAGATCCACCATCAACTTCATCCGCATCAGATTACAACCCGCCTTCTAATTCAAGCCAGTATTCAATATATACTTCACCTAATGAATACTTGAATCTTTGAATACATATTAATTACTTTAAATGTCAAAATATTTTTATAGAGAACGTTAATAGATTTTTTTTTATTACTGTAACAATAAGAATTAAAATAAGTTTACTACTTACTATTTTGCTCTCACTAACCTTTAAATAATCCTTTAATCCGATGGCAATGGATTGACAAACTTCATAAACTATTATCGATATTGCACTCTTTGAAATGCGAAACAAGTAGCTTAAACTAATGTAGCTGTCACCTACAATTATTCAGTTCCAGTTATAGTTATACCTATGCTGCCCTGTTATGGATTACAAGTCGTATCTACAATTAATAGTAAAATTTTGTGTAAGTTAAGATTGTTTTTTTTTTATTTCTCGTATTTTAGTTTGCAATTTTCTTAGCAAATTAATTATCTATCAAAATACGCCAATATGCATTAACATTATGATAGAAAACAGTCTAGAGACAAAATGTGGATACGACATCTTATCCTAAAAAGGCAGTATATATGTAGATATATTTAGAAATAGGGACTTGCTTACCTGTTGCTAAATATCTTAACGTGACAAGCACTCTTTCGGAAGCTGAAATTGCTTCTCTCATTTTGGTATTATTTTTTTCAATCAATGGCCCAACTAGATTTACTAATTCGTCGAGATCCGTTGAAGACATTCTTGCAAAATTTTGCAATTGTATTGGGTCTTCAATTTTCAATTCATTGCATAATTGTGAGTAAGCTCCTAGGGCACTTCTTCTCAACAACCAATTTCGCACCCAAACTTTCCTTTTCTTTCTTTTTTTTTCATGCAATAATAAAATTATTATTGCAGCCGCCTGGCGTTTAGTGCAAGGCATGATGATCAAAACTGTGGACATGTGGAGAATAAAGTGTCGACATATTTGTCTACCTCTGGTCTAAACACAATGCTACACTTATATCGACATTTTTTCTCAACCAGACTGTCAAGCAATTTATTCATTCACATTTATGTCATAGTATAAACACATCAAGAAAAATATCTCCGATAGTTGAGATTTCTATCATGAAATAAATCTCTAGTATAAACGTAGCTTTAGAGTTTCTCGATCGATAACAATAACTCGCATACAGGTCGCAAAACTGTGGCATGTGAAGGCTGTGATTTAACTGTGCGTGATTATTTACGAAGATTTGACAGTAATAAAGAGTCAAGTTTAAGTGCAAATCGTCAATAAAAATATAAACCCGATTTTCATACTTAGAAACCGCGGTAAATTTATTATAAAAATATCGCGCCTTAAAATTTTTATATTACTTATATAGCAATAGGTTTAGGCAGTCAGTGGCCAGTGCGTTTAAAAGTTCAACAAAAATCGCATGTATTTATTCAGTGAAACTAAATATGTTACTTACATTACTGTTTATAAAATTAATAACTGTTCTATAGCAATGAACTGTCAAGTGTCAATGCGTCTAAAAATTCACTAAAAATCGTATGCTCTCACTCAGTGAAATTTTACCATACAAAAGTGCTATTTTGTCATTATTTATGTGCAAGGGTCCTTTTGCATTAATTTTCACGTACCGTTTTTCTCTTTTGATCTGTTCCGTAAAATCGAGTTTATACTGTAAGAACTCAAATAAGCACTTACAGAAAATAAAAGAAAACCACAAAATTGAATTATATATAATTCGTAATGAAATGTTTTCTCTAATGTAATCATAAGATTAAATTTTTTATAATGTTGATAATAATAACTTTCAATTTTCCTTGTAACTAAGAAAAAACAATTTAGAAAATATTACATTATAGAGAGAGAAGGTTATTGTAACAAAGCTTGCTACAATAGCACCCCCCCTACGCGTGGGAAAAATTGCAATGGAAAAATTATTTTCCAAACCAACTGCAAAAACCCACGCGCAGGAAACAATGAAAAATTTCAGAGTATATTAAATAAAATTGAAATAATATACATTAAAAAATACATATTAAAAAAGAGTTAATTGTCTATGTTAGCAACTTTTAAGCGATCACAAGAAACACTATCTTGATGACCATTAATGTCTAAAATGAAGTATTTATCACTTTTTGAAATAACACGGAAAGGACCACTATATGATGGTTTTAAATTTGAAAATGCATTAACGTTTCGCACAAACACAAAATCTGCATTAATTAATGGATTTGCAAAATTAGGAACATCTTTATCGAAATAGTACTTCCTCAAACTAGTTTTTAAACGATTAATAAAATCAGTATCATTAGAATTCGAAAAATTCCATTCAAAAAATTCTGCAGGAAGTCTTAGTGAAGATCCATATAACATTTCAGCTGGACTAGCGTTAACTTCTTGCTTTATTGAAGAACGAATAGACAACAAAGTCCAAGGTAAAACATCAATCCAGTTTTGATGAGTAGAACATTTCAAAGATTCTTTCAAACGTCTATGGAATCGCTCTACTAAACCATTAGCTTGAGGATGATATGCTGTAGTCATTATATGTTCTGTACCTATTTCTTTAAGAAAATGTTTCCACATAACTGACTGAAATTGCTGTCCTCTATCAGTAGTAATCTTTCCTGGACAACCATAACGGGAAATCCAGTCACTAATAAAAACTTTGATTATAGATTCAGTTGAAATGTCTTTTAACGGTAAAGCTTCTGGCCAACGAGAAAAACGATCAACAATGGTCAGAAGATACTTGAATCCATTACAAAAAGGTAGAGATACAATATCTAAATGTATATGATCAAATCTATTATCAGGTTCCTTAATAGGAAAAATTGGTAGTTTCACATGCGTAGTTATCTTGTTTTGTTGGCATTTTATACAATGCCGTGTCCATTCTCTCACTTCTTTATTCATACCTGGCCAAAAAAATCTGTTGACCAATTGGTTTTGCGTCGAACGAATACCAGGATGACCGAGATTATGAACAGAATCAAAAATGTTTCGTCGAAAATTTTCTGGTATATAAGGACGAGGTTTCTTTGTTGAAAACTCGCACCAAATCATTTTTCCATTATTTAATTCAAATTGTTTAAAATTAAATCTTGGTTTTGAAATTAGTTTTAAAAGTTCTTGATTATTATTTTGCGCAGAAGAAATGTCATCGAAGTTTATTGAAATGCCATCAGGGCAATAAACTTGATTAATATATTTTATTAATGGTTTAGAAATATTATTTATTCTTGAAAGTACATCAGCAGGGATGTTATCTTTGCCTTTAATATGACAAACATCAGACGTAAATTGTTGAATAAATAAAAGTTGTCTGAGTTCTCTTGGTAAATAATTGCCTGATTTAGACTTCAACGCCAAAGTAATTGGACGATGGTCAGTAAAAACTGTAAAATGACGACCTTCAATATAATGTCTGAACTTCTTAATTGAACAATAAATTGCAAGAAGTTCTCTTGAAAATACACTATATTTGGATTCTGTTTTTGTCAACTTCCTGGAGAAGAAAGCAAGAGGTTTATATTCATTGTTTATCTTCTGTTGAAGAACTGCACCAATTCCAATGTCTGAAGCATCAGTGCTAATAGACAATGGTGCTCCTCGTGCAGGATGTGACAGAAGAGCGCATTGAGCTAACGCGTTCTTCGCAAATTTAAATGATTCCAAAGCTGGAAAATCAAGAGTTACAGGTTTATCGGTAGCTTTACCAGCAACTATAAAATTATTTAAAGAAGCTAAAATTGATCCACAATTAGGAATAAACCTATTGTAAAAATTAATTAATCCTAAAAAGTTACGCAGTTTACGTTGAGTATCAGGAATAGGATAATCTTTAATAACTTTGACTTTCTCTGGAAGTGGGCTTATTCCATCAGGTGTAACAAGATGGCCTAAAAAAGTGAGTTCTTTCACTGCAAAAATACATTTTTTTGAATTAACTGTTAAGCCAAAATCACTTAATCTTTTAAAAAGTAAATCTATATGATTAAAATGTTGTTTTTCATCATCACTAAAAACCAAAATATCATCTAAATAAACAAATACAAAATTGAGACCAGAAAGGACTGTAGACATAAATCTTGAAAATGTTTGGTCAGCATTTCTAAGGCCAAAATTCATTTGTAAATATTCAAAAGAACCAAATGGAGTAATAATTGCAGTTTTAGGAATATCATCTGGATGAATTAGAATTTGAAATAGGCTTGTTTTAAATCTATTTTAGAAAAAAATTTCTTGTTCGAGATTTTATATGTAAAATCTTGCAAAAATGGAATAGGATATCTATCAGGAATAGTTATAGCATTAAGTCTACGATAGTCTCCACAAGCACGATAAGATCCATCTTCTTTTTTAACCATGTGAAGAGGACTTGACCAAGGGCTATTAGAACGTCTAACAATTCCCGACTTCAGAAGTCTATCAAATTCTGATTTGGCAATATCATATTGTTCAGGATTAAGTCTTCTAGGAGCAGAAAAAATCGGTTTACCGTTCGTAAGAATTCTATGAAAAAAATTATGATTAATTTTTTTCTTAATATCAAAATTATTTAGATCAGGATATTTGCTAAGTAATTCTAAATAGGGATCATTGAAAGAAATGCTTGAAACATATTTATTGGAAAGTGAAAGTTGTCGAGAAATAAAATTAATGGAAATGTCGAAATGTGTTAAAAAATCAAGTCCCAAAATTGGAAATTGAACTGGAGCTACAAAAAAATTCCAACTGAATAGTCTTCCTAGACTAAAGTCTAATTTTAAGTTTAATTTACCAGTAGACTTAATATAAGAACCATTAGCAGCGGTAAATAATTTGGTATTAAAAGTTATTTTTTGTTTCAAATTATTAGTGATTGAACTTGGTATAAAACTGTTTGTTGAACCAGTGTCTACTAAAAACTTTATATTATTTATCTTGTCAAGACAAAATAATAATTGAGATGATTGGATTTGTATATTGGAGAGTTCAGAAACTATCCCAATTCTATTTACAGAATTATCATTGAAAATACATTCAGGAACACATTTGTTTGCACGACGACCGAATGTTTTGTGATGGAAACAGATAAAAGGTTTATTATTATATGAAAGCTTATTAGTATTTTTATTCGAAATGTTTTTATTGTCATTAGAATTAGATAAAGATGATTCTAGAAAAGTGAGATGTTCAGTAATTTTATCGATAGAATCTGTAAGAGGTTTTAAAATTTTATTATCTATAGAAGATTCAACCGAATTAAACGAGTTTTGATTAAATAAAAAAATCTTATCGGCAATAGTAGCAAGAGAATTTAAATTTTGATTTAAATTTGGAATAAGAGAGATTTGTATGTTATTAGGAAGTTTATTAATAAAAATATATTTAAGATTTTCTTCACTTAAGTTTAGATCTCTTGAATAGCGCTGAATTTTAGTAAGAATAGAAGATGGTTTATCAGAATTAGAATCACTAATTAAAAAAGCTTTTTCAAATTACTCATTTGGTCAATGCCAAATCTTTGTAAAATTTCACTTTTCAAAATTTCGTAAGGATTGTTAGCAGGAATATTAAAAATTACATTACTTACGAGAGAAGCAATGGAAACTGGTAAAGAAGACACTAAAAGGTCATATTTTTTTAAAGAATTATTAATATTATTTAGAGAAAAGAGTCTTTCAATTTGAATAAAATAAATTTCAGGATCAGTAATACTGAATTCTGGAAGTTCAATTTGATCAATATTTTTGTTTGACATAATTAGTGATAATAAAAATATTACTTATCTCAAAAATTAAGATGCGTATTCAATCAGCTGTCGGGGTCACCAATTGTAAGAACTCAAATAAGCACTTACAGAAAATAAAAGAAAACCACAAAATTGAATTATATATAATTCGTAATGAAATGTTTTCTCTAATGTAATCATAAGATTAAATTTTTTATAATGTTGATAATAATAACTTTCAATTTTCCTTGTAACTAAGAAAAAACAATTTAGAAAATATTACATTATAGAGAGAGAAGGTTATTGTAACAAAGCTTGCTACAATACATTTTTAATGCTTCTAAATCTTTATAAAGAACTATTTAAACACACTCTAATATATAAAATGTATGTAGACATTTCTTCCTTTTCGCTTAAAAAATGCTTGAATCGATCTGAAATTAATTGAGTGAGTTCTAAGCAAAACACATTTTTATTTTCACTTCTCTGGAGCCGAAATTCTAGGTTAGAATAATGTTTAATACGCCATGGTATAAGAATAACATACCTTATGCCAATTATTGACATATTAGTTAACACTATATTTACCTACTTAATATTTCTTCTTTTTTATTAAAATAATTTACGTTTCATTTAGTATAACTTATTAAAAGGATTCACTTTCAGTATTTTGACACAATCGCTCATTTTTAATTCCTTAAATTATTAAATTTGTAAAAAAACGGGGGGCTTCTAAGAATAAAACTTATCTTGATCTATTTTTCGTCCCCCAAAACCCTTTTTCAGTGAATTTCATCTAAATCGTTAGTTATAAAAATAATAAAAAACTTAAATTATTTGACTAAAAAAATAACTAAGACTAAAAAGTTAAAAATAAAATAAATTTCATAAAATAATTTTAAAAAAAGTAGAAAATAATTTTGATCAGAATAATTTTACTTAAGGCGCTATGTTACAATCTTTTGAGTTTTCGCTGAGGTAAAGGGGTGCAGGGACGGTAAAATCAGTGAGAATTCGGTCCGCCAATAGGAATAGAGATGACAATATTCATAGTTAAGCAAATGCAACACTGGCCTGCATTGGCGCTGTTTACATCGTTGACACCATAGAGCTTATAAAATGTTCCATGGTTCAAATTTCTACACCTACTTACAAGCTAGAGCTGAAGAGTTATAATATTAAAATTATATTCACATGACATCGTGTTCATAAAAATAGTTGCTTTATATGCACATATGTAAAATATATTTTCTATTGAAAATAACATAATTATTGTTTATTGGCCATATTTTATGGTTTTAGACGGGATGGTTTTTGATTTTTGTAAAGAATAATGCTAGATGTTAGAATTCAGGAAAACAATTTAGTATCAGACTGTTTAATAATAATAATAAATATTTTGTATTTTATAAAAGAAAAATAAATCATTAATTATCAGTTTTCTATATTTTATAAATCTTATAAATTGACATCATCGTACAGTTTACAAAGTATTATTTTATGATTATATATATTTTATTTATCTTATATTAATTTACTGTACGGTTTTTAGGTAAGTATTTAATTTTTAACTTCTCACTATTGAAAATCTATACTAATATTATAAAACGAGAGGCAACTTCGCTTCGCAGGGGGAGAATTTCTCGCGGGGGAGTGGTGGTAATAAAGCATAAATTCTTATCTCTGGAACCTCTAAATCGATTCTAAAAATTCTTTCAATAATTGAAAGCTAGACTATCCCTGAGTGATATCGGCTATATTTTATTTTGATTCTCACGGGGGGGATAAATCATAAATTATTATTTCTAGAACTATTGAACTGATTCTAAAAATTATCTCACTAATAGAAAGCTATACTATCCCCGAGTGATATAGGCTTTTTATTCACAATTTTTACTGCTCGTAAATTCGTGTTCCATGCATATGAAAATATTCCGCTAATGATCTCGAACGTTCAGAAATGTAAATAGCAAAGAATTAAAATTAGGCAGGTCTATCTGGATTTCTTATTGGCAAATTTCGAGGCAGTCTAGGGTCTATAATTTCTGGGAGTATACATAATTTGTAAAAATGTATTAGCTTGTCCTTCATTTTTTCTTCCCAAAAGGAATTATCGCGATTGATCTGGAAAAAAAAACAAAAACAATAATATATACATAATTTTCAAACACAGTTAGAATTAGGAAGGGTATCTAAATTATATTGTAATATCTAAGATATTATACCTTCAGTATTTTGGTATCAAGGGGGGTCCAGACAACAAAGTAACAATACTCTTTATTGCAAACTTCCATTTGTCCCTGCACTTGATACATGTAAAGATCTTCCGGTTTTAAATTAATGTCCCCGTCAGCATTTAGATTTAAAAACTTTATTTTTTTTTTGCTCAATTGCCTCTTGAATGGTTAACTTTGAAGCAGACCACGGACATTTTATTTCAAGAATGCCATATTCGCCAACTAGGCCATCTGGACTAGCTCCTAAAAATGGGTAATCTCTGTGTATGAAGAGACCGCAACCTTGAACTTCTAAGCCTGAAATATGCGAAAATTTTGAGAGAGCTATTGGTTCATGTTCGTTGCCATATCGCGTAGCAGAATTTCCAAAAAAGTCTTTATAAAGCAATAATTCCACCGTTTTTACACACGATGTTTTCTTCTGGAGCTTACAAATTTTGCCAAACACTGAAGCTGTAATCCGAATAGCTCTTTCTTGTTTCCATAAAGGGTTGGAATTTTGTCCTCTTGTTATTATTTCAAGTTCCGATCTCTGCGTTTCGTCAATTTCTAGTGACTTGAGAAACTCCTCTTGCTTTTGCAAACACACATTTTCAGGCATGTCTTCTGTAGATCCATAATCCTGATCTGCATTGTTTCCCAGGTTTTTCACATGAGGTTTTCTGCTTACTGCATTAAAATTCAATCGTAGCCTAGCGTTGTAATTTTTCTGTTTGGTTTTTGACGCGATGAAAAATTTGGTGTACATTCCTGGACTTCTTTGTGTTACAGATTTATTTATCTTAGAATACAGGTCTGAAGAACAATTATATGACAACGCTGCTGCTTCGCATCTTGTTTGATATGCTCCTTTTAGTGAAAAATTTATTCGCTTTCCACCAACGAATTTACACAAAATTGAATTGTACAATTCAGCGGCATTGTTGTCCATGTCCATCAACAAACTTGATGCGTGCTGAACTAAGCGGTATACGCAGCACATTATATCTTCATATAACCCACAAAATTTTAAATCTGCAATCAAAAAAGTATAAAATAAAGTATAAAACACCCAGTTATTTCGGTTTAGAAATTAGCATAAGTGTATGTAAACTAACTACATATTACGAACCTTCAACCTTGTTGTCATCATCAGGTACAGTCTTAGAACAGAAATAACCTAAGCTATTACATTTCAAATGCTCTCCAAATACATGACTTGGTGAATTGATCAAGTCGTTTTTAAGACTGTTAATTTTGGTTTCCAAACTTGCAGAACATTTTTTTCGAAACGCAATTGCCTTAGACACCGCAATCCGCAATCGAATAATATTTGATTCCAAACATTTACGCGAAATAGGTGGAACTGCTAGATTTTTGGAACTGTTCCTCTTTTTAGTTAGTTCTTTTAATTTGTTGCAATAATTTCGTAACAGGTGGTTACGGCATTCTATTTTTTCAACTAAATTATTACCGTACGGTTTTGCCAGTTTCAAATTTTTCATGACACTGCTATCCCCGTCACCGACTAATTTTTTATAAACAAGACCATGATGTAATATAGAAGAACGGAATCCTTCGACTATAATACTGGCTTCCATAGCTGTTGAGGTTCCATTCCAATTCTTGTAGCAAATATGTTGATCGGCTATCAACCCAAGAGAATCAGCTCTTGTACAATTGGTGCAATATTTATTTTTGACCCCCAAAAACAGCATTTTCCCGGTTCTTTGACCTATTATGCACCCCACTCCCGATAGCGCGTTATAATTTGTTTTGTACGATCGTTTACACCATGCCCCATCAGCTATAACTGTAATCATCGGAATGCCGTCGTCTGTAATGTCCCCAACTTCTTTAGCCAATCGAGCTTCTTCTTTGCCCGCTTCTTCCATCGACTGCCATGCAGTATTACGAATAACATTAGCCATTTTATTGTGACTAGCTGTATAATGATAGACTGATAAACTTGGCTGATTAAGTTCAGCATGTTGTTCAACTAACTGGGTATGGCCTATACCCGTAGTTATACAACCAAGAACGGCTGCATCATTCACTGTTATGTTGGCAGATGGATCATCGTCGTCGGTACTAAGTGTATCTTTTAAATTACACATTTTACATTGCAATGTAAATATACTTTTTAATCCACTTCTCTTTTCAGATATTACATACATGTCCTGTAGACCACAAGAAAACGGCTGATGTAATTTCATTTCAAAGATTTGTTTAAAAAAATAGTGGATATTGATCACCCTTCTTCCAGTAGGTAATTGGTCTCCCAATTCATAATATGAATCCTCCATGTCAGTTCTAAATGGGTCCCTATCGGTATATGAACTGTTTGTAAGATCATTTTTTTCTGAAGTGGAAGATATATCAAGCATGTCTAAGCTATTTGTATCATCTATGTATTCAACAAGCTCGTTTCTATTTGTCAAATCTTCAGGGACTAGTGTATCAGATAACCTTTGACTCTCATTACCCATATCGACATTAGGCAAAATTTCAGAGGAAGTACCAGGCGAAAACATTGATCTACTTTGTCTTACGCTAAAATAAATAAAAATTATTGTTACAAGTTGTTTTTGTTTCTCGAAAAAAATGATGACTTCGTTAGGGTTCGAATCGAAGCGTAACGACGTAAATATAGTCTGAAAGAAATTTTATCAAAATAAGGTCAATTTTTTATAAAAGAAACGCAAAAAGCGGATTTTACAGGAGGCTTAAAAGGTCGTTTCCATGATTACGCCACAAAAATACTTTATTTACGTTAAAAATATTTTCTTTATAAAAAAAATTATTATCTATTTAATAAAATGAAAAAATGAATTTAGTACTTACTTATTTCCATTATTGAAAAAAAATAATTATATATATAATGATCGGACTTGTTGAGTCCTAATACACGACCCGGACTTTTTATAACATGGATTTTGTCTAATTTTATTGAATATACTGACAAAACAACTTGAATGATATATAAATTGTTATTAGAAAGAAAAATGAATCACATATTCTACTTACAACTTGACTCTGCTTTGCGCTCTTTTTACGACCATGATATGTTCTCTTGCTTATTTTCATTTTGAATTCACTTATGTTGCATAAACGGCAAAAACACTATTACACTACAGAATTGGAATTCTATTATTCTGCTGTCTTCATAACATACTATATATTATTTAACACTCGTATTATTATTAGTTACTATAACTACAAATCACAATGAATGAAAATAAATTCTGAAAACACATATTTGCTAAAAAACAGCAAAATAAGGTCAAACTAGGAGGTTACATTACGTTATCTCCTTCTAAAATTCTAATCTCCCTAATTTAAATGTTCGCCATCTAGCTACGTTATTAACTCAAATTGCCATTTGAGGCAGCACCGGACGATTGTAATAATATGAAATTATTTTTAATTCGTTTTTCATAAATAAAAAACCACCTTTTCAATTGACGCCACAATGTTAATGAAAGAAGTCGTCTATTTTTGTTTTAGAATGTGCGCTACAAGCTCAAAAAAGTAAAAAAAAAAGTAAATAATGATATTTTTTATTTTTTTTTTTAATTTCAAAAATCTGGCTTTGTAGCGCAACTTGTCGTATCATGAAGCGTATATGTGCAAAATTTCAGACAAATATTCAATCATTTGTTCAAGTTATTTATGAAAAACGAAAAATTTCATTTATATAGCGCCTTAAATATTAATTGTAAAATATTACTATAAAAATGATTTTTCGGGAAAAAGGACTTTATTTATAAGTAAAACACTAATATTTTATTTTCAGCGACGTTTCGTTCCTTGTTTGGAACTTTATCAAGCTTTAATAACTGTAAATAAATTTTGTTTAAAAATACAATTTATAAAATTTACAATTGAAATAACAAATAATAATAATACATACCTATTAAATGTTGTGATTAAATAGATATAAAAGATAATATATACATGTGAATATAAATTTGAGTTTAACAATATTAATACAAAGTTTATAATAATTTCGTTTTTTTGAAAAATGTTTTTTCAGTTGATGTTCAAATTAATACATTTATTGACTATAAATAAACAAAGTCACGTGACTTAATTTGTGTGGTTGCTCCTCATTTGAACCATTGTTTTTTGTTTTAAACTCTTTTTATATTTTTCTAGCATATTGTTATACGCCAAGCTTAAATTTTGTGTATCAGATCTTAGATTTACTGTATTATTTAACTTGATGAAAACCATTTCACTAATGTTTCTTTTTAGATAATTATGTTCATAATCCAAAATTTCTGTTTTATCAAAGGCGAATTTATGACCAGTATCAAAATGATGGTTAGCTAATGCTGTTTTGTTAACTTTTAGCATATTGTGATTCTTGCAGTCATTGTTATTTTGATTTATTCTCATGTTGAGTTTCTGCTTTGTTTGTCCTATATAGTATTTGTCACATTCGCAAGGTATTCTGTAAATCAAACTTGACCTTTCTTTCATATCTATTTTATCCTTTAATTTTGTGTAATAATTTTGAATTGTATGAGTATTATACAGTGCTAATTTACAATTAAAAGGTTTAAATATTTCTCCTATTTTTTTGGATAATCCCTTTATAAATGGAAACTTCATGTAATTAACAGATTGTTCACTTTTTTCTGTATTTTCCAATATTCTAAAATCTCTCATACATTTGTTAATAATCATTTTCGGATAATTGTTATTTCTTAATAAGTTATTAATTCTTTTTTTATTGATCTCATGAAATTTTGTGTCACTTAAACTCATAACTCTATGTATGAGGCCTTTAACCATACCTATTTTTTGTGTCATTGGATGATTTGAATAATAATTCAATAAACGTCCTGAATTTGTTGGTTTACTGTACCAGTTCACTTCTAAAGTACCATTATCACATCTATGAACCATGACATCCAAAAAGGGAAGAGAACCTTCATTTTCTATCTCCATTGTAAATTTAAGATGTTCATTAAACCCGTTGAAATATGTAAGTAAAATATCTTTATTGCACTCTGGTATGGCCAAAAACGTGTCATCTACATATATCTTCATCCATGGTATATCAAACGGCAATTGTTTTAAAACATTACGTACAAGATAATCCATAACTATATTTGCTAAGGCAGGACTTGCTGGATTGCCCATACTTATGCCTTCCAATTGTACATAAAATTTATCTCTGAACTTGAAGAAACTGGAATTAAAACAGAAATTAATTAAGTCAATTATAGATTGTTTTGGAATTTTTACGTAAATACGTAAATACGTATAAATTCCAAAACAATCTATAATACACTTTTCAGTAAATAACTCACTATCTGCAAACTAGTGTTTTCATAAAATTTGTAAATCCGATCCTGGCGGGCCGATTTTTTTCAAATTTCGGGAGCACATTTTAATTGCTACTAAAAGAGTACGTTTCAATTTTGAAACGATTCTGAGAATTTTTTCGGTATTTTTAGGCCCAAAAACTTTTTTCAACCCCTAAAAACCACCCTTAAAATGATCCGATTGGGCCCATTTTAAATAGGCTTCGTGCAGATATGGATTCCAACATGCGTGCCAAATTTCGTTAAAATGAATTAACTCTTTCGAAAGTTATTGCCCGTACACATATATACCTATATATATATATATATATATATATATATATATATATATATAAATATATATATATATATATATAAATATATATATACAGGGTGTCCCATAAGTCGACGTCCAAACGAAGTGAGGTGATGGGGGAGGTCATTTCCTATCAAAATAACCATAAATGTGGTTATCCAATTGTTTACGGTTCGAAAGTTATTTCAATTTTTGTATTTTTCTCTGAAATCGTGTAGTGCTTATACTAAAAAATTAATTTAAAAAAATCTATGAGTTGTTTTGTTGATTTTTTTTTTTAATAGGATCCTGAAGGGTCGGCCTTTCCAAAAAAAATAATTTTCATGAGCTCTGTTATCATCTGTCAAATAAAAAAAATGGTTTTGTAAACACTTTTCGGTGGCAAGAAAAATATATTTGATTTTAAATTCACGTTGACAGAAAAAAAGTGTTATAAAAAAAATTGACCAATTATCAGAAAAACTTGTCCATTTAATAGAGATTCTAACGCGGTATAGTACAACTCGTTATTCATGACAGTTTTTTTTATAAACAATTTTTTTACATCCAAGTCGTGTTTGTTAAAAAATACATTTTCGAAAATTTCAAAATCTAAGTTGGCTGGAACGACTTAAACAAATTAATACGTTCCTCTTTCATTCACTACTTCTAATGTATGCTCGCTATTCGTTTTATTACTAGTAAACCTCCGACTTGACTTTTCATTTTGTACTTTGTTATTTGGACCTGCGCTTGGTAATTTGAACTTCGATCCTGTTTGTGATTTGGACTCTCTTCAAGTTGGACGCATCAAAATGGTTTATTTCCATCGGGAGTATGCAGAAATGCACTATGTCTACGGGTTTTGTGACGAGAATGCTCGGGCTGCTGCAAGAGAATATCGGGCACGATATCCCAACCAAGAACATTATCCTGACCACAGGGTGTTCCAAAGTATACATCGGCGGTACATAGAAGGTGAAATTCCTGGGAATGAGCAAAGAGCTGGAAGACCTAGACTTGACATCGACGAAGATGAAATAATTGGAATGGTGACAGAGGACCCATCTACAAATGTTCGTCGTTTGTCAAGACGTTCGGGAGTTTCGAGGTCCACAGTGCACCGTATTTTAAAAAGGGATCAGGTACATCCATACCATGTGCAACGTGTGCAGGCACTTAATTTACCCGCTGATTATAACAAAAGGGTGCAATTTGCCGAGAAATGCTACGTCGGAACAGAAAAGATCCTCAGTTTTTTAATAACATTTTGTGGAGTGACGAATCGAGCTTTCGAAGGACGGGAGTATTCAACGTCCATAATTTTCACTCTTGGGATTATGTAAACTCTAGAGCTATAAGAAACGACCATTTTTAACATCAGTTTGGGGTCAACATGTGGGCGGGAATTGTTGAAGGTAAAATGATTGGGCCCCTTGAGCTACCCAGAAGGATCGGGGGCGATAAATATCTTTATTTTTTGCAAAATGATTTGGGCGGCTTACTGGAACACGTGTCGCTAGAAACACGCCGAAACATGTGGTTGCAGCACGATGGGGCTCCTTGTCACTATGCTCTAGTAGTGAGACGATACCTCAACACCGAATACACAAATCGCTAGATTGGAAGGGAAGGAACCATCCAGTGGCCACCGCGGTCACCTGACCTAAACCCCCTAGACTTCTTTTTATGGGGTTATTTCAAAGAACTGGTCTACGCGACAGAAAACCAAAACGAACATCAGCTGCGGCAAAAAATAAGAATTGCGACCAATACAATACAAAATAACGAACGGACGTTTCGACTAATTTCGAACATTTGTTGTAACTTTAAATAAAATTTGGTTCATTTGTGTTAGACCAGCCAACTTAGATTTTGAAATTTTCGAAAATGTATTTTTTAACAAACACGACTTGCATGTAAAAAAAATTGTTATAAAAAAACTGTCATGAATAACGAGTTGTACTATACCGCGTTAGATTCTCTATTAAATGGACAAGTTTTTCTGATAATTGGTCAATTTTTTTTATAACACTTTTTTTCTGTCAACGTGAATTTAAAATCAAATATACTTTTCTTGCCACCGAAAAGTGTTTACAAAACCATTTTTTTTATTTGACAGATGATAACAGAGCTCATGAGAATTGTTTTTTTTGGAAAGGCAGACCCTTCAGGATCCTATTAAAAAAAAAATCAACCAAACAACTCATAGATTTTTTTAAATTAATTTTTTAGTATAAGCACTACGCGATTTCAGAGAAACATACAAAAATTGAAATAACTTTCGAACCGTAAACAATTGGATAACCACATTTATGGTTATTTTGATAGGAAATGACCTCCCCCATCACCTCACTTCGTTTGGACGTCGACTTATGGGACACCCTGTATATACATATATATGTAAACATTTTTAAAAATGGCGCCAAAGTGTTTAGGAGGTTATGAAACGTCGAGAAATTTTGGTCCGACCCCTAGGTCCCGCCATCCGACCATATGGCAAATACACTAATAAAGTTAGTAAAATATTACTGTTGCTGTTTTTATGACCGCCCAATCTGTAAAAACGAATTTTTAAAATCCCTTTGTTAGCTTATAGAAGAAATATATGTAGATTCCAAATTTCATGTTTCATAGTTTCAGCAACAGCAGCTTTCTCAAACCTAAGCTGTGAACTGTGAATATGTTAAAAACATATTGGACCATAATTATTTCTGACAATACTGTGACTTCTGAACATATTTTAGACGGCAAAATGCGGTTTTCATATTTTGCATACAGAAGTATGACGCTTGCACTAAATTGTAATATTCACATTTTCAATGTTTCCTTTAATTCACATTTTTTACTGCTATAAGACGAAAAATAACTGTAAATTAATAACTCACTGCGCACACAATTATTCTACACTTTTTTCAACTCATTATTAGCTTAATTAAAAAATTTGCAATTATTTGCAAACTTATTTGACATTTGATATCAGAATGTTTCTGAGTTTGTTATTGGTAACCAAGGCAACCAAACACCCATCCATGGCCTATTATGTTCTATGAAGTTTTTTTCTAAAAAAAACCCTATTTTGACCCCCGGGGAGAAAATCGAAAATCCGGCTACGTTAGGATCTGTCCCGTGTTTCGTACTATAAGTGTGCCAAATTTCAACTTCCTAAGTCTGCTGGGGCTTTCTGGAGGGTCTGGAAAGACAGACGGACATCCGGACATCTGGACACACAATTGGAAATTATATATGTAGATGTATTATAAAGCTATTTTTTATAGAAATGTAAGCTACAATAATTATTTTATCACGTTATGTTGAGTTGTGCAATTGTCACTACGAATTACTTAATATTACTACATGTGATTTTGTTATAGATAATTTCATTAATGAATTCGTACCAAACGCCCATTCATTTATTAAACGTTTGCAGTTTTGACTCACATAATATTCAACTCCATATAGGAACAGTTGAAGAACGTTTTGATAATTTTTTGAAAAATTATTATTGATAATTACGCCAAAAGACATTTTGGACGTATTTTTAACATTGATATTTATGTGAAATTACTTGTAAAAGGCTATTTTCATCAGTTTAGAACGAATATCAAGGCAAATAAAGCATTATTTTGCAATATATGACTGAAACAAAACAATTTTGATTTTAGGCATATCAACACAAATCAATATAATACGGGTAGATGGGCATTAAGGGCGTTATTTAATTTTACACCAGTCAAAAAGGTAAAACCTACAAATTTCTTTCGATAAATATTTTCGTAGCTGGTCTAGTATACAAGTTATGGAGGTCTTTTTGACATATTATGGTCAAAAGGGCACTAATTTTTTAGTTACATAAATGAAAATGGATACAGACCGTGTCATGATGGGAACGCATACGAGGCCAAAATTTTATGCAAAACGAATTTCAACGACTGGACTTATCGTACGAGAGAGGAAATATACCTACAGGATTTGTGCGAATTTAATATACAATCTTCGATGGTATAACAAGACTGGACGATAGTGTGAAATTAGCGTCGGATCATTTTTCTTGTAAACTGGACATACAACGGATATCTTTAGTTTAGATGGAAATAAGCCTTCTTGCATAGACTGATTTATTAATAACTTTAGCGGATTTGCTATATGCTTTGCCACTTTCTTCAGTAAGGTACCTACATGGAATATCATCACTACCACTAGAGTGTTTATTCGCAATTGTACCAATTACCTTAATGATTTCTATTTCGTCGACTGGGTGTAGATATATTGATTCACTTCTATTGTGGCGTTGCATAATCCACATAAAATCAAAAGTCCTTAAACTACGGTTGGGTGTTGAATAATACTTTTTTGACTTGAATAAAAAATGCAAGCATCTGTGAAAAAGGGGTTCAGTTCAATTTTTATCGTAGTATACTACATTAATATTTTATTTTTAGAATTGTATTTGAGTGATTGTTAGTTTAATGATTACTAGCTGTTTGTATAAAAGTGTCTATTGTAATATTTTTTTTCTTAATTAAAACCAATGATAATAATAATTATTTAAAACTATTTTTTTATTCTATCGTTTAAAGAATTATTCTTGTAAAAAAAATAAATAAATATAAATATAAAAGTAAAATTTAACTGAGTAACTGAACGTCGTTACAAAAATGGTAGCAGAGCATGGTTTTCTACAAATTAATCATTCATAAATAAAATAAAATAATAAAATAATTAATTGTAAAATATAATATGCACCAGTTTTAAATCAAATTATATTTCTAAAGCTATCGCGCAGTAAGCATCAACGTAACTATACAGTTACATAAGAGCAGTGAACTTATACAATTGCAAGAAAAAAAAAATTATCATTAAAAATTTGTCGATAATATTATAAATCTAAATATTTAAAAATAAAAGGAAATAATATTAAAATTAATTATGCCAATGGATCGTTCACCCATACGATTAACGAGTGAAGACAGACGTCTCCGTGGGCCACCTTCTAGTCGCATGGCTTCGAATACTAATACTTCAAGCAACAATGATGTTCAACAACCGATGACGCTTCACAATTCAGATGTTAATGAAGATATTGAAACAAACCCCCAGTCAACACCGATTCAATATTCAGAAAATGGTCGCTGGCAAAGAGACATTGTTCACGCTATAGCAGGATTAGCTGCTCAACAGCAAAGCATTCAAAAACAATTAGCAGTTATATCTCAACGTTTTTCAGAAGAAGAAGTACTACCTAATACTGAACGCATCCAGGCTCAACAACCGCAAGACTTGAACACGCTTGGACGTTGCGGAATAAAACCTAAAGAATGGCTCGCAAATATCCCGTTATGCAATGGTCTGGATTCTAAAACAATTCTTAAATTTATACAAGAGACTGACTCTGTAAATCAGTTGCATTGTTTAGAAGAAAAGCAGTTAATATATGTGCTGCTTTCAAGATGCGAAGGTTATCTACGTCAACGGTGGACTCAGCGAGCCGTTACACTGAATGCCTGGTCACAGGTTAAAGAAGCATTACTTAACGAACTTATTACTGATATTGAGTTACACAGACTGAAGACAGAATTTATTGAACGTTGGCAACGACCGAACGAAACCTTTCCTGAATTCGTAGAAGATATTTCCGTTAAAACTAAGGCTTTAAATATACCGATGTCAGAGTCAGAGTTAATAACAATTGTTATGAACCATGTCAATGACGATACATTTTCGCATATGAGGTTCGCTAACAAACCAACAACATATCAAGAACTTCGAATGTTAGCCTTACAAACTCATGCGGCGCAACATCGACATGAAGCTTATCTCGCACACTGTCGTAGTGCACCTGTTTCTACATCAAAAATACAGCGACGACATCGAAATATTTCTGCTCGAAATGTAAGAAGCACGGTCACTCTGATGCCTATTGCCGTACTCAAGTCAAAGCTAATGTGTTAGAAGAATCTGATCAGAATGAGCAGGGAAACTAAGATATTTGGGGGAGTCGACTGGTCCCTTCCAATTCCTCTTTAATAATCCAGTCCTTCAAACATTACTTTCCTCTAAGGTGAAAAGTAAATTGCCTTTCATTCAAATATCTATAAATAAATGTCCTGTTTTTTGTTTAATTGATACTGGCGCTTCTCATTCATTCTGTTCCGCAAAAATATTAAAACAAATTCCATTCTTACCGGAAGATCTTCAACATTATCACGTAAATTGTGGCACTGCCAATGGTTCAACCCTGCATATTCAACACAGACTTGAAGCAATTTTGAAAATTGGTTCCTTCACTTGGAAAAGGCATTTCTTGGTTGCCTCGGAGTTACCCTACGACGTCATCCTTGGAGTTGATGCCATAAGAGATTGTGGTATTATCGTCAACCTTAACCATAGGGAGCTTCAGTTCGATTTCAACCCATCCATTCGTATTCCAATTGAGAATCAATATAATCACTCTGTGGTCAGCAATTACACGGGCTTCGAGTTTCCAGCTTTCCTTTCATCAGAAGAAAATGAGCAACTTACTCTTTTACTTCATGAATTTAACGACGTAGTCACTGACAACATCGGTAAAACTCATAAATATCATTATAAAATTCAACTCATAGACGACATTCCAATACGAAAACCACCGTATCCACTGTCTCCTCCTAAGGCACATCAGATGAGGGAACATATCAAGAAACTCCTGAATGAGGGTGTGATCGAACCTTCCAATTCGCCGTATGGTTCTCCAGCCTTTCTCATTCCGAAGAAAGATGGAACGCATCGTTTGTGTGTAGATTACCGACTTTTGAATAAGAAAATTGTATACGACAGTTTTCCTTCACCGTCGATTGAAGCTGTCTTCCAAACACTTCATGGATCTAGAATATTTACTGTAATAGATCTCAACTCTGCATTTTATCAGATACCTTTAACTGAAGATTCCAAGGGTTACACCACATTCGTAGTGCCTAATGGCGCTTTTCAGTTAAAGTATACTCCATTTGGTTTGTGCGTTTTTCCATAGCTCTTAATCGTATTATTTTCAACATTTTTGCTGATCTTATTCATCAATACGTCTATCCATACTTTGACGACATTATTATATATAGCGCTAATATCGACGAACATCTTAAACAACTAAGTACGGTTTTCACCCGACTACGCCAAGTGGGGTTTACGGCAAATCCATCGAAAATCAAGCTATGCATGAGTCGTGTACATTATCTAGAACACATAATTTCAGAAAATGGACTTCAGTTGGATCCAGATAAGGCGATAGTTATAGATCAGATGAAAATACCGAAGAATAAGAAGGAGCTTCAACGTTTCTTAGGTATGGTGGGTTTCTTCAACCGTTTCATACCTCATTTTTCGGAGATTTGTGCTCCTCTGAACCACCTGAAAAGGAAGTTTTCTAGATTCCATATGGGTGAAACGGAAATAGAAGCTTTTACCACATTAAAACGATGTATATCATCTCCACCGGTACTTATCTTTCCGGACTTTAACAAACGCTTTGTTCTACAAGTTGATGCCTCAGATGTTGCATTGGGTGCTGTTCTACTCCAAGAATGTGAAAACAATCTTCGACCTATTCATTACGCTAGCCGTCGACTAACTACCGCTGAAACTAAATATCCTATATACGAGCGCGAGGCTCTTGGAGCTGTTTGGGGAATCGAAAAGTTTGAGACCTATCTTGAAGGACAGCATTTCATTCTCCAAACCGATAACGCATCACTGTCGTGGCTTTTTAGGCATCCAAAGCAATTAGGGAAAATTGGCCGATGGATTCTTCGTTTATCAAGATTTAAGTTCGACGTTGAACATATTCCTGGAAAATCTAAGCTGACTGTTTAAGTCGACTATTTGGAAATGACGAACATATTGACACCGAAGTATTGCTACTTGAAAAAATTCCTCAATCGTTTTTAGCCATTAAAGAACATCAGAGTCAAGATCAAGAAACGAACCTCATCTTAGAGCGCTTAACTGCGGGTGAAGATGTCAAAGGGTTTGCCCTTCATCGCGGCTTACTTGCTTACTAGCTGTTTGTAATATTTTTTTTTCTTAATTAAAACCAATGATAATAATTATTTAAAACTATTTTTTTAATCTATCGTTTAAAGAATTATTCTTGTAAAAAAAAAATAAATAAATAAATATAAATATAAAAGTAAAATTTAACTGAGTAACTGAACGTCGTTACACTATTAGAATTATTTTTATTAAATTTATTTCTGTTCTTTTCAACTGTTGACAGTTTATTGACTGTCTCTGTAACAGAGTTGACAAAGTACTCGTTAAATACTTGAGCAACTTCATGAAAATTGTTGAGTGGTTACGATGAGATGTTTTGGAGAACCATATTTTCATGAAAATTCGTGTGAGCATTTCCTTCAGCGTCATATAATGCTGTAGAATATTTGGATTTTCTATTAAGGTTTACCGAATCCTTAATGATATTCCAAGCAGCAACTATTGTGTAATCCGAATGTATAAATTGATATTCATTATAGTTCCGACGTGCATTTGAAATGTAAATTTGGTGCTTGCGTTTTAATTGCTTATACTCTATAAGAATGTTATAATCGTTTGTCAATTTAAAATGCTTATACAGTTCGCGCAATGTTGCTCCTTGATCAATTATATTTTTATTTATCCATGGTTTATAGTTCTTTTTATTTTTATTAGTTTTTATACAATGGTATGGGAAAGCGAAATCAATTATATCAAGACACTGATCCAAGAATTTATCAAATTTTTGGTCTGCATTGCTTCGTTATTAGTAATAAATGTCCAATTTGCATGTGAAAGAGTAGACGCAAATAGTTAATAATAATAATAATAATAATAATAATAATAATAATAATAATAATAATAATAATAATAATAATAATAATAATAATAATAATAATAATAATAATAATAATAATAATAATAATAATAATAATAATAATAATAATAATAATAATAATAATAATAATAATAATAATAATAATAATAATAATAATAATAATAATAATAATAATAATAATAATAATAATAATAATAATAATAATAATAATAATAATAATAATAATAATAATAATAATAATAATAATAAATTTCTTTATTTGTTATATATGTATAATAACAAATAGTGTCAAAGGTCATAATTAAGAGAGATTCCCAAAGAACTCATACAGACAATAATACGCTTCTTCAATTAAATATAGTTTCAGAGAACTTTTAAATTTATCGCAATTTTCAATCTGTCGTATAACAGGAGGTAAGCTATTATATATTTTTTGACACATGTGTCTAGGTCCTTTATGTAGTACTGAATGATTGAATGTAGATGTTATCAATTTGCCTAGTATTATAAGAATGTACTGCAGAGGTCAAAGTAAATAAAGAACTATTCTTTTTGACAAATAATGCGCACTGTAAAATGAAAAGCGATGGCAGAGTTAAAATTCTAAACAACTTGAAAAGCCCTCTACAATGCTCCAATCGTCCAGCCCCACTCAGAATTCTTACCACCCTTTTTTGCAACCTAAAAACTCGTATTGCCAACGTCGAGTTTCCCCAAAATATGATACCATAATTAAGTCGGGATTGAAAGTTTCCAAAGTACGGCTGCATAATAACATCAATACTTACGTATATCTTAAGTTTCTTTATTAAATAGCACGTTTTAGTGAGTTGGGAAATCATGTTTTCTATATGTACCGACCAATCTAAGTTCATTGAAATATGTAAACCTAAGAATTTGCATGTTTTACTAATTGGCGTCGAGGTGTTCTGAGCGCGAATTAATAAGCTACAGTTATTTAAAATTGAATGAGGGTTGCAAAACTGAACAGCACACGTTTTGTTCTGATTGAGGACGAGTCCATTCCTAGAACACCAACTTTTCATTTGAGTAATGCTGGAGCTCGCTAAATTACTCATCTCTGCAACGTTCCCGGTATTTAAAAAGTGGCACGTATCATCAGCGTACAAACCTATATACCCCTCGGTGATGTTAGATAACAGGTCATTGTTATACAAAACAAACAAAATAGGCCCTAACATGGAACCCTGGGGCACTCCATAACTGTTAAAAATTTCGCGGGATCTAATATTTTGTAAGTCATTGTCCTTTACATGATTTAAGGAAACAAACTGTGACCTGCCTTCTAAGTAGGATTTTAGCCAATCGTTAGCCACTCCTCGGACCCCCATTCTTTCTAATTTAAATAATAATCGATCATGTGGCACACAGTCAAAAGCCTTTGTTAGATGGAAACTTCATTCTCATCAACAGCTTTATAAATATTGTCAAGCAACGCAAAAATAGCTGTATCAGTAGAGCACTGTTCTCGAAAGCCGTGTTGATTGTTATGTAATAATTTATTTATTTCTATGAATTGTCGTAACCTATTTACATACAAAAATTCTATTATCCTAGAAAATACCGACTGTAGCGCCACAGGTCGATAATTATTCATTTCTAGTGTAGATCCCTTTTTATGTATTGGTACAATCCTAGACACTTTCAAAATTTCTGGAAAAGTCCCATTTTGGAACGATTCATTTATAATAGAAACTAGGACCGACGCAATTTTATGGCTACAATGTTTTAACAAATTATAAGGTATATTATCAGGACCACTAGATTTTTTACGTCCCACATATGAGATGGCATGTTCAACTTCACATAAATTAGTTGGATACAAGTACATTGATGTATTATTTGTGGGAATGTCCTTTATATTAGTCTCATCACAGTTGAGATCCTTACATAGTTTCAGAATTTCATTAACAAAAAAATTATTAAAACTATCAGAAACTTCAACTGGCTGATTATAAATGACTCCGTTTACATTTAACTCTATATTTTTAATATTTGTGGGCGATTTATAGTCGTTTATTACGTCCCAATAACATTTATTTTTATTTGAATTCTTTAAAATCTTATTTTCATAATATTGCGTTTTTGTTACTTTAACTAGTTCAGTATGGATTTGTTTTGTACGCTTATATAGCTCATAAAAATGTGCATCCCCACTTAATTTATATAAATCCAAAAAACATTGCAACTTCGAATTACTGTCCATGACCTCTTTGGAAATCCAGTTTTTTCTACACACATTATTACATACAGTTTTGACATTTGGAAAACATACATTAAAATAATAATTAAAAATAGAGTAAAATTCATTAAATTTGTCATTGAAATCCTGTAAGATATTCAGTATAGACCAGTCAACATTTTCTAAAACTATATTGAAAGTACAAATATTTTCAGTCGAAAATTTTCTAGTATATTTGTATACTCTCGTATTAATATTATGCTCTAAATTGTTGATTTTTAAACACAATAAACGATGATCAGAAAAATCACAATTTAGGACTTCAGACGAATATTCACTGTCAGAAATATTTGTTATAAAAAAATCAATTAAAGTGGAAGAATTTACCGTAACCCTTGTTGGATCCTTTGTAGCTATATGCAAATTATACGAATGAATTAAATCTAGAAAATACGATTTACATTGATTATTTAGCAGTAGAATATATTCAGTTCAATATTATACTCATTTTGATATGGTCGTTTGACCAGTACGATATTTATATTGTTAGATATATGCATTTATTATCGTTCTGTATTTCATTTTAACATCAACTTATATAAACTGTGAGATATACATGCCTTATCTGTCTATGTAATAGAAGATTTAATCATGTCCTGATGATGCCAACTTGGTTGGCGAAACGTACGTCGAGAGTTTTTCGATACGGTTTGGTGTTTTGTGGGTATATATTTATTTCGTATAGTAGAATTAGATGAAACTGGTAAAGCGTGTCCGTATTTTGTAAATTCGTCTATGAATGTAAGGTATTTTTTTCCTAAAATATGAAAAATATCTATGGCAATGACCTCCATAGGCCTTTTTGGTGTAGGTGTTAATTCTAAATACGGTTTTGGCGGTGTTCTGTCGTATTTATTTGTTTGACAATGATCGCAATTATTAATTACACGTGTTACGGTGTCTTTCATTTTCGGTCAAAAATATTTTTTTTGTAAATGCAAAATTGTTTCATTGATCCCTCTATGATTTGTTTTCCCGAGGTGATAAGTGTTGACGAGATTTTCTTGTGTTTCTAAGTCTTGTATGTCTTTTAAAATTTGATTACATATGCGGAAATTGTATGCCTTGTAATGGAAATGCCTTTGTAAAGTGTTTACAATTATCGGTATGTTATCGGGAGATGTGTAAATTGCTGTGAGTTGCGTGGGTTTTATGTGCTGATTAAATAGTTTGACTAGGTCATGTTCATAATGTTGTTTTGCAATGAAGAATTTTAATCGACGTTTTTTCTTTTGGTGTAGAAATTCTTCTTTATGACTAGTTTTTAGGATATTCTTTGTTATAATTTCTACTTGATTACAATAATAATTTAGGGGTTGTTCCGAATAGGGAATTTCTAAAATAGGGGATTCTGTATCAGAATGCACGGTTTCGTTCGAATCTAGACTTTTATTATGTTCAGGTAAATTTAGGTTTTGAGTAGAAGTACTAGGCTGTGGTTGTAAAAGTTTTTTTGATATTTTTTCTTGGGGTGATTTAAGAATATCTAGGAATTCTTGGTCGGACATGGTAGGTGAATCGTTGATATTAGGAAGGATAGAAACGTTGTCTTCCTCGATTTCATTTTCATCATCAGTGGTTGCGACATTTAAAGATGGAATGCGAGATAATGCTTCGACATTACTGTTGCGTTTACCCTTTTTGTAAATTATCTCATAATCGCTATAATCCATTAATTTTAGTCGCCATCTTGTAAGTCGAGAATTAGTATTTGGTTCTTTTAAGTTTTTTAAGTATGTAATTGGCTGATGGTCGGTAACAATTTTAAACGGTTTTCCGTAAATGTATGGTCTAAATTTAGAAAGAGCCCAAATAATAGCCAGTAATTCTTTTTCTATTGTGGCATAGTTCTTTTCATGGTCATTCAGCGTTCTGCTAATATAAGCAATAGGTTTATCTTGACCAATTATGCCCTGTGAAAGTACTGAGCCAATAGCTGTATTACTAGCCTCGGTAGTCACTATAAATGGTTTTTCGAAATTCGGAAAAGTTAAAATTGGTTCATTAATTAATAATTTTTTACATGTTTCAAAAGATTCTATAAATCTTTCTGAATGGACGACTTTCGCATTTTTCTTTAAACAAGACGTTAAGGGATGAGTTAATTTTGCCAGATTGGGTATAAAACGGCGGTAATAGCCTAATAGACCAAGAAATGATTTAATCTCCTTTTGCGTTTTGGAGATGGGATAATTTAAAATTGCGGAAATTTTTTCAGGATTGGGCTTGATGCCTTCAGGTGTAATAACATGTCCAAGAAAATTTACTGTCTTTCTTAAAAATTCAGTTTTGTCTAGTTGAATTTTTAAGTTTGCTTGCCTTAACCTTGTGAATAATTTACTAAGATGTACAATGTGTTCTTCTAGACTTGCCGAAAACACAATAATATCATCCATGTAAACTAGACAAAAGTGGTTTTAGATGCCTCTCAGTATGTTATCCATCACTCTTTGAAAAGTTGATGGAGCATTTTTGAGTCCAAATGGCATTCTTAAAAACTCATAGTGGCCATTGTCTGTTACAAATGCTGTTTTTTGTATGTCATTCGGGTCCATTTCAATTTGATGGAACCCTGATGCAAGATCTATTGTCGTAAAGTATTGTGCACGTCCTAGTTTGTCTAGGATGTCTTCGATGTTGGGAAGTGGATATTTATCTGGTATTGTTTTGTCATTGAGTTTACGGTAGTCAATTACGAGTCTCATTTTTGTTAGACCAGAAGCGTCTTGTTTTTTTGGAACAAGAAGGACGGGACTTGACCATGGTGAGTAGCTAGGTCGGATAATGTTTTGATTGAGGAGTTTGGATATTTCATTTTGAACATCTATTTTATTTGCGTGTGGAATACGATAAGGTTTTTGATATATTGGAGATTCGTCGCTTGTTCTTATTTGATGTTTGACATTATTAGTGAAAGTGAGAGGACTATTACCGATATAAAACACATCCTTGAATTTGGTGCATAATTTTATTATCATTTGTTTTTCATGAGATTGCAGGTGTTGTGTTCGGATGAGTTGTGCTATATCAATGTCATAAGAAGCGTGCTTCTTATTTGCCATGTGTATGCTGTAATTCTGTTTCAGTGGGATTGATTTCAAACGTGATGTTAATTGTACAAGATACGGAGTATTCCCATGATTAGTGAATTCAACTGTCGCCAATCCATTCTCAACAGATGTTAACATAGGCGTTGTTTTCATAGTGCCATTGTATTGACTATCTATAAATATGTCTCCGTTTTCATGTTCTACAGGAATTTTTACAACTTTTGAACTATTGGCTTGAACAATCGTTTCGAAAATAATTTGTTGCTTTTGTTTTTGAAAATGAATTATTGTTTCTGAATTGGTTGTTTTTAGAATATTTTTATTGTAATCAATTTGAGCATTAAGGTCACGCAGGGGTTGTGTACCAATTATTGCATCAAACTTGTTGAATTTTGGTATTATTAAAAAATTTATATTAGTGTTTGGTGAATTGAATTCAGGAAAACAGGGTATCGTTATTTGACCTTTGGCTGTTATTTTTCCTCCTGCTGTATCAATTGTGTTATTTGAGGGGGTTATATAATTTCGGAAAAAAGATTGTGCAGCCTTTTCTGTTATATATGAGGTAGATGCACCTGAATCTATTAGAATTTTTAAAGGGGGTTCATTTATTAATATATAAGGAAGCGAATGGGGATCGTGAGAGTTTTTTGAGTTGGTCTGTATAAAATTTAATCTAGTTGTAGGAAGTTCAACAAATTGGCACTGTTGTTCACTTCCGTTGTTTTGTCTAAAAAAATCAATTTGAGTATAGTTAGCGTTTGTAAATGAATCGTTATTGTCTATTGTTTCAAAGTTTGGTTCAACATTTTCGTGAATGTTTTCAGATTCAATCTCACTGTTAAGAATAGAATAGAGTTCATCGTGTATCATTGCTTTCAATGTTCGCATAGTTGGTGTTTTAGGATATTGATAAGAAATTTGAGTCGACATAGGTGTGGGGTTTGCTCTATATATAGGGGGCGGATGTTTTGGGGCAAATACGTTGGGTTTGTTATTTAGAATTGATACGCCTTGAGGCCTAATTTGATTTTGAAATTTTTCATAATTTTGTTTTGGTTGCCTAAAATGTTGAGGGTTCTGATTTTGTGTAGGTTGAAACGTGTTTGGAAGCTTAGTGTAATTAATTCTTGAAAATTTTGGTGGATATTCGCCTATTGCTCTACTTTCCTCAATTATGAGAGTTTTTGCTTCAGCCATTGTTGTTGGTCGTCTGAATCTTAGCATAGTGCCCATAGGCTCTAAGGTATACATTATTAGGTTATGTAAAGCTGTTTCAAGAGCAAATTTGTTTTTAAAAGCTTGTTCCTCATTGACGGCAATTTTTGAACTATAAATACTAACTAATGCGACAAGATTTTCGTAATATTTTATGTATTTTTCTGTGTGTTTGGGACGTAATTGTTGAATTTCCGCTTTAAGTTGTAGTTCGGTTCGAGGGTCAGAAAATGTTTCTTGTAAAATTTTTTTAATGGAGATCCAGTCGTTTGCTAAATGTGCACGAATAGAATGTTTGGCATCTCCGTGTATTTTTGATAATATGCCATATAATAACTGTACGTTCTTGTTAATTTCATCGGGTGTATTTTGCCCGGTGGCAGGTCTAGGAATTGCATGTTTTGCGACAATATAATCGATTAAATTTATGAATTCGTTGAGATCATCAGCGTTGGATCCATTTATTGATGGAACGAATTGGAAAGTGTCTTTACTAATTTGTGTGATTGACATTTTGATTTAGTTGATGAATAGGTTTTCAATTGTAAGAATTGAAGCTATATTATTTTCTGTGTCCAAGGTGGAAGTTAGGCCAGGATCGTCTTTTGCTGTTTAGCATTATTTCTGATTCTAATTCGTAGTTTTCTGAACTAATTAGTGATTTTATAAAACCAAAGACAAATCTTATAATCTAACTTACATTAAAATAATTGTAGTCTTCATGCTTCAATAAAATGTTTGTGAATGTTGATTTTGAAGGTGAGCTAGGTTTGTTGGCTGCTTGGCTTTCTTCTTTTTTGATTCTAGCTGCATGAGAGGGCTTACCGGCCTCTTTGGAACAGCAGTTTTTCTTTGTTTTTTAAAGATGATACAATATGTAGTATATTTATTTTAAATTAAAAACGATATTTGCTGTATTTTATTTTACGATAGATATATTTATTATCTATTATAATATTCAATTTTTTGTTTAATGAGTGTAGGTTGCAACTTGAAGATCACTTTTTAAAAAATTTTCACTTGTTTTAAAAAGTTGTCTTGATAGCTTTTTATTATTAACAATTTTCGCTTGATTAATAATTTTGCTTCTTCAAGCCGGAAGACTGCGCCAGTTATATGTACGTGGTTTCGAGTAGTTTTAAATAATTAAACACTTTTTAATTGATTTCAAAAATCTTTATTTTTATTAGTTGAACATAGATAATAATCTTGATCTTAGCTCACTGATTACCATCTGTTCCCTCACAGGCAGAAGTCAGTCCTATTTATCACATTACCATGCCTGACACTCTGACTGCTTTCCCATGGGAAGTCATGACGTTGTCATATTACAGAAGACAGTCATGAATGCAAGAATGCATAATATGACGATCCACATAATATACATGGTGGACCATAGGATGGTTACGTAACTCGCGCACTACTCAAATAATGTCAAGTTGCCAAACTTCAGTGACTGTTTCACTGACGGAAAGCCGAGCACTTGAATTGCACGTCTTCGGACGGAATAGATCATATTTGGGGTGCCAAACTTCAATGAATGTTTCATTGACGGAAAGCCGTGCACTGTACCCAAATAATGTGAATTATGTTTTGCACGTCTTCGGACGGAATAAATTATTTGAGGTGCCAAACTTCAGTGAATGTTTTTCACTGACGGAAAGCCGCGCACTACTCAAATAATGTCAAGTTGCCAAACTTCAGTGACTGTTTCACTGACGGAAAGTCGAGCACTTGAGTTGCACGTCTTCGGACGGAATAGATTATTTGGGGTGCCAAACTTCAATTAATGTTTCATTGACGGAAAGCCGCGCACTATACCCAAATAATGTAAGCGATATTTGGGGTGCCAAACTTCAGTAGTTTCTCACTGACGGAAAGCCGTGCACTACCCAAATATTGTAAATGAGGATGGACGTATCACAGTGGTGATACTTGAGAACAATGCCACTGCATAAACAGGTGCAAGCCTATATGCAGGAATTGTTATTATTTGTGTTTAAATGCTGTGTTGCATTTCAGATTATTGGCCATGGACAATGCTTCGAGAGCGAAGATTCCGTCAGGATGGTCGTGTTAGATATATGCATGTATTATCGTTCTGTATTTCATTTTAACATCAACTTATATAAACTGTGAGATATACATGCCTTATCTGTCTATGTTTCATTTTTAATGTGTCTACACTTATGTAAACAAGATTGTTGAAGTAGACGAACGGCTAAGCCGCCACTCGTCAGCTACGCATTCACTTAGGAGAGTCGAAGTTGTGATAGCTGCTGAGATTATATGGCCGCTATTATTTTGTATTATCTGTTGTTTTGAGTTTTAATTAAACTTTTACTTGAATATTGGACAATTTTTATTTAATTATCTAACAATATTATTAATTGTTTTATATGGTATAACAACAAGTTGCATGAAGTGATCTGATAGTTCACAGTGGACAGTATGCGTATTTGTATCTAAAATGTTTGTAAAAACAGGGTCAATTAATGTTGCAGTATTATTTTGTACTCTAGTATACTCTGTGACATATTGATTGAATCCAAAGCTCAGAAAAATGTTACTTAATTCATCGGATTGTTGTATGTTTCACTATTATGAAAGTTCATGTTAAAATCACTCACAATGCAAACAGATTTTTTTAATGATTTTAGTTCTCTAAGTAGTTGTTCACAATTTTTAGTAAAAACTGTAACATCTCTCCTGTTGTTATTTGGGGATCTATATATACATATAATATCAATACATTCTGAATTTGCAGTAATAGTATTAGATGAGTACTTATTCGAAATATTGATCTAGCCTATGAACTGTTTAAATGAGTTTATTTTAAACACCAAACTGTTTTTAACAAATATTGCTACACCACCGCTAATGCAGTCAGTTCTGCAGTAATAATCTGCTAAACAATATGATTCCAGCTTAACAATTTTTATCTCTTCTTCTCTAAACCATGTTTCAGTCAAACAGACAACTTCGGGGAGTTTTAGATTTACCAATAAAATATTAAGCATATTTAACTTTCGCCTAGCACTCCTTATGTTCAAATGACAAATTCTTATTTTATTATTGTGATATTTGTTCTATTATTTGAGAGTTTTGCTCCCGAACTGTTAGGGTTTGTTGTCCCATTCATTTTTAGTGTTCCGTTTCTCATGAAAAAACCTGTATCGCCTAATTAAGGTACCGACCGGCCAAAATTCTGCTTTATATAAATTTTCTTGATGTTTGGCATTCACACCTATTTTGAACGCTGTGTTGGCTCCTGTTGTTTCAAGTTTCTCACAGACTATTTCATCATCTATGTTAAACTTAGATCTTATGTAATCTCTTACCTTTTCCTCTGTGACTGATGATTTTATAACAGCCATGTTTTCCTTTCTGCAGCTTCAAATGTGTTTTCAGACTTAGTATCTGGTGTACCCACCATTGCAATTTCACGGCTTTTTCTTTTTCTATACCTGACTTCTTTAAACTCTTCGTCGTAATTAACATTTTCTTGCTCATTTTCATCATTTCTTCTCTTATTTTCAATATTTTCTTTCATATGTTTTTGACTATTGTTTGCAATAAGGTCAACTTCATTGTGAGATGGGTTGCCTCCATTATGCAAATCGCTCAATACTTGTAACTTAGATTTATCAGCTATGCTTTCTAATTTTTCATGTTCATTATTGCTTTTTAATTTTGTTAGTTTCTCATTCTTTTGATTTACACTTCTTAGATTTCTTAATGACTTTTCTTTTTCATTCAACTTTTCAGTAAGCCAAACATTTTTATCCGCCATTTCTTGTATTCGTCTCTTAAGTAACGAGTTTTCTTGCTTTAGGAAGTCATTTTCTTTTACTATGACTTCAACTGGCACAAATCTCTTTTCTTCCCGTACATAAATGGGACCTACCTGCATTTTACACCCTTTTTGATCTTCCTTGTCAACTATATTTTTAGTGTTGGGCATAATCGATACATTTCAATAATCGAAGGAATCGAAATAATCGGTTCTTATAATCGAATTATCATTCGAATTATCGATTATGAATGATTTGAATTATCGATTATGAATGCGGCCCGCAAAACCTGTGAATTCGGCTCGCGATATCGATACGATATATTATATTTTTATTAAAAAATAAATAAGTAAATAGTAAAATAAATAAAAACCCGGGTCGCAGTGCCAAAACCCTGCCGACAATATAGTGTATTTGCTTGTATAGGGCCGTGTGGTTTTATACTTTTATTATGTGAAATTAAGTTTGTTTTTGGGCAAAATAAAAAATTTAACCCCTTAATGCACCCCTCAAAATAACATTTTTTTCTTAATTGTAATATTATTATTTATCTAACGTCTACACCGAATTAAATACACCCTTCAATAAATAAGTCACTATCTGCAAACTAGTGTTTTCATAAAATTTGTAAATCCAGTCCTGTCGGGCCGATTTTATTAAAATTGTGGGGACACTTTTTAATCACTACCAAAGAGTTAAATTTCAATTTTGAAACGATTCGGAGAATTTTTTCGGTATTTTTGGGCCCAAAAACAGTTTTCAACCCCTAAAAACTACCCTTAAAATAGCCCGATTAGGCCCATTTTAAATAGGCTTCTTATGGTGATAGATTTCAACACGTGGCCCAAATTTCATTGAAATAAATTAACTCTTTCGAAAGTTATCGCGCGTACACGTATATATATATATACGTATATAAATATATATACATATATATATATACATATATATATAAACATTTTTAAAAATGGTGGCAAAGTGTTTAGGAGGTTATGAAACGTCGAGTAATTTTGGTCCGACCCCTAGGTCCCGCCATCCGACCGACGCCAATAGTGTATGTTGCCTTATGGCAAATACACTAATAATACATATTACAAATAAGATACAATAAAATATTTTAATATTTTTAAAAAATTCTTACAGAACTTTAACCATTTACGCGTTTGTATGAATAAAATATTGTTTACTTTATATTAAAAAAAAATATTGTAGTATGTCTAGTCTAGTTATTACGCATTTGTTTTGATTTTATTACGTTCTTTTTTTTTAGCCCGCCAAAAAAATCGGTAATATCAAATTGGCCCGCCTAAGAAAAACTTTGGGAGCCCCTGGTTTAAACAAACGAAAGCACCCCCACCTCCAGTGGAACAGACTTCCCAATGTGTGCACATGCAGAAACCGAATGATATATCATTCATAATCGACAATCGACATACATACATTTCATATTTCATAATCGATTCAAGTGAATGATATCTCGCTAAGCATAATCGAATCAAGTGAATGATATCTCGCTAACCATAATCGATTCAAGTGAATGATATCTCGCTAAGCATAATCGAATCAAGTGAATGATATCTCGCTAACCATAATCGATTCAAATGAATGATATCTCGGTTGCCATAATCGAATGATGTATGATAATTCATAATCGACAATCGACATAGTACTGTGTCGGGATTAATAGTTAATACAAAACACATTAATAATGGAATCGCTGGTATGATTCAATACAAAAATAAAACGAATTCTTTATTATTATAAATTAATCATAGATTCGTATTTAAAAAAAACAATATAATCTAAATTTTTTGGTGATAGTCTGTTCCTTCTTGCATTAGTAGTCACAGCAGTTTTTGAAAATATCCTTTCGGAAGGCATGGAGGTAGCTGGCGCACAGAGATATTTTTTATGAAGCTCGTATAATTCAGGAAATAAATTTTTGTTTTCTGACCAAAAAATAAGGGGATTGGAAGAGCGAGGTATATTGGGCATTGACAAATATTGTTTTATGATAGCAACGGCTTTTGTAGTAATATAGTGACAGTGAATAATAAGTAATAAGTTAATAACCGGTAACTATGAGAAATTTATGTACCGTATACACGTAAACTAAAAAGATACGCCGCCGCTCTAACTTTAAGTAATGCAGTCAATGACTGGTCTACTGGAGTCTGGGAGACTGGAATGCAAAAAATGATACAGCATATGATGTCGGACGTCGTACAGTACAACAAAGTACAAACGAAAGCACCCCCACTCTCTAGTGCACGCAGTACAGAAACCGAATGATATATCACATATACATTACATACATTACATAATCGATTCAAATATCTCGGTAACCATAATCGATTCAAACGAATGATATATCTCGGTTCCATAATCGATTCAAACGAATGATATATCTCGGTTCCATAATCGATTCAAACGAATGATATATCTCGGTTCCATAATCGATTCAAACGAATGATATATCTCGGTTACCATAATCGAATGATCGATTATTTGGCCATAATCGAAATATTTCGATTATATCATTCATAATCGCCCAAGACTATATATTTTCTGTGGAATTTGAAGTTATGTTTACACATGTATTACATTTCCACACTTTACTCTCTTTTGTTTCAATTAATTTTCTAAACTGTTCTATACTCATGTCAATACATTCTATATGGTAACTATTATCACACTTTGTGCATTGTATATCATCATGATAATGGTTAATACTTTTTTTACACTTATGACACTCTAAACCACGTCCACCTGACATAGCAGATTGGAAAAAAAATCTCCGTAACAATTTCCATTTTCAACGTCAGAATTACCAAAATATATTCAAGGGTTATAAATATTTTAGAGGAATTAGGATCAAAGAAATAAAAGACAAATTATTATTTCACAACGTTTCGTATTAAATTAATATTTTAGAGGAATTATTTCTTTGATCCTAATTCCTCTAAAATATTTATAATTTATTAACATCAAAAGGATCTGATTATACATTTTTCAATATATTCAAGGGATTCAAATCTGTGAATTGTAGGCGGCACTACAAACCGATTAGCATGTTTTGTAAACAACAAATTCAATTGTTGAGAAAACCAATCTCTCTTAAAAATTCCAGCATCGTAAATCAAATGTCAAGACACATCATCTATGACGATAATATTCATATAAACGATAGTGTTATCAAGGCAAGCTGTCACGGCACATATGAAGCATTTCCGTCACAACAAATTCAGATTCACTTCAAAGTAATCGCTAAAGATTTTTAGCCACATGGCTCGTCCATCCTGATGCAACAAACACCTGTGAGTTGAGTTTATTTACTGCACCCGACGTATCACACATAAATTCAATCAGTTTAATCGCAACTACCTCTCTTCCCAACTTTTGTCGTAATCTTCAAGTCAGTTAAACCAATCGCGACCCAATCTCTTCAACTTCAAGTTTAGATCCATAGTTGCCACTTTTCTTTTTAACTTATCGTTCCACGAAGTATTAAATTTACGTCAATCAACATTCCTATTTCACAGTACCTACATACTGCATTTATAACCGTTCGCAATCCAAAGGTACGCTACTGTTCCTTATCGATTTTACATGACAATAGTAATCATTTTTTTCTGTCGTTACATAATATTGTACTTTGATTTTTTTTCAAGGTGACATTCTTTGTTCATTTCACATATCATTTATTTTCAACATAATTTCTATATACTTATTAAAAACTGTCTCTTGATCTTTTTCAAACACACTGTTAATTAAGGCTTAGTCCAGAAAGGGCGAATTCGCCGCGGTTATCTTGCGCGTATTTCGCGCGTACGTTGCGTCCAGAAAGAGCGTACCAACGCGCGAGCATTTAGGGACGTATTCAGTAGAAAACATGGAGTTAAACGAAGCAATTCTTCACAACCAATTCTTCCCAAGCTCTGCGTTTTAAAATTATGTTGGCATAATCAGGTGATTCCAAATCCCATATCGCCGGTCTTTTCTCTACTTCGTCTATAAACAATTCAGTATCAAAATTTTGCTGCTCCATTTCCCTCGATACGTGAACTCGCTCTGAGTTCGCACGTTTACTGGACGCAAACAAGGCGTTCCTAGTATCTCGACTCGCGCGCAATACGCGCGAGACACGCGCGAGTCGAGAGTCTGGCGTAGTGCACGCGATTTACGCGCGATTTTAAATTCGCGCGATGCTTGTGGACGCAATATATTGACGCCGAGTATCTCGCCAACGTGCGTACAAACTCGCGCGTAACGATTCGCGGCGAATTCGCCCTTTCTGGACTAAGCCTAATCTATTTCACATACCTCAGTATATTGACAATAATGAATAACATCTTAACATTACGGATCATTTTTTCCAAATCTTTCTTCTTATTCACGCAACTTTAGTTTTCTTTGTTCATTAAATTACTTTCTTACGAGGTTTGACTTTTGCCACTTTAAATTGCTTTACATCTAATAATTTCAGCAAACTAAACTGTACTATTTACACAATTTCATTTTTTCCCAATAAACACCACATACACATCAAATTTATATTCACATTTGTTACAATACTCATTTTGAAAGTTTTCAAAAATGTTCAAGAATTCGACATTAACTTCTATCTCCTTTGTAATATTCACATCACATATTCGTTTAACTGCATTCATCATTTCCACTATTATCCCGCTTATGCATCAACGTTATAAAACTGTCAATATCACGTATGTTAATCTTGCATCCGGGCAACGACGCAAAAACTCATCACTACATAAGTTCATAACCATTCACCACTTATTTTCAAAATTTCGTAATCTCGCCAAACAAATCAAACCGAATGAATTGCCATATTTTCTACAATATTAAAATGCGTTTACTGCATTAAACATTAAAACATTAAAACCTGCACGTCAGATACCACTGAGCGCGTTCATCCCACTTCTGAAAATGTAGGAATATAAAATAATGAAGTCCATAAATGAACACATATACAATTGTTAAGTAAAGTATATTCAATTCAGCAGTACAATCAATGCCGCATCCGCTCACAATCTTTACAATATCAATGTACGCAGCTTACACAACATAAACCATTATATAATTTATTCATAGTGCAATACTAATTAACATTCGTTTAAATACTATAAATTAAAATAAAAATTATTTTTCGGGAAAAAGGACTTTATTTATAAGTAAACACTTAATTTTTTATTTACAGCGACGTTTCGTTCCTTGTTTGGAACTTTATCAAGCTTTAATAACTATTAAATGTTTTGATTAAGTAGATATAAAAGTTAATATACACATGTGAATATAAATTTGAGTTTAACAATTATTAATAAAAAGTTTATAATAATTTCGTTTTTTAAAAAATGTTTTACAGTTGATGTTCAAATTTGAGTTTAACAATTATTAATAAAAAGTTTATAATAATTTCGTTTTTTAAAAAATGTTTTACAGTTAATGTTCAAGAATTTGAACATTAACTGTAAAACATTTTTTAAAAAACGAAATTAATATAAACTTTTTATTAATAATTGTTAAACTCAAATTTATATTCACATGTGTATATTAACTTTTATATCTACTTAATCATAACATTTAATAGGTATGTATTATTATTATTTGTTATTTCAATTGTAAATTTTATAAATTGTATTTTTAAAAATTTATTTACAGTTATTAAAGCTTGATAAAGTTCCAAACAAGGAACGAAACGTCGCTGAAAATAAAATATTAAGTGTTTTACTTATAAATAAAGTCCTTTTTCCCGAAAAATCATTTTTTTATTATTGAATGTTCGCTCATTGAGTATTTTTCAAAAACATTTTTTGTTTGTGACACTATGTAATCTTTCAGGAAAACAATGTTAGCCAAGTCATGAAGTGTATAGCGAGGGAAGTAAGTTATTATTCTGAGGGCTTTATTTTGGATGATTTGTAATGACGCGTAATTAGTTGAACACATTGAGCTCCACACTGGGGCAGCATATGTTAGGATGGGCCTTAGCACTGTTTTGTATATCAACAATTTATTTGTCGTGCTTAATTTTGATTTATTGTTAAATAAGGAATATAACAGTCGTAAGGCGCCGTAAGCATAATTAGTAATATATTTTGTGTGTTTTCCAAAAGTGAGTTTACTATCCAGCAGTACGCCCAGATACTTCATCTCAGTTGACCATGGGATCTGATTTCCCTGTAATCTCACGTATTTATTAACAATAGGTCTTCTCTGTGTGAACAAAATTGCCTGAGTTTTGGTAGGGTTCAATTTTATTTTCCAGTGCTCTGCGAATTTTACAATGTTGTTTAGTGACTTTTGGAGTCTATTGGCAATCGTGTCAACTCTAAATGAGGTAGCTAGTAAAGCTGTGTCGTCAGCAAACAATGACATAGTAATATCCTTACTTCGAGGTAGATCATTAATATATAAGTTGAAGAGTACTGGACGCAAAATGGATCCTTGAGGTACACCTGCAGTGTCCTGCACTAATATTCAACGGATTTGAATCAATGCTATTTACACTTACTATAAATTGCTGATCACTCAGGTACGATTTTATAAACTTTATAATAAAGGCTGGAAATTTATAGTTAATTAGCTTATAGAGTAGACCCTTGTGCCATACGGTGTCAAATGCTTTTTCTATGTCCAGACATACCATTCTTGTGTTTTTTGAGATTAAAATTGTTCATAATGTGATCAGTGATCCAAGCAAGTTGTTTAACTGTGCAGTGTTGTCTCTTGAACCCGAATTGTTCACTTATAATTATATTATTGGCATTGATGTGATCGTTTAATTTATTCAAAACTACTATTTCGACGACTTTGCTTAAGCAGCTAAGTATAGTTATCGGACGATAGCTGCTTGATACGCTTATGTTTTTGCCTGGCTTTGGCAAAGCTATAATTTTGGCCAATTTCCAATTTTTTGGAAAGTAGCACTGTTTTAAGATGGAAATTATTACTTTTGTCACGAATACATTTTCTTTACTGGTCATGTTTTTAAGCATTTTAACATTTATGTCGTCCTTTCCGGCAGCTTTATTATTGTGCATTTTTTTATAATTGACATTATTTCTTTAGGTGTAATTAACGCTACGATCCTGTCATCTAGTATATATTGAAAATATTCTTTTACCTCTTTATTTATTTTATTTGCGTGATGAACATTTTGATTATGCGTTGATGCAAAATGCTTCGTCAGGACATCAGTCTTTTCTTTGGATGTATACGCATAATTATTGCCATTCATTTTTAATGGGGGTATAGGTTTAAAGTTCTTTTTAAAATGTTTTAACATTTTCCATAAGGAGTTATCACGTACATTAAGATTTGATATGTGATCATTCGATTTGTCGTTTTTATGCTTGTATAATTTCGTTTGTATAATTTTGTTTAATGCCACCATTGAATTGTAAAATGTAGTATTCCTAGCCCATTTGAAATTTGCGTCTCAAAGCGTTTCTTGCGTTAATGAGTAATTTAATATTTGTAGGTATATCTTCAGTTTTGTGCAATATATTAACTTTGGGTATTGCAATATCCCGAGTGTTATATGTGGAAGTCAGGATATTTGGAAGGAGACAATTCAATAATATAAAGATAGTTTAGTTTTATTTATTTATATTTAAGTATATTTAATGCTACAAATACTGTTGCTAATGAAATTGCCCAAGTGATCAGTACTGATGTCAGAAGGACACTGGTGGTATTTTTCCTTTTAGTATAACCAAGTACCGAGAATACAAAAGGGTCATAAAACTGACCGTGCTACTAGAAATCAGGTATCGTTGTATATTACAACATTATATAATAAATCTGTGAAATAATTGATTTTATCATCGATGTCATCAGTATTTTTAATTTTAAAGTTTAATTCAATGTTGGTATTGTTAATTTTTTGAATTTTTCCCAGTTAGCTTTTTTGTAATTGTAATTTTTGTGGCGTTTTTATTTAGTTGGTCACCCAATGTAATACTGACCGGATTGTGGTCAGAACTTAGAAGTGGTAACGATATAGTGGATCAGAATACTAAAAAATGTTTTTGGCCATAAATAAATCGATTACGATAGGGCGGAAACGTTTTTGCTTAGAAGGTTGGTTCTTGGGGAGCTAAAATATTAATATTTGAATTTAAGCTATAGTTAAGTACTTTTTTTCCAGACCTGTTTGTGACTGGATAATTCCGGCTAATATGCTTAGCATTCAGATCTCTCATTAGGAGTACTTTGGGTCCAACATTAAAGATTTTATTCAAGTCACTAGGACTTGTGACAATGTTTGATGGAGAATAGGCAGCAACAAAGACTATTTGGCCCTCTTAGTGTGAACTTTGACGGCAACTGTTTCAATGGATGCCGTGCTAGGCAGTTTAATAGGACAATGTTTTATATTTTGTTTGATGAGGAGTGCGACCCCCCACCATTGGTATTTCTGTCAGTTCTGTAAGTTTTATATCCTACTGCTTTAAGTTTATAATTTCTTTAAATAGATTTCATATTGGTTGATCAGCAATAACTTGCTGATTTGCAGACGTTGATTGTCTGTTTCTATTCCTAGCTGTTTCGGGTGTCGCAGTTTGAGGTGCGCTGGATGTCTGATGCGGTAGTGACAGAAAATTCGCTTTGTTTTATCCGGTATGATGTCAGTGCTGATTGTCACTTCAGATATAGTTGCCGATAGGCATTTTAAATATATGTGCCGATAGGCATTTCAGATATAGGTGCGTGTAGGCATTTCAGATATAGTTGCCGATAGTCATTTCAAATATAGGTGCCGATAGGCACTTCAGATATAGTTGCCGATAGGCAATTTAAATATATGTGCCGATAGGCATTTATGATATAGGCGTTGATAGGCATTTCAGATTTAGTTGCCATTAGGCATTTCAAATATAGATCCCGATAGGCAATTCAAAAATAGGTGCCGATAGGCATTTCAGATATAGTTGCCGATAGGCATTTCAAATATAGGTGCCGGTAGGCATTTCAAATATAGGTGCTGATAGGCATTTCAAATATAGGTGCTGATAGGCATTTCAGATATAGGTGCAGATAGGCATTTCAGATATAGTTGCCGATAGACATTTCAAATATAGGTGCCGATAAGCACTTCAGATATAGTTGCCGATAGGCAATTTAAATATAGGTGCCGATAGGCATTTCAGATATAGATGTTGATAGGCATTTCAGATGTAGTTGTCGATAGGCATTTCAGTTATAGGTGCCGATAGGCATTTCAGATATAGTTGCCGATAGGCATTTTAAATATATGTGCCGATAGGCATTTCAGATATAGGTGCGTGTAGGCATTTCAGATATAGTTGCCGATAGTCATTTCAAATATAAGTGCCGATAGGCACTTCAGATATAGTTGCCGATAGGCAATTTAAATATATGTGCCGATAGGCATTTATGATATAGGTGTTGATAGGCATTTCAGATTTAGTTGCCATTAGGCATTTCAAATATAGATCCCGATAGGCAATTCAAAAATAGGTGCCGATAGGCATTTCAGATATAGTTGCCGATAGGCATTTCAAATATAATTGCCGGTAGGCATTTCAAATATAGGTGCTGATAGGCATTTCAGATATATGTGCAGATAGGCATTTCAGATATAGTTGCCGATAGACATTTCAAATATAGGTGTCGATAGGCGTTTTAGATATAGGTGCCGATAGGCTTTTCAGATATGGTTGTCGATAGGCAGTTTAAATATAGGTGCCGATAGGCATTTCAGATATAAATGCCGATAAGCATTTCAAACATAGGTGTCGATAGGCATTTTAAATATAGGTGCCGATAGGCATTTCAAATAAAGGTTCCGAAAGTCATTTCAGATATAGAAGCCGATAGGCATTTCCAATATAAATGCCGATAGGCATTTCAAATATAGGTGTCGATAGGAATTTCAGATATAGGTGCCGATAGGCATTTCAGTTATAGTTGCTGACAGGCATTTCAAATATAGGTGCCGACAGGCATTTCAGATATAGGTGCCTATAAGCATTTTAGATATAGTTGCCAATAGGCATTTCAGATATAATTGCCGATAGGCTTTTTAAATATAGGTGACGAAAGGCACTTCAGATATAGTTGCCGATAGGCATTTCAAATATATGTTCCGATAAGCATTTCAGATATAGGTGTCGATAGGCATTTCAGATATAGGTGCCGATAGGCATTTCAGATATAGGTGCCGATAGGCATTTCAGATATTATATGTGCCGATAGGCATTTCAGATGTAAGTGCCGATAGGCATTTCAGATATATGTGCCGATAGGCATTTCAGATATAGGTGTGTGTAAGGATTTCAAATATAGGTTTCGATAGGCATTTCAAATATAGGTGCCGATAGACATTTTAAATATAGGTGCCGATAGGCATTTCAGATATAGTTGTCGATGGGCATTTCAAATATAAGTGCCGATAGGCTTTTCAAATATAGGTGCCGATGGGCATTTTAAATATAGGTGCCGATAGGCATTTCAAATATAGGTGGCGATAGGCATTTCTGATATAGTTGCCAACAGGCATTTTAAATATATTGGCTGATAGGCATTTCAAATATAGGTGCCTGTAGGCACTTCAGATATATTTGCCGATAGGCATTTCAAATATAGGTGCGTGTAGGTACTTCAGATATAGTTGCCGATAGGCATTTCAAATATAGGTACCGATTGGCAGTTCAAATATAGGTGCCGTTAGGCATTTCAAATATAAGTGCCGATAGGCATTTTAAATATAGGTGCCGATAGGCACTTCAGATATAGTTGCCGATAGGCAATTTAAATATAGGTGCCGATAGGCATTTCAGATATAGGTGTTGATAGGCATTTCGGATATAGGTGCCGATAGACATTTCAGATATAGTTGCCGATAGGCACTTTAAATATGGGTGTCGATAGGCATTACAGATATAAATGCCGATAGGCTTTTCAGATATAGTTGTCGATATGCAGTTCAAATATAGTTGCCGATAGGCATTTTAGATATAGGTGCCAATAGGCATTTAAATATAGGTGCCGATAGACATTTCACATATAGGTGCCGATAGGTATTTCAGATATATGTGCCGATAGGCATTTCAGATGTAGGTGCGTGTAGGTATTTAAAATATAGGTACCGATAGGCATTTCAAATATAGGTGTCGATAGGCATTTCAGATATAGGTGCTGATAGGCATTTCGAATATAGTTGCCACAGGCAATTCAATTATAGATGCCGATAGACATTTCAGATATAGGTGCCGATAGGCATTTCAGATATAGTTGCCGATAGGCATTTCAAATATAGGTGCCAATAGGCACTTCAGATATAGTTACCGATAGGCATTTTAAATATATGTGCTGATAGGCATTTCAAATATAGGTGCGTGTAGGCACTTCAGATATAGTTGCCGATAGGCATTTCAAATATAGGTGCTGGTAAGAATTTCAGATATAGGTGTCGATAGGCATTTCAAATATAGGTGCCGATAGGCATTTCAGATATAGGTGCCGATAGGCATTTCAGATATATGTGCCAATAAGCATTTCAGATTTAGATGCATGTAGGCATTTCAAATATAGGTGCCAATAGGCATTTTAAATATAGGTGCCGATAGGCATTTCAAATGTAGGTGGCGATAGGCATTTTTGATATAGTTGCCAACGGCATTTTAAATATATGTGCTGATAGACTTTTCAAATATAGATGCGTGTAGGCACTTGTGATATAGTTGCCGATAGGCATTTCAAATATAGGTGCCGATAGGCACTTCAGATATAGTTGCCGATAGGCAATTTAAATATAGGTGGCGATAGGCATTTCAGATATAGGTGTTGATAGGCAATTCAGTTATAGGTGTCGTTAGGCATTTCAGATAGGGGTGCCAATAGACATTTCAGATATAGGTGTCGATAGGCTTTTCAGATATAGTTGTCGATAGGAAGTTCAAATATAGGTGCCGAAAGGCATTTCAGACATAAATGCCGATAAGCACTTCAAATATAGGTGCCGATAAGCACTTCAGATATAATTACCGATAGGCATTTTAAATATATGTGCTGATAGGCATTTCAAATATAGGTGCGTATAGGCACTTCAGATATAGTTGCCGAAAGGCATTTCAAATATAGGTGCCGATAAGAATTTCAGATATAGGTGTCGATAGGCATTTCAAATATAGGTGCCGATAGGCATTTCAGATATAGGTGCCGATAGGCATTTCAGATATAGTTGCCGATAGGCATTGCAAATATAGGTGCCAATAGGCACTTCAGATATATTTACCGATAGGCATTTTAAATATATGTGCTGATAGGTATTTCAAATATAGGTACGTGTAGGCACTTCAGATATAGTTGCCGATAGGCATTTCAAATATGGGTGCCGATAAGAATTTCAGATATAGGTGTCGATAGGCATTTCAAATATAGGTGCCGATAGGCATTTCAAATATAGGTGCCGATAGGCATTTCAAATGGCATTTTAAATATATGTGCTGATAGACATTTCAAATATAGATGCGTGTAGGCACTTGTGATATAGTTGCCGATAGGCATTGCAAATATAGGTGCCAATAGGCACTTCAGATATATTTACCGATAGGCATTTTAAATATATGTGCTGATAGGTATTTCAAATATAGGTGCGTGTAGGCACTTCAGATATAGTTGCCGATAGGCATTTCAAATATGGGTGCCGATAAGAATTTCAGATATAGGTGTCGATAGGCATTTCAAATATAGGTGCCGATAGGCATTTCAAATATAGGTGCCGATAGGCATTTCAAATGGCATTTTAAATATATGTGCCGATAGACATTTCAAATATAGGTGCCGATAAGCATTTCAGATATAGGTGTCGATAGGCATTTCAGATATAGGTGGCGATAAGCAATTCAGATATAGGTGCCGATAGGCATTTCAGATATAGTTGCCGATAGGCATTTCAAATGTAGTTGCCGATAGGCATTTTAAATATAGGTGCCGATAGGCATTTCAGATAGAGTTGTCGATAGGCATTTCAAATATAAGTGCCGATAGGCATTTGAAATATAGGTGCCGATAGGCATTTTAGATATAGGTGCCGATAGGCATTTAAATATAGTTGCCGATAGGCATTTCAAATATAGGTGCAGATGGGCATTTCAGATATAGGTATTGATAGGCATTTCAGATATAGGTGTCGATAGGAATTTCAAATATAGGTGCCGATAGGCATTTTAAATATAGGTGCCGATAGGCATTTCAGATATAGTTGTCGATAAGCATTTCAAATATAAGTGCCGATAGGCATTTCAAATATAGGTGCCGATAGGCATTTTAGATATAGGTGCCGATAGACATTTAAATATAGTTGCCGATTGCATTTCAAATATAGGTGCTGATAGGCATTTCAGATATAGTTGTCGATAGGCATTTCAAATATAAGTGCAGATAGGCATTTCAAATTAGGGGCCGATAGGCATTTTAAATATTTGTGCCTTTAGGCATTTCAGATATAGTTACCGATAGGCATTTCAAAAATAGGTGCCGATAGGCATTTCAGATATAGGTGCCGATAGGCATTTTAGATATAGTTGCCGATTGGCATTTTAAAAATAGGTGCCGATAGGCATTTCAGATATAGGTGCCGATAGGCATATCAGATATAGTTGCCGACAGGCATTTAAAATATAGGTGCCGATAGGCATTTCAAATATAGGTGCCGATAGGCATTTCAGATATAAATGCCGAAAGGCATTTCAGATATAGGTGCCAATAGGCATTTCTGATTTGGTTGCCGATAGGCATTTCAAATATAGGTGCTGATAGGCATTTCAGATGTAGTTTCCGATAGGCATTTCAAAAATAGGTGCCGATAGGCATTTCAGATATAAGTGCCGATAGGCATTTCAGAAATAGTTGCCGATTGGCATTTTAAAAATAGGGGCCGATAGGCATTTAAAATATAGGTGCCGATAGGCATTACAGATATAGTTGCCGATTGGCATTTCAGATATGGTTGCCGATAGGCATTTCAAATATGGGTGCTGATAGGCATTCCAGATATAGTTGCCGATTGGCATTTTAAAAATAGGTGCCGATAGGCATTTCAGATATAGGTGCCGATAGGCATTTCAAATGTAGGTGCTGATAGGCATTTCTGATTTGGTTGCCGATAGGCATTTCAAATATAGGTGCTGATAGGCATTTCAGATCTAGGTGCCGATAGGCATTTCAAATATAGGTGCCGATAGGCATTTCTGATTTGGTTGCCGATAGGCATTTCAAATATAGGTGCTGATAGGCATTTCAGATATAGTTGCCGATTGGCATTTTAAAAATAAGTGCCGATAGGCATTTCAGATATAGAAGCCGATAGGTATTTCAAATATAGGTGTCGATAGGCATTTCAGATATGGTTGCCGATAGGCATTTCAAATATAGGTGCTGATAGGCATTTCAGATGTAGTTTCCGATAGGCATTTCAAAAATTGGTGCCGATAGGCATTTCAGATATAGGTGCCGATAGGCATTTCAGATATAGTTGCCGTTTGGCATTTTAAAAATAGGTGCCGATAGGCATTTCAGATATAGGTGCCGATAGGCATTTCAAATGAAGGTGCTGATAGGCATTTCTGATTTGGTTGCCGATAGGCATTTCAAATATAGGTGCTGATAGGCATTTCAGATCTAGATGCCGATAGGCATTTCAAATATAGGTGCTGATAGGCATTTCAGATATAGGTGCCGATAGGCATTTCAAATGTAGGTGCTGATAGGCATTTCTGATTTGGTTGCCGATAGGCATTTCAAATATAGGTGCTGATAGGCATTTCAGATATAGGTGCCGATAGGCATTTCAAATATAGGTGCCGATAGGCATTTCAGATATAGTTGCCGATTGGCATTTTAAAAATAGGTGCCGATAGGCATTTCAGATATAGATGCCGATAGGCATTTCAAATGTAGCTGCCGATAGGCATTTCTGATTTGGTTGCCGATAGGCATTTCAAATATAGGTGCTGATAGGCATTTCAGATCTAGATGCCGATAGGCATTTCAAATATAGGTGCCGATAGGCATTTCTGATATGGCTGCCGATAGGCATTTCAAATATAGGTGCTGATAGGCATTTCAGATGTAGTTTCCGATAGGCATTACAAAAATTGGTGCCGATAGGCATTTCAGATATAGGTGCAAATAGGCATTTCAGATATAGTTGCCGATTGGCATTTTAAAAATAGGTGCCGATAGGCATTTCAGATGTAGTTTCCGATTGGCATTTCAAAAATAGGTGCCGATAGGCATTTCAGATATAGAAGCCGATAGGTATTTCAAATATAGGTGCCGATAGGCATTTCAGTTATAAATGCCGAAAGGCATTCCAGATATAGGTGCCGATAGGCATTTCTGATTTGGTTGCCGATAGGCATTTCAAATATAGGTGCTGATAGGCATTTCAGATATAGGTGCCGATAGGCATTTCAAATATAGGTGCCGATAGGCATTTCTGATTTGGTTGCCGATAGGCATTTCAAATATAGGTGCTGATAGGCATTTCAGATATAGTTGCCGATTGGCATTTTAAAAAAAGGTGCCGATAGGCATTTCAGATATAAGTGCCAATTGGCATTTCAAATATAAGTGCCGATAGGCATTTTAGATATAGTTGCCGATAGGCATTTCAGAAATAGATGCCGATAGGCATTTCAGATATAGTTGCCGATAGACATTTAAAATATAGGTGCCGATAGGCATATCAAATATAGGTGCCGATAGGCATTTGAGATATAAATGCCAAAAGGCATTTCAAATATAGTTGCCGATAGGCGTTTCAAATATAGGTGCTGATAGGCATTTCCGATATAGGTGCCGATAGGCATTTCAAATATAAGTGCCGATAGGCATTTCAGATATAGTTGCCGATAGGCATTTCAGAAATAGATGCCGATAGGCATATCAGATATAGTTGCCGATAGGCATTTAAAATATAGGTGCCGATAGGCATTTAAATATAGGTGACGATAGGCATTTCAGATATAAATGCCGAAAGGCATTTCAGATATATGTGCCGATAGGCAATTCTGATTTGGTTGCCGATAGGCATTTCAAATAAAGGTGATGATAGGCATTTCAGATGTAGTTTCCGATAGGCATTTCAAAAATAGGTGCCGATAGGCATTTCAGATATAGAAGCCGATAGGTATTTTGAATATAGGTGTCGATAGGCATTGCAGATATGGTTGCCGATAGGCATTTCAAATATGGGTGCTGATAGGCATTTCAGATATAGTTGCCGATTGGCATTTTAAAAATAGGTGCCGATAGGCATTTCAGAAATAGGTGCCGATAGGCATTTCAAATATAGGTGCCGATAGGCATTTCTGATTTGGTTGCCGATAGGCATTTCAAATATAGGTGCTGATAGGCATTTCAGATGTAGTTCCTGATAGGCATTTCAAAAATAGGTGCCGATAGGCATTTTAAATATAAATGTCGAAAGGCATTTCAGATATATGTGCCGATAGGCATTTCTGATTTGGTTGCCGATAGGCATTTCAAATAAAGGTGATGATAGGCATTTCAGATGTAGTTTCCGATAGGCATTTCAAAAATAGGTGCCGATAGGCATTTTAGATATAAGTGCCGATAGGCATTTCAGATATAGTTGCCGATTGGCATTTTAAAAATAGGTGCCGATGGGCATTTCAGATATAGAAGCCGATAGGCATTTCAATTATAGGTGCCGATAGGCATTCCAGATATGGTTGCCGATAGGCATTTCAAATATAGGTGCTGATAGGCATTTCAGATGTAGTTTCCGATAGGCATTTCAAAAATAGGTGCCGATAGGCATTTCAGATATAGGTGCCGATAGGCATTTCAGATATAATTGCCGATTGGCATTTTAAAAATAGGTGCCGATAGGCGTTTCAGTTATAGGTGCCGATAGGCATTTCAGATATAGTTGCCGATTGGCATTTTAAAAATAGGTGCCGATAGGCATTTTAGATGAAGTTTCCGATAGGCATTTCAAAAATAGGTGCCGATAGGCATTTCAGATATAGGTGCCGATAGGCATATCAGATATAGTTGCCGATAGGCATTTAAAATATAGGAGCCGAAAGGCATTTCAGATATAGGTGCCGATAGGCATTTCTGATTTGGTTGCCGATAGGCATTTCAAATATAGGTGCTGATAGGTATTTCAGATGTAGTTCCTGATAGGCATTTCAAAAATAGGTGCCGATAGGCATTTCAGATATAGGTGCCGATAGGCATTTCAGATATAGTTGCCGATTGGCATTTTAAAAATAGGTCCTGATAGGCATTTCAGATATAGAAGCCGATAGGCATTTCAAATATAGGTGCAGGTAGGCATTCCAGATATGGTTGCCGATAGGCATTTCAAATATAGGTGCTGATAGGCATTTCAGATGTAGTTTCCGATAGGCATTTCAAAAATAGGTGCCGATAGGCATTTAAGATATAGGTGCCGATAGGCATTTCAGATATAGTTGCCGATTGGCATTTTAAAAATAGGTGCCGATAGGCAATTCAGATATAGAAGCCGATAGGTATTTCAAATATAGGTGTCGATAGGCATTTCAGATATGGTTGCCGATAGGCATTTCAAATATAGGTGCTGATAGGCATTTAAAATGTAGTTTCCGATAGGCATTTCAAAAATAGGTGCCGATAGGCATTTCAGATATAGATGCCGATAGGCATTTATGATATAGTTGCCGATTAGCATTTTAAAAATAGGTGCCGATAGGCATTTCAGATGTAGTTTCCGATAGGCATTTCAAAAATAGATGCCGTTAGGCATTTCAGATATAAGTGCCGATAGGCATATCAGATATAGTTGCCGATAGGCATTTAAAATATAGGTGCCGATAGGCATTTCAAATATAGGTGCCGATAGGCATTTCAGATATAAATGCCGATAGGGATATCAGATATAGGTGCGATAGGCATTTCTGATTTGGTTGCTGATAGGCATTTTAAATATAGGTGCTGATAGGCATTTCAAATGTAGTTTCCGATAGGCATTTCAAAAATAGGTGCCGATAGGCATTTCTGATATAGGTGCCGATAGGCATTTCAGATATAGTTGCCGATTGGCATATTAAAAATAGGTGCCGATAGGCATTTCAGATATAGAAGCCGATGGGTATTTCAAATATAGGTGTCGATAGGCATTTCTGATTTGGTTGCCGATAGGCATTTAAAATATAGGTGCTGATAGGCATTTCAGATATAGGTGCCAAAAGGCATTTCAAATATAGGTGCCGATAGGCATTTCTGATTTGGTTACCGATAGGCATTTCAAATATAGGTGCTGATAGGCTGTTCAGATATAGTTGCCGATTGGCATTTTAAAAATAGGTGCCGATAGGCATTTTAGATATAGGTGCCGATAGGCATTTCTGATTTGTTTGCCGATAGGCACTTCAAATATAGGTGCTGATAGGCATTTCAGATATAGGTGCCGATAGGTATTTCAAATATATGTGCCGATAGGCATTTCTGATTTGGTTGCCGATAGGCATTTCAAATATAGGTGCTGATAGGCATTTCAGATATAGTTGCCGATTGGCATTTTAAAAATTGGTGCCGATAGGCATTTTAGATATAGGTGCCGATAGGCATTTGAAATATAGGTGCCGATAGGCATTTCTGATTTGGTTGCCGATAGGCATTTCAAATATAGGTGCTGATAGGCATTTCAGATATAGGTGCCGATAGGCATTTCAAATATAGGTGCCGATTGGCATTTCTGATTTGGTTGCCGATAGGCATTTCAAAAATAGGTGCCGATAGGCATTTCAGATATAGGTGCCGATAGGCATTTCAGATATAGTTGCCGTTTGGCATTTTAAAAATAGGTGCTGATGGGCATTTCAGATATAGAAGCCGATAGGTATTTCAAATATAGGTGTCGATAGGCTTTTCAGATATGGTTGCCGATAGGCATTTCAAATATGGGTGCTGATAGGCATTTCAGATATAGTTGCCGATTGGCATTTTAAAAATAGGTGCCGATAGGCATTTCAGATATAGGTGCCGATAGGCATTTCTGATTTGGTTGCCGATAGGCATTTCAAATATAGGTGCTGATAGGCATTTCAGATATAGGTGCCGATAGGCATTTCAAATATAGGTGCCGATTGGCATTTCTGATTTGGTTGCCGATAGGCATTTCAAATATAGGTGCTGATAGGCATTTCAAATATATTTGCCGATTGGCATTTAAAAAATAGATGCCGATTGGCATTTCAGATATAAGTGCCGATAGGCATTTCAAATATAGGTGCCGATAGGCATTTCAGATATAGTTGCCGATAGGCATTTCAGAAATAGATGCCGATAGGCATATCAGATATAGTTACCGATAGGCATCTAAATATAGGTGCCGATAGGCATTTCAAATATAGGTGCCGATAGGAATTTCAGATATAAATGCCGAAAGGCATTTCAGATATAGGTGCCGATATGCATTTCTGATTTGGTTGCCGATAGGCATTTCAAATAAGGGTGCTGATAGGCATTTCAGATGTTGTTTCGGATAGGCATTTCAAAAATAGGTGCCATAAGGCATTTCAGATATAGGTGCCGATAGGCATTTCAGATATAGTTGCCGATTGGCATTTTAAAAATAGGTCCTGATAGGCATTTCAGATATAGAAGCCGATAGGCATTTCAAATATAGGTGCCGATAGGCATTCCAGATATGTTTGCCGATAGGCATTTCAAATATAGCTGCTGATAGGCATTTCAAATGTAGTTTCCGATAGGCATTTCAAAAATAGGTGCCGATAGGCATTTTAGATATAGATGCCGATAGGCATTTATGATATAGTTGCCGATTAGCATTTTAAAAATAGGTGCCGATAGGCATTTCAGATGTAGTTTCCGATAAGCATTTCAAAAATAGGTGCCGTTAGGCATTTCAGATATAGGTGCCGATAGGCATATCAGATAAAGTTGCCGATAGGCATTTAAAATATAGGTGCCGATAGGCATTTCAAATAGAGGTGCCGATAGGCATTTCAGATATAAATGCCGAAAGGTATTTCAGATATAGGTGCCGAAAGGCATTTCTGATTTGGTTGCCAATAGGAATTTCAAATATAAGTGCTGATAGGCATTTCAGATGTAGTTTCCGATAGGCATTTCAAAAATAGGTGCCGATAGGCATTTCAGATATAGTTGCCGATTGGCATATTAAAAATAAGTGCCGATAGGCATTTCAGATATAGAAGCCGATAGGTATTTCAAATATAGGTGTCGATAGGCATTGCAGATATGGTTGCCGATTGGCATTTCAAATATGGGTTCTGATAGGCATTTCAGACATAGTTGCCGATTGGCATTTTAAAAATAGGTGCCGATAGGCATTTCAGATATAGGTGCCGATAGGCATTTCAAATATAGGTGCCGATAGGCATTTCTGATTTGGTTGCCGATAGGCATTTCAAATATAGGTGCTGATAGGCATTTCAGATATAGGTGCCAAAAGGCATTTCAAATATAGGTGCCGATAGGCATTTCTGATTTGGTTACCGATAGGCATTTCAAATATAGGTGCTGATAGGCATTTCAGATATAGTTGCCGGTTGGCATTTTAAAAATAGGTGCCGATAGGCATTTCAGATATAGGTGCCGATAGGCATTTCAAATAAAGGTGCCGATAGGCATTTCAGATATAGTTGCCGACAGGCATTTCAGAAATAGATGCCGATAGGCATTTCAGATATAGTTGCCGATAGGCATTTAAAATATAGGTGCCGATAGGCATTTCTGATTTGGTTGCCGATAGGCATTTCAAATATAGGTGCTGATAGGCATCTCAGATATAGGTGCCGATAGGCATTTCAAATATATGTGCCGATAGGCATTTCTGATTTGGTTGCCGATAGGCATTTCAAATATAGGTGCTGATAGGCATTTCAGATATAGTTGACGATTGGCATTTTAAAAATTGGTGCCGATAGGCATTTCAGATATTGGTGCCGATAGGCATTTCAAATATAGGTGCCGTAAGCATTTCAGATATAGTTGCCGATAGGCATTTCAGAAATAGATGCCGATAGGCATTTCAGATATAGTTGCCGATAGGCATTTAATATATAGGTGCCGATAGGCATATCAAATATAGGTGCCGATAGGCATTTCAGATATAAATGCCAAAAGGCATTTCAAATATAGTTGCCGATAGGCATTTCAAATATAGGTGCTGATAGGCATTTCAGATATAGGTGCCGATAGGCATTTCAAATATAAGTGCCGATAGGCATATCAGATATAGTTGCCGATAGGCATTTCAGATATAGATGCCGATAGGGATATCAGATATAGTTGCCGATAGGCATTTAAAATATAGGTGCCGATAGACATTTCAAATATAGGTGCCGATAGGCATTTCAGATATAAATGCCGAAAGGCATTTCAGATATAGGAGCCGATAGGCATATCTGATTTGGTTGCCGTTAGGCATTTCAAATATAGGTGCTGATAGGCATTTCAGATGTAGTTTCCGATAGGCATTTCAAAAATAGGTGCCGATAGGCATTTCAGATATAAGTGCCGATAGGCATTTCAGATATAGTTGCCGATTGGCATTTTAAAATTGGTGTCGATAGGCATATCAGATATAGAAGCCGATAGGTATTTCAAATATAGGTGTCGATAGGCATTGCAGATGTGGTTGCCAATAGGCATTTCAAATATGGGTGCTGATAGGCATTTCAGATATAGTTGCCGATTGGCATTTTAAAAATAGGTGCCGATAGACATTTCAGAAATAGGTGCCGATAGGCATTTCAAATATAGGTGCCGATAGGCATTTCTGATTTGGTTGCCGATAGGCATTTCAAATATAGGTGCTGAAAGGCATTTCAGATATAGTTGCCGATTGGCATTTTAAAAATAGGTGCCGATAGGCATTTCGGATATAAGTGCCGATTGGCATTTCAAATATAAGTGCCGATAGGCATTTTAGATATAGTTGCCGATAGGCATTTCAGAAATAGATGCCGATAGGCATTTCAGATATAGATGCCGATAGACATTTAAAATATAGGTGCCGATAGGCATATTAAATATAGGTGCCGATAGGCATTTCAGATATAAATGCCAAAAGGCATTTCAAATATAGTTGCCGATAGGCGTTTCAAATATAGGTGCTGATAGGCATTTCAGATATAGGTGCCGATAGGCATTTCGAATATAAGTGCCGATAGGCATTTCAGATATAGTTGCCGATAGGCATTTCAGAAATAGATGCCGATAGGCATATCAGATATAGTTGCCGATAGGCATTCAAAATATAGGTGCCGATAGGCATTTAAATATAGGTGACGATAGGCATTTCAGATATAAATGCCGAAAGGCATTTCAGATATATGTGCCGATAGGCATTTCTGATTTGGTTGCCGATAGGCATTTCAAATAAAGGTGATGATAGGCATTTCAGATGTAGTTTCCGATAGGCATTTCAAAAATAGGTGCCGATAGGCATTTCAGATATAGAAGCCGATAGGTATTTTAAATATAGGTGTCGATAGGCATTGCAGATATGGTTGCCGATAGGCATTTCAAATATGGGTGCTGATAGGCATTTCAGATATAGTTGCCGATTGGCATTTTAAAAATAGGTGCCAATAGGCATTTCAGAAATAGGTGCCGATAGGCATTTCAGATATATGTGCCGATAGGCATTTCTGATTTGGTTGCCGATAGGCATTTCAAATAAAGGTGATGATAGGCATTTCAGATGTAGTTTCCGATAGGCATTTCAAAAATAGGTGCCGATAGGCATTTTAGATATAAGTGCCGATAGGCATTTCAGATATAGTTGCCGATTGGCATTTAAAAAATAGGTGCCGATGGGCATTTCAGATATAGAAGCCGATAGGCACTTCAATTATAGGTGCCGATAGGCATTCCAGATTTGGTTGCCGATAGGCATTTCAAATATAGGTGCTGATAGGCATTACAGATGTAGTTTCCGATAGGCATTTCAAAAATAGGTGCCGATAGGCATTTCAGATATAGGTGCCGATAGGCATTTCAAATATAGGTGCCGATAGGCATTTCTGATTTAATTGCCGATAGGCATTTCAAATATAGGTGCTGATAGGCATTTCAGATATAGGTGCCGATAGGCATTTCAAATATAGGTGCCGATAGGCATTTCTGATTTGGTTGCCGATAGGCATTTTAAATATAGGTGCTGATAGGCATTTCAGATATAGTCGCCGATAGGCATTTCAGAAATAGATGCCGATAGGCATTTCAGATATAGTTGCCGATAGGCATTTAAAATATAGGTGCCGTTAGGCATATCAAATATAGGTGCCGGTAGGAATTTCAGATATAAATGCCGAAAGGCATTTCAAATATAGTTGCCGATAGGCATTTCATTATAGGAGCTGATAGGCATTTCAGATATAGGTGCCGATAGGCATTTCAAATATAAGTGCCGATAGGTATTTCAGATATAGTTGCCGATAGGCATTTCAGAAATAGATGCCCAAAGGCATTTCAGATATAGGTGCCGATAGGCATTTCTGATTTGGTTGTCGATAGGCATTTCAAATATAGGTGCTGATAGACATTTCAGATGTAGTTTCCGATAGGCATTTCAAAAATAGGTGCCGATAGGCATCTCAGATATAGGTGCCGATAGGCATTTCAGATGTAGTTGCCGATTGGCATTTTAAAAATAGGTGCCGATAGGCATTTCAGATATAAAAGCCGATAGGCATTTCAAATATAGGTGTCGATAGGTATTTCAGATATGGTTGCGGATAGGCATTTCAAATGTAGGTGCTGATAGGCATTTCAGATGTATTTTCCAAAAGGCATTTCAAAAATAGGTACCGATAGGCATTTAAGATATAGGTGTAGATAGGTATTTCAGATATAGTTGCCGATTGGCATTTTAAAAATAGGTGCCGATAGGCATTTCAGATATAGGTGCCGATGGGCATTTCAGATATAGTTGCCGATTGGCATTTTAAAAATAGGTGCCGATAGGCATTTCAGATATAGAAGCCGATAGGCATTTCAAATATAGGTGCCGATAGGCATTCCAGAATTGGTTGCCGATAGGCATTTCAAATATAGGTGCTGATAGGCATTTCAGATGTAGTTTCCGATAGGCATTTCAAAAATAGGTGCCGATAGGCATTTTAGATATAGGTGCCGATAGGCATTTCAGATATAGTTGCCGATTGGCATTTTAAAAATAGGTGCCGATAGGCATTTCAGATATAGAAGCCGATAGGTATTTAAAATTTCAGTGTCGATACGCATTTCAGATATGGTTGCCGATAGGCATTTCAAATATAGGTGCTGATAGGCATTTCAAATGTTGTTTCCGATAGGCATTTCAAAAATAGGTGCCGATAGGCATTTCAGATATAGATGCCGATAGGGATTTCAGATATAGTTGCTGATTGGCATTTTAAAAATTGGGTACCGATAGGCATTTCAGATGTAGTTTTCGATAGGCATTTCAAAAATAGGTGCCGATAGGCATTTCAGATATAGGTGCCGATAGGCATATCAGATATAGTTGCCGATAGGCATTTAAAATATAGGTGCCGATAGGCATTTCAGATATAGGTGCCAATAGGCAATTCAGATATAAATGACGAAAGGCATTTCAGATATAGGTGCCGATAGGCATTTCTGATTTGGTTGCCGATAGGCATTTCAAATATAGGTGCTGATAGGCATTTCAGATGTAGTTTCCGATAGGCATTTCAAAAATAGGTGCCGATAGGCATTTCAGATATAGGTGCCGATAGGCATTTCAGATATAGTTGCCAATTGGCATTTTAAAAATAGGTGCCGATAGGCATTTCAGATATAGAAGCCGATAGGCATTTCTAATATAGGTCCCGATAGGCATTCCAGATATGGTTGCCGATAGGCATTTCAAATATAGGTGCTGATAGGCATTTCAGATGTAGTTTCCGATAGGCATTTCAAAAATAGGTGCCGATAGGCATTTCAGATATAGGTGCCGATAGGCATTTCAGATATAGTTGCCGATTAGCATTGAAAAAATAGGTGCCGATAGGCATTTCAGATATAGAAGCCGATAGGTATTTCAAATATAGGTGTCGATAGGCATTTCAGATATGGTTGCCGATAAGCATTTCAAATAAGGGTGCTGATAGGCATTTGAGATATAGTTGCCGATTGGCATTTTAAAAATAGGTGCCGATAGGCATTTCAGTTATAGGTACCGATAGGCATTTCAAATATAGGTGCCGATAGGCATTTCTGATTTGGTTGCCGATAGGCATTTCAAATATAGATGCTGATAGGCATTTCAGATATAGGTGCCGATAGGCATTTCAAATATAGGTGCCGATAGGCATTTCTGATTTGGTTGCCGATAGGCATTTCAAATATAGGTGCTGATAGGCATTTCAGATATAGTTGCCGACAGGCATTACAGAAATAGATGCCGATAGGCATTTCAGATATAGTTGCCAATAGGCATTTAAAATATAGGTGCCGATAGGCATTTCTGATTTGGTTGCCGATAGGCATTTCAAATATAGGTGCTGATAGGCATTTCAGATATATGTGCCGATGGGCATTTCAAATATATGTGCCGATAGGCATTTCTGATTTGGTTGACGATAGGCATTTCAAATATAGGTGCTGATAGGCATTTCAGATATAGTTGCCAATTGGAATTTTAAAAATAGGTGCCGATAGGAATTTTAGATATTGGTGCCGATAGGCATTTCAAATATAGGTGCCGATAGGCATTTCAGATATAGGTGCCGATAGGCATATCAGATATAGTGTCCGATAGGCATTTGAAAAATAGGTGCCGATAGGCATTTCAAATATAGGTGCCGATAGCATTTCAGATATAATTGCCGAAAGGCATTTCAGATATAGGTTCCGATAGGCATTTCTGATTTGGTTGCCGATAGGCATTTTAAATAAAGGTGCTGATAGGCATTTCAGATGTAGTTTCCGATAGGCATTTCAAAAATAGGTGCCGATAGGCATTTCAGATATAGGTGCCGATAGACATTTCAGATATAGAAGCCGATAGGTATTTCAAATATAGGTGTCGATAGGCATTTCAGATATGGTTGCCGATAGGCATTTCGAATATGGGTGCTGATAGGCATTTCAGATATAGTTGCTGATTGGCAATTTAAAAAAAGGTGCCGATAGGCTTTTCAGATATAGGTGCCGATAGGCATTTCAAATATATATATATTATGAGCACTGTGGTTGAAACAATAACAATCAAGAAAGCATAGTTACTTCTTACCACAACAGATTTATTAATTGAATGTACATTTCGAGAGCAAAGCTCCCATCTTCAGCAAACACTACACTAAATATATGACACAAAATCCTTAATTTAAATACAATTCAGGTAAAAAAATAAATATCATTAACTATAACCTAAACCATAGACCCAAACATGTGAAATGGTCAGGTAACAGAAATCTTGAGATCCAGGGAATCGGGGTCTTCGTCGTTGACCAATCTGTAAATAAAAGCAAAAAACACACCGAAAACAAACTATCGAGACAAAAGATCAAATAATGCTGAATAAGGAATAGGACCGTTGTCTGAATTTAAGAGTTTATGGGTATCTCCTTTAGCTATGTAAATACTCTCGAAGCTATCTAGTTGATGTTTATTATTTACTGTTTTAAGCAAACTTAAATTATTTATGCTGATGTCATGGTTGGTTTCTAAAATATGGTTAGCCACACTAGATTTTTCCGGTCTACAAAATTTAATATGCGAGAAGTGTTCTTTCCATCTTGTAGTAATTTGACGTCGGGTTTGTCCTATGTATAGTTTGTCACATGTACCGCAATTAATTTGGTAAATACCTGACTTTTCTAAAGTGGGAGTGCTGTCTTTGGGGTTACCTAAGAATTTACTAATACTATTGTCGTTTTTAAAGGCCTTAATTAAATTTACATTTTTGAATATATTATCTAAACCTTTAGTAAGAATGGGATCATACGTTATACCGATATATTTTAATTGATGATTGTCCGCAATTAATGTCGTATTATTTCTCAAATTTAATTTAACTTTTTTCCTTTTAAGAATTTTTAAAACCATATCTTTAGGATAACCGTTTAATTTCGCTATATTAATTATATTATGAAGTTCATTATCGAAACGCTGTTTGTTAAGTGGAATAGTTAACAGTCGATGTATCATACTTTGGAAGGTCGCTTGTTTGTGCATTAAAGGGTGATTGGAATGACTCATTATATATCTGTTGTTGTTCGTCGGTTTACGATAAATGTCAAATTCAAATGAGTCTTTATTTCTGTAGATCATGAGATCTAAAAACGGAATACTGTTGTCGGTTTCTATTTCATGAGTAAATTTAATGGATGGATATCTACTGTTGAGATCAACCAGGAAACTATTGATATCGTACTTACTAGTATCGAAGATGGCAAAAATATCGTCAACGTACCTAAACCAAACACGGGGGAAATATTTAAAATCCTTTTTAATTTTCGATTCTAAGTTGCTCATAAATAAGTTCGCAATAAATGGGGAGAGACAATTGCCCATAGCCGTACCAGAGTGTTGTTTATAAAAATTACAGTTGAATTGAAAGAAGTTATTGTTCATGCAAGTTTCAGTTAATTTTAAGTATTCATTAATTCTGCCTAGATCTATATTATTTAACAAGAGAAAATTTTCTAAATGTTTAAGAGTCTCATCAATGGGAATACTAGGAAAAAGAGCACATACGTCAAAAGACACTAATAATTCATTACTATTTAATTTAATATCTTTAATCTTATTTACTAATTCCAAGCTGTTTTTAATAGAGAACTGATCATGAATTTGTTGCATTTTACTAAATTCCGTAGTTAACCATTTAGATAAATTATAAGTAGGGGAGTCTATATTATTAACAATAGGTCTCATTGATTTGCCCGGTTTATGAATTTTGGGTAAACAGTACATTTTCGGTAACACCGGGTTAGAAGTTATGAATTTAGATACATCTTTTTTAGGTATAAGTAAAGGGCACTGTTTTAAACAATTTTTAACGTTATTCACGAATCTGGGAAGTGGGTTCTTGGGCATGTTGATGTACGGTCCTTCTTGGAGTAATTTATTACTTCTGTCAAAGTAGTCTTGTTTGTCAAGAATCACCACAGTGTTTCCTTTGTCCGCCTTTAAGTAAAAACAATCTTTATTCTTAAGGTTTTTTAAAATAGATAAATTTTTATTTACATTATCACGATGATTACTTTTGGATAGATTGTCGGTCAATTGTAATTTACACGCGTTCCTAATATAATTTTTATCTTGGTCATTTAAATGTTAATTGCCGATATTGAAACCGGTATTAAACATTTAAATGACCAAGATAAAAATTATATTAGGAACGCGTGTAAATTACAATTGACCGACAATCTATCCAAAAGTAATCATCGTGATAATGTAAATAAAAATTTATCTATTTTAAAAAACCTTAAGAATAAAGATTGTTTTTACTTAAAGGCGGACAAAGGAAACACTGTGGTGATTCTTGACAAACAAGACTACTTTGACAGAAGTAATAAATTACTCCAAGAAGGACCGTACATCAACATGCCCAAGAACCCACTTCCCAGATTCGTGAATAACGTTAAAAATTGTTTAAAACAGTGCCCTTTACTTATACCTAAAAAAGATGTATCTAAATTCATAACTTCTAACCCGGTGTTACCGAAAATGTACTGTTTACCCAAAATTCATAAACCGGGCAAATCAATGAGACCTATTGTTAATAATATAGACTCCCCTACTTATAATTTATCTAAATGGTTAACTACGGAATTTAGTAAAATGCAACAAATTCATGATCAGTTCTCTATTAAAAACAGCTTGGAATTAGTAAATAAGATTAAAGATATTAAATTAAATAGTAATGAATTATTAGTGTCTTTTGACGTATGTGCTCTTTTTCCTAGTATTCCCATCGATGAGACTCTTAAACATTTAGAAAATTTTCTCTTGTTAAATAATATAGATCTAGGCAGAATTAATGAATACTTAAAATTAACTGAAACTTGCATGAACAATAACTTCTTTCAATTCAACTGTAATTTTTATAAACAACACTCTGGTACGGCTATGGGCAATTGTCTCTCCCCATTTATTGCGAACTTATTTATGAGCAACTTAGAATCGAAAATTAAAAAGGATTTTAAATATTTCCCCCGTGTTTGGTTTAGGTACGTTGACGATATTTTTGCCATCTTCGATACTAGTAAGTACGATATCAATAGTTTCCTGGTTGATCTCAACAGTAGATATCCATCCATTAAATTTACTCATGAAATAGAAACCGACAACAGTATTCCGTTTTTAGATCTCATGATCTACAGAAATAAAGACTCATTTGAATTTGACATTATTTTATCGTAAACCGACGAACAACAACAGATATATAATGAGTCATTCCAATCACCCTTTAATGCACAAACAAGCGACCTTCCAAAGTATGATACATCGACTGTTAACTATTCCACTTAACCCTCAGTTGGTGTTGTGATATTTTAGGAACATAACCTGTGGTGTAGGGTTCTTACGGACCCCGAACTATTATATAACGACGTAGGTTATGTAATAAATGAGGAAACAATATTATAAATTTTAATGTTTATTCACACTGTTTATTAACAGAAATAAATATTTTTCAAAAGAATATTACATAAAATATCAAATAAAAAAACTAATTACTAAATAGACTCAAAAATTTTATGCCTTTTGCAGCACTACTTCAATTCAAAAATTACATACGTAACAAAAAATAAATCAGACTTTCATTTTAAATAAACTAATTAAACATGATATGGGAAATATATAAAAAATTATAATAGTAATAAAAAAACAAAATAAATAAATTTTGACAACTCATGTTTGACGCTCCATTTCATTTGTCTATACATTTTGTACAGACAATTCGACGACATGTCTGGCAAATGTGTTGTTTGCATTTTATGCAGACGGTCTTGGTCTTTTTGTCTTCTTTTCTGGGACAAATGTAGCATCTTTTTTTCCCTGCATTAGATAAATTTTGATCCGGTTCATCCACCGGTTTCTTCAATATACGGCCTATTGTACCTCGAAGTTCTCTTGGTAATCTTGTATTTACTAGTCGTTTGTGTAAGTACGGTTCGGTAAGTTGTTTAGCAAGTATTTTGATGAAACCAAATCTTGATATTATTGAATGTTCCTTGAAAGAAGAATAAATAACGTGTGCATTAACAGCAGATATGTTCAGAATTCCAAAGAAAATTGCCATAGGCCATCGGCATGTACGTCTACTTGTTGAATATGTTATGCACTTTTGATCTAAACTGTCAACTCCAGATTTTGTGGAGTTATAGAAGTTGATTATTTCTGGCTTTCCCGACACGTCTATTTCTTTGGTATGGTGCATACTGGATACGAGAACCACAGCCCTATTTTTTTTTGGCACATAGGAAATTAAAGTAAAGTCTTTTGTAAAACCAAATTCAGTTGACCCTACTGCCCGGGAATTTTTTGGTAAAAATTCCGGTGGTATTTCCTTTTTATTTTTTCTCATAGTGCCGACATAAGTTAGCTTTAGATTCTTTAATTCGATAATGACTTCAATCGATGAGAAGTAGTTATCAGCTGTTATATTTCTATTAGTTCCCGCAATCGGTTTCGCAAGACGAATTACTGATTGTGAAGGTTTTTGAAATTTCCTCTCTTCTGATGATAAACCAATGCCGTCGCTGTCTTTACCGGCATAAATATAGGCATTTAAAAGATAATTTGTTTTAGCATCGGCAAGTATCATAATTTTTATACCGTATTTTTCCGGTTTTGATGCCATGTACATTTTAAACTTACACCGGCCACGAAATCCTAGCAACATTTCGTCTATGCAAGTCAGTTCGCCAACTGTGTAACATTCTTGGCTATTTTTTATCATATTATTGAATAGGAACGAAATAGCAGCCACAGGATCTGTTTCTTTTCTTGCATTTCTTGTTGTACCATCATCGAATCTCAAGCAAATCAGAAGAATAAGCATACGTTTCAGAGACAAAACAGATCGAAATATTTCACGACCTGTTCCGTCGGTAGCAAATATTGCCTCTAAATTTTCATTGTTTGATTTAAAAATAGCGGAATAGTATAAAAGTCCCAAAAAAGCTTTTAATTCTACTACGTTTGTTTCTCTTAGCTCTGTTCTATCAGCATTAGAATATTTTTGTCTATAAATAGATAATTTTGTGTTTGTATGTATTACTATTTCATTTAACATATTTTCAGAAAAAATGCATTCCCAAGCTTGTAACACTGAACAGGAATGTCCTAAGGTTGCAGCTTTTCCTTTTATTCCTGGAAGATGCAAAACAATATTGTGAGCTTGAGTTCTTATATTTCTAGTTGGTTCAGTCTTCGACCACTTAAATCTGTTACGCCCATAAAATGCACCCCTTCTATCTTCAGTGCTCTCATCGTCTTCGGTTTCCATGTCTCCCTCTGGTTCGTCATCCTCGGCCACACTGAGCTCGGAGCCAGTATCATGATCACTTAAAAAAGCTGGATCGTTTTCTGATCCATCCTCCGCTTCGCTATCTTCAATTATATCGCTTTCGTTCAACCACTGGTTTACAATTTCATCGTAGTCAGGGTCTGTCGGCTTAATACGCTTGCGAGAGGTTGTTGCCATAATGAATATAGCCCATAAATCCTAAGAAATATAAATTATTACAAATACGGAAAAGTTACGTATAATGTGTCGTGGGGTCTAGACGGACCCCAGCACTTACCTATAGCGTTTCCTAGTAATGCAATAGCAGCAACCACTACACACGCAAGTAAGATACTAACAAACTTGAAGGTACTGAATGGCATAGATATGTCGCGTATTGTATGTGAAAATGGTGGGAGGTAACAAAGTTGCTGGGGTCCGTATGAACCCCACAACACCAACTGAGGGAACAAACAGCGTTTCGATAATGAACTTCATAATATAATTAATATAGCGAAATTAAACGGTTATCCTAAAGATATGGTTTTAAAAATTCTTAAAAGGAAAAAAGTTAAATTAAATTTGAGAAATAATACGACATTAATTGCGGACAATCATCAATTAAAATATATCGGTATAACGTATGATCCCATTCTTACTAAAGATTTAGATAATATATTCAAAAATGTAAATTTAATTAAGGCCTTTAAAAACGACAATAGTATTAGTAAATTCTTAGGTAACCCCAAAGACAGCACTCCCACTTTAGAAAAGTCAGGTATTTACCAAATTAATTGCGGTACATGTGACAAACTATACATAGGACAAACCCGACGTCAAATTACTACAAGATGGAAAGAACACTTCTCGCATATTAAATTTTGTAGACCGGAAAAATCTAGTGTGGCTAACCATATTTTAGAAACCAACCATGACATCAGCATAAATAATTTAAGTTTGCTTAAAACAGTAAATAATAAACATCAACTAGATAGCTTCGAGAGTATTTACATAGCTAAAGGAGATACCCATAAACTCTTAAATTCAGACAACGGTCCTATTCCTTATTCAGCATTATTAGTGTATTTGCCATATGGCAACATACACTATTGGCGTCGGTCGGATGGCGGGACCTAGGGGTCGGACCAAAATTTCTCGACGTTTCATAACCTCCTAAACACATTGGCACCATTTTTAAAAATGTTTATATATATATGTGTATATATATATATATATATATATATATATATTTATATACGTATATATATATATATATATATGTGCGGGCAATAACTTTCGAAGGAGTTAATTCATTTTAACGAAATTTGGCATACATGTTGGAATCCATCACCGCACGAAGCCTATTTAAAATGGGCCCAATCGGGTCATTTTAAGGGTGGTTTTTAGGGGTTGAAAAAAGTTTTTGGGCCCAAAAATACCAAAAAAATTCTCAGAATCGTTTCAAAATTGAAATTTAACCCTTTAGTAGCAATTAAAAAGTGCCCCCAAAATTTTGATAAAATCGGCTCAACAGGACCGGATTTACAAATTTTTTGAAAACACTAATTTGCAGATAGTGACTTATTTATTGAACGGTGTATTTAATTCGGTGTAAACGTTAGATTGATAATAATATTACAATTAAGAAAAAAAAATGTTATTTTAAGGGGTGTATTGAGGGGTCAAATTTTTTATTTTGCTCAAAAACCAACTTAAGTGTGTATAATAAAGCCACACTGCCTATATTATCAAATACACTATATTGTCGGCAGGGTTTTGGCACTGCGACCCGGGTTTTTTTGATCTTTTGTCTCGATAGTTTGTTTTCGGTGTGTTTTTTGCTTTTATTTACAGATTGGTCAACGACGAAGACCCCGATTCCCTGGATCTCAAGATTTCTGTTACCTGACCATTTCACATGTTTGGGTCTATGGTTTAGGTTATAGTTAATGATATTTATTTTTTTACCTGAATTGTATTTAAATTAAGGATTTTGTGTCATATATTTAGTGTAGTGTTTGCTGAAGATGGGAGCTTTGCTCTCGAAATGTACATTCAATTAATAAATCTGTTGTGGTAAGAAGTAACTATGCTTTCTTGATTGTTATTTCAAATATAGGTGCCGATAGGCATTTCAGATATAGTTGCCGATAGGCATTTCAGAAATAGATGCCAATAGGCCTTTCAGATATAGTTGCCGATAGGCATTTAAAATATAGGTGCCGATAGGCATATCAAATACAGGTGCCGATAGGCATTTCAGATATAGGTGCTGATAGGCATTTCAGATATAGGTGCCGATAGGCATTTCAAATATAAGTGAAGATAGGCATTTCAGATATAGTTGCCGATAAGCATTTCAGATATAGATGCCGATAGGCATATTAGATATAGTTGCCGATAGGCATTTAAAATATAGGTGCCGATAGGCATTTCAAATATAGGTGCCGATAGGCATTTTAGATATAAATGCCGAAAGGCATTTCAGATGTAAGTGCCGATAGGCATTTCTGATTTGGTTGCCGATAGGCATTTCAAATATAGGTGCTGATAGGCATTTCAGATGTTGTTTCCGATAGGCATTTCAAAAATAGGTTCCGATAGGCATTTCAGATATAGAAGCCGATAGGCATTTCAAATATAGGTGCCGATAGGCATTCCAGATATAGTTGCTGATAGGCATTCCAAATGTAGGTGCTGATAGGCATTTCAGATGTAGTTACTGAAAGGCATTTCAAAAATAGGTGCCGATAGGCATTTCAGATATAGGTGCCGATAGGCATTTCAGATATAGTTGCCGATTGTCATTTTAAAAATAGGTGCCGATAGGCATTTCAGATATAAAAGCCGATAGGGATTTCAAATATAGGTGTCGATAGGCATTTCAGATATGGTTGCAGATAGGCATTTGAAACGTAGGTGCTGATAGGCATTTCAGATGTATTTTCCGATAGGCATTTCAAAAATAGGTACCGATAGGCATTTCAGATATAGGTGCAGATAGGCACTTCAGATATAGTTGCCGATTGGCATTTTAAAAATAGGTGCCGATAGGCATTTCAGATATAGAAGCCGATGGGCATTTCAAATATAGGTGCCGATAGGCATTCCAGATATGGTTGCCGATAGGCATTTTAAATATAGGTGCTGATAGGCATTTCAAATGTAGTTTCCGATAGGCATTTCAAAAATAGGTGCCGATAGGCATTTCAAATGTAGTTTCCGATAGGCATTTCAAAAATAGGTGCCGATAGGCATTTCAGATATAGATGCCGATAGGCATTTCAGATATAGTTGCCGATTGGCATTTTAAAAATAGGTGCCGATAGGCATTTCAGATGTAGTTTCCGATAGGCATTTCAAAAATAGGTGCCGATAGGCATTTCAGATATAGGTGTCGATAGGCATATCAGATATAGTTGCCGATAGGCATTTAGAATATAGGTGCCGATAGGCATTTCAAATATAGGTGCTGATAGGCATTTTAGATATAAATGCCGAAAGGCATTTCAGATATAGGTGCCAATAGGCATTTCTGATTTGGTTGCCGATAGGCATTTCAAATATGGTGCTGATAGGTATTTCAGATGTAGTTTCCGATAGGCATTGCAAAAATAGGTGCCGATAGGCATTTCAGATATAAGTGCCGATAGGCATTTCAGATATAGTTGCCAATTGGCATTATAAAAATAGGTGCCGACAGGCATTTCAGATATAGAAGCCGATAGGCAACTAAAATATAGGTGCCGATAGGCATTTCTGATTTGGTTGCCGATAGGCATTTCAAATATAGGTGCTGATAGGCATTTCAAATATAGGTGCCGATAGGCATTTCAAATATATGTGCCGATAGGCATTTCTGATTTGGTTGCCGATAGGCATTTTAAATATAGGTGCTGATAGGCATTTCAGATATAGTTGCCGATTGGCATTTTAAAAATAGGTGTCGATAGGCATTTCAGATATGGTTGCCGATAGGCATTTCGAATATGGGTGCTGATAGGCATTTCAGATATAGTTGCTGATTGGCAATTTAAAAAAAGGTGCCGATAGGCATTTCAGATATAGGTGCCGATAGGCATTTCAAATATAGGTGCCGATAGGCATTTCAGATATAGTTGCCGATAGGCATTTCAGAAATAGATGCCGATAGGCATTTCAGATATAGTTGCCGATAGGCATTTAATATATAGGTGCCGATAGGCATATCAAATACAGGTACCGATAGGCATTTCAGATATAGGTGCTGATAGGCATTTCAGATATAGGTGCCGATAGGCATTTCAAATATAAGTGAAGATAGGCATTTCAGATATAGTTGCCGATAAGCATTTCAGATATAGATGCCGATAGGCATATTAGATATAGTTGCCGATAGGCATTTAAAATATAGGTGCCGATAGGCATTTCAAATATAGGTGCCGATAGGCATTTCAGATATAAATGCCGAAAGGCATTTCAGATGTAAGTGCCGATAGGCATTTCTGATTTGGTTGCCGATAGGCATTTCAAATATAGGTGCTGATAGGCATTTCAGATGTTGTTTCCGATAGGCATTTCAAAAATAGGTTCCGATAGGCATTTCAGATATAGAAGCCGATAGGCATTTCAAATATAGGTGCCGATAGGCATTCCAGATATAGTTGCTGATAGGCATTCCAAATGTAGGTGCTGATAGGCATTTCAGATGTAGTTACTGAAAGGCATTTCAAAAATAGGTGCCGATAGGCATTTCAGATATAGGTGCCGATAGGCATTTCAGATATAGTTGCCGATTGTCATTTTAAAAATAGGTGCCGATAGGCATTTCAGATATAAAAGCCGATAGGTATTTCAAATATAGGTGTCGATAGGCATTTCAGATATGGTTGCAGATAGGCATTTCAAACGTAGGTGCTGATAGGCATTTCAGATGTATTTTCCGATAGGCATTTCAAAAATAGGTACCGATAGGCATTTCAGATATAGGTGCAGATAGGCACTTCAGATATAGTTGCCGATTGGCATTTTAAAAATAGGTGCCGATAGGCATTTCAGATATAGAAGCCGATGGGCATTTCAAATATAGGTGCCGATAGGCATTCCAGATATGGTTGCCGATAGGCATTTTAAATATAGGTGCTGATAGGCATTTCAAATGTAGTTTCCGATAGGCATTTCAAAAATAGGTGCCGATAGGCATTTCAGATATAGATGCCGATAGGCATTTCAGATATAGTTGCCGATTGGCATTTTAAAAATAGGTGCCGATAGGCATTTCAGATGTAGTTTCCGATAGGCATTTCAAAAATAGGTGCCGATAGGCATTTCAGATATAGGTGCCGATAGGCATATCAGATATAGTTGCCGATAGGCATTTAGAATATAGGTGCCGATAGGCATTTCAAATATAGGTGCTGATAGGCATTTTAGATATAAATGCCGAAAGGCATTTCATATATAGGTGCCGATAGGCATTTCTGATTTGGTTGCCGATAGGCATTTCAAATATGGTGCTGATAGGTATTTCAGATGTAGTTTCCGATAGGCATTTCAAAAATAGGTGCCGACAGGCATTTCAGATATAAGTGCCGATAGGCATTTCAGATATAGTTGCCAATTGGCATTATAAAAATAGGTGCCGACAGGCATTTCAGATATAGAAGCCGATAGGCAACTAAAATATAGGTGCCGATAGGCATTTCTGATTTGGTTGCCGATAGGCATTTCAAATATAGGTGCTGATAGGCATTTCAAATATAGGTGCCGATAGGCATTTCAAATATATGTGCCGATAGGCATTTCTGATTTGGTTGCCGATAGGCATTTTAAATATAGGTGCTGATAGGCATTTTAGATATAGTTGCCGATTGGCATTTTAAAAATAGGTGTCTACAGGCATTTCAGATATAGTTACCGATAGGCATTTAAAATATAGGTGCCGATAGGCATATCAAATATAGGTGCCGATAGGCATTTCAGATATAAATGCAGAAAGGCATTTCAAATATAGTTGCCGATAGGCATTTCAAATATAAGTGCCGATAGGCATTTCAGATATAGTTGCCGATAGGCATTTCAGATATAGATGCCGATAAGCATATCAGATATAGTTGCCAATAGGCATTTAAAATATAGGTGCCGATAGGCATTTCAGATATAAATGCCGAAAGGCATTTTAGATATAGGTGCCGATATGCATTTCTGATTTGGTTGCCGATAGGCATTTCAGATGTTGTTTCCGATAGGCATTTCAAAAATAGGTGCCGATAGGCATTTCAGATATAGGTGCCGATAGGCTTTTCAGATAGAGTTGCCGATTGGCATTTTAAAAATAGGTGTCGATAGGCATTTCAGATATAGAAGCCGATAGGCATTTCAAATGTAGGTGCCGATACTCATTCCAAATATGGTTTCCGATAGGCATTTCAAATATAGGTGCTGATAGGCATTTCAGATGTAGTTTCCGATAGGCATTTCAAAAATAGGTGCCGATAGGCATTTCAGATATAGTTGCCGATTGACATTTTAAAAATAGGTGCCGATAGGCATTTCAGATATAGAAGCAGATAGGTATTTCAAATATAGGTGTCGATAGGCATTTCAGATATGGTTGCCGATAGGCATTACAATTATGGGTGCTGATAGGCATTATAGATATAGTTGCCGATTCACAATTTTAAAAATAGGTGCCGATAGGCATTTCAGATATAGGTGCCGATAGGCATTTCAAATATAGGTGCCGATAGGCGTTTCCGATTTGGTTGCCGATACGTATTTCAAATATAGGTGCTGATAGGCATTTCAGATAAAGGTGCCAATAGGCATTTCAAATATAGGTGTCGATAGGCATTTCTAATTTGGTTGCCGATAGGCATTTCAAATATAGGTGCTGATAGGCATTTCAGATAGAGTTGCCGATTGGCATTTTAAAAATAGGTGCCGATAGCCATTCAGATATAGGTGCCGATAGGCATTTCAAATATAGGTACCGATAGGCATTTCAGATATAGTTACCGATAGGCATTTCAGAAGTAGATGCCGATAGGCATTTCAGATATAGTTGCCGATAGGCATTTAAAATATAGGTGCCGATAGGCATTTTAGATATAAATGCCGAAAGGCATTTCAGATATAGGTGCCGTTAGGCATTTTTGATTTGGTTGCCGATAGGCATTTCAAATATAGGTGCTGATAGGCATTTCAGATGTAGTTTCCGATAGGCATTTCAGATGTAGTTTCCGATAGGCATTTCAAAAATAGGTGCCGATAGGCATTTCAGATATAGGTGCCGATAGGCATTTCAGATATAGTTGCCGATTGGCATTTTAAAAATAGGTGCCGATAGGCATTTTAGATATAAAAGCCGATAGGTATTTCAAAGATAGGTGTCGATAGGCATTTCAGATATGGTTGCAGATAGGCATTTCAAATGTAGGTGCTGACAGGCATTTCAGATGTATTTTCCGATAGGCATTTCAAAAATAGGTACCGATAGGCATTTCAGATATAGGTGCAGATAGGTATTTCAGATATAGGTGCAGATAGGTATTTCAGATATAGTTGCCGATTGGCATTTTAAAAATAGGTGCCGATAGGCATTTCAGATATAGGTGCCGATAGGCATTTCAGATATAGTTGCCGATTGGCATTTTAAAAATAGGTGCCGATAGGCATTTCAGATATAGAAGCCGATTGGCATTTCAAATATAGGTGCTAATAGGCATTCTAGATATGGTTGCCGATAGGCATTTCAAATTAGAGATGGGAAAACCTGTTATTTTCAAGTAACAGGTACGACCTGTTCCTGTTACTTTTAAATATCAGTTTATAATAACAGGTACAAAAGTAACTGTTACTTTGCTGCTTTAGCACAATACGCAATACGCAGTTTGGTATATAGGTACTTTAGTTTTAATAAGAAAAAGGAACAATGCTGATTATTGAATACCTTTATACAATAAAAATATCGCCCTTCCCTCCACATCCCTAATAATTCTAATCACACAATTTCGACAATCGAGATTAAACCTGTTACTTTGTAGTTGGTTATTCAATTATTCATTTGTTAACTGTTTTGTTGCAAAAAAGTGAAGCAGCGTAGAGTACCTGTTACTTAAAGTACCTGTTACTTTTTAAATCAAATAACAGATTGTATCTGTTACAAATGAATAACAGGTACCAAGTAACAGGTTCAAAAATAACAACCCATCACTATTTCAAATATAGGTGCTGATAGGCATTTCAGATGTAGTTTCCGATAGGCATTTCAAAAATAGGTGCCGATAGGCATTTTAGATATAGGTGCCGATAGGCATTTCAGATATAGTTGCCGATTGGCATTTTAAAAATAGGTGCCGATAGGCATTTCAGATATAGAAGCCGATAGGTATTTAAAATATAGGTGTCGATAGGCATTTCAGATATGGTTGCCGATAGGCATTTCAAATATAGGTGCTGATAGGCATTTCAAATGTAGTTTCCGATAGGCATTTCAAATATAGGTGCCGATAGGCATTTCAGATATAGATGCCGATAGGCATTTCAGATATAGTTGCCGATTGGTATTTTAAAAATAGGTGCCGATAGGCATTTCAAAAATAGGTGCCGATAGGCATTTCAGATATAGGTGCCGATAGGCATATCAGATATAGTTGCCGATAGGCATTTCAAATATAGGTGCTGATAGGCATTTCAGATGTAGTTTCCGATAGGCATTTCAAAAATAGGTGCCGATAGGCATGTCTGATTTGGTTGCCGATAGGCATTTCAAATATAGGTGCTGATAGGTATTTCAGATATAGTTGCCGATTGGCATTTTTAAAATAGGTGCCGATAGGCATTTCAGATATAGGTGCCGATAGGCATTTCAAATATAGGTGCTGATAGGCATTTCTGATTTGGTTGCCGATAGGCATTTCAAATATAGGTGCTGATAGGCATTTCATATATAGGTGCCGATAGGCATTTCAAATATAGGTGCCGATAGGCATTTCTGATTTGGTTGCCGATATAGGCATTTCAAATATAGGTGCTGATAGGCATTTCAGATATAGTTGCCGATTGGCATTTTAAAAATAGATGCCGATAGGCATTTCAGATATAGGTGCCGATAGGCATTTCAAATAAAGGTGCCGATAGGCATTTCAGAAATAGATGCCGATAGGCATTTCAGATATAGTTGCCGATAGGCATTTAAAATATAGGTGCCGATAGGCATTTCTGATTTGGTTGCCGATAGGCATTTCAAATATAGGTGCTGATAGGCATGTCAGACATAGGTGCCGATAGGCATTTCAAATATAGGTGCCGATAGGCATTTCAGATATAGTTGCCGATAGGCATTTCAGATATAGGTGCTGATAGGCATTTCAGATATAGTTGCCGATTGGCATTATAAAAATAGGTGCCGATAGGCATATCAAATATAGGTGCCGATAGGCATTTCAGATATAAATGCCGAAAGGCATATCAGATATAGTTGCCGATAGGCATTTAAAATATAGGTGCCGATAGGCATTTCAAATATAGGTGCCGATAGGCATTTCAGATATAGGTGCCGATAGGCATTTCTGATTTGGTTGCCGATAGGCATTTCAAATATAGGTGCTGATAGGCATTTCAGATGTTGTTTCCGATAGGCATTTCAAAAATAGGTGCCGATAGGCATTTCAGATATAGGTGCCGATAGGCATTTCAGATATAGTTGCCGATTGGCATTTTAAAAATAGGTGCCGATAGGCATTTCGGATATAGAAGCCGATAGGCATTTCAAATATAGGTGCCGATAGGCATTCCAGATATGGTTGCCGATAGGCATTTCAAATATAGGTGCTGATAGGCATTTCTGATTTGGTTGCCGATAGGCATTTCAAATATAGGTGCTGATAGGCATTTCAGATATAGTTGCCGATTGGCATTTTAAAAATAGGTGCCGATAGGCATTTCAGATATAGGTGCCGATAGGCATTTCAAATAAAGGTGCCGATAGGCATTTCAGAAATAGATGCCGATAGGCATTTCAAATAAAGGTGCCGATAGGCATTTCAGAAATAGATGCCGATAGGCATTTCAGATATAGTTGCCGATAGGCATTTAAAATATAGGTGCCGATAGGCATTTCTGATTTGGTTGCCGATAGGCATTTCAAATATAGGTGCTGATAGGCATGTCAGACATAGGTGCCGATAGGCATTTCAAATATAGGTGCTGATAGGCATTTCAGATATAGTTGCCGATTGGCATTATAAAAATAGGTGCCGATAGGCATATCAAATATAGGTGCCGATAGGCATTTCAGATATAAATGCCGAAAGGCATTTCAAATATAGTTGCCGATAGGCATTTCAAATATAGGTGCTGATAGGCATTTCAGATATAGGTGCCGATAGGCATTACAAATATAAGTGCCGATAGGCATTTCAGATATAGTTGCCGATAGGCATTTCAGATATAGATGCCGATAGGCATATCAGATATAGTTGCCGATAGGCATTTAAAATATAGGTGCCGATAGGCATTTCAAATATAGGTGCCGATAGGCATTTCAGATATAGGTGCCGATAGGCATTTCTGATTTGGTTGCCGATAGGCATTTCAAATATAGGTGCTGATAGGCATTTCAGATGTTGTTTCCGATAGGCATTTCAAAAATAGGTGCCGATAGGCATTTCAGATATAGGTGCCGATAGGCATTTCAGATATAGTTGCCGATTAGCATTTTAAAAATAGGTGCCGATAGGCATTTCGGATATAGAAGCCGATAGGCATTTCAAATATAGGTGCCGATAGGCATTCCAGATATGGTTGCCGATAGGCATTTCAAATATAGGTGCTGATAGGCATTTTAGATGTAGTTTCCGATAGGCATTTCAAAAATAGGTGCCGATAGGCATTTCAGATATAGGTGCCGATAGGCATTTCAGATATAGTTGCCGATTGTCATTTTAAAAATAGGTGCCGATAGGCATTTCAGATATAGAAGCCGATAAGTATTTAAAATATAGGTGTCGATAGGCATTTCAGATAAGGTTGCGGATAGGCATTTCAAATGTAGGTGCTGATAGGCATTTCAGATGTATTTTCCGATAGGCATTTCAAAAATAGGTGCCGATAGGCATTTCAAATATAGGTGCCGATAGGTATTTCAGATATAGTTGCCGATTGGCATTTTAAAAATAGGGTCCGTTAGGCATTTCAGATGTAGTTTCCGATAGGCATTTCAAAAATAGGTGCCGATAGGCAATTTAGATATAGGTGCCGATAGGCATTTCAGATATAGTTGCCGATTGGCATTATAAAAATGGGTGCCGATAGGCATTTCAGATATAGAAGCCGATATGTATTTCAAATATAGGTGTCGATAGGCATTTCTGATAAGGTTGCCGATAGGCATTTCGAATATGGGTGCTGATAGGCATTTCAGATATAGTTGCCGATTGGCATTTTAAAAATAGGTGCCGATAGGCATTTCAGATATAGGTGCCATTATGCATTTCAAATATAGGTGCCGATAGGAATTTCTGATTTGGTTGCCGATACGCATTTCAAATATAGGTGCTGATAGGCATTTCAGATATAGGTGCCGATAGGCATTTCAAATATAGGTGCCGATAGGCATTTCTGTTTTGGTTGCCGATAGGCATTTCAAATATAGGTGCTGATTGGCATTTCAGATATAGTTGCCGATTGGCATTTTAAAAATAGGTGCCGATAGGCATTTTAGATATAGGTGCCGATTGGCATTTCAAATATAGGTGCCAATAGGCATTTCTAATATAAGTGGCGATAGGCATTTCAGATATAGTTGCCGATAGGCACTTCAGAAATAGATGCCGATAGGCATATCAGATATAGTTGCCGATAGGCATTTAAAATATAGGTGCCGATAAACATTGCAAATATAGGTGCCGATAGGCATTTCAGATATAAATGCCGAAAGGCATTTCAGATAATGGTGCCGATAGGCATTTCTGATTTGGTTGCCGATAGGCATTTCAAATATAGGTGCTGATAGGCATTTCAGATGTAGTTTCCGATACGCATTTCAAAAATAGGTGCCGATAGGCATTTCAAATATAGGTGCCGATAGGCATTTCAGATATAAATGCCGAAAGGCATTTCAGATAATGGTGCCGATAGGCATTTCTGATTTGGTTGCCGATAGGCATTTCAAATATATGTGCTGATAGACATTTCAGATGTAATTTTCGATAGGCATTTCAAAAATAGGTGCCGATAGGCATTTCAGATATAGGTGCCGATAGGCATTTCAGATATAGTTGCCGATTGGCATTTTAAAAATAGGTGCCGATAGGCATTTCAGATATAGAAGCTGTGGCGTTATTTGTTTTTAAGTTAGGGACGAACGCCGGATCCGTAGATCGGAATATCATTTAAGAATTCAGAAATGAAATTATGTAATAAATATATGTACTAAAATTTAATAATCCAATATTGAGTTTTAAAATAGTTTAATATATACGGCAAATATTTCATAATATACATTTTAATTTAATAATACTAAAATTTTTCAAGAAAAGAAAACTAATAAATTTCAAAGTTAATCACAAAAATCATACCATGATCAAACCTCTAGATTCCAATAAGAATTCAATATTACAATATTAAATTGATATCTGTTAAGATTGAAAGAAAAAAAAAATTATCAATAGCAATAATTTATTAAAATGATCAAACGAACAATAGAGAAAAAAAAAATAATTTGTCTGTATCACTCGATCGCAACTAAAAGAGTAACAATTTTAATTTTTTTGATTTTATGGAATGTTTCGAAATATTACGTCATTTTATTTTTTTCCTTCAAAAAAAGATTATACAACAATTTTATAAAATGTTTTTAAGCTGGGTAGCATACCCTGAAGGGGATTAATGGTGGTGTGATTTTAGAAACATCATAACATATTAATATATACAATTAAAAAATAAAAAACATGCGCAAACAAATGTATATCGCTGCATTCTCCCCCTCAAAAACAAAGCGCCATGGCGGCTTTCATCATTGGAAGAATGGTCGAAGTTGACTAACGTGAACTCGGTACTCCCGTGTTGGATTCTCTGTGCTTTGGACTACGCAAGAAGATGGCGTGGTGAAATGCAAAATACGACGAGGCTCACTCCATCGTGCTACGAACTTGGCTCCAGTTTCGTCACCTGGTTTCACTTGTATATGCCGGCGCTGCAACACCAACTGGCCTTCATGGAATTGATGTCGTTCTGGATGTTTGAGATCGAAAAGCTGTTTCACCTTGCGATGAGCTTTCTGAAGATTTCGATGAATTTCTTCGGGCGTCACTTGTGGATCTGGATCAAGAAGATTTGGAATTTCCCACTGCAAATCAAGCGGCTTCGGAAGCTCTCGACCTAAGAAAATTTTAGCGGGACTTAATTTTGTGGATTCAGACATGTTACTATTATGAGAATAGGAAAACAGGGGAAGGAATTTATCCCAGTCTCTATGGTTGTTAGCACAGGTACGCATCATTACGGAGAGTGAGGCCTTCAAGTCGCGCATAGACCTTTCAACCATGTTGGAGGTTGGCTGATAAGGTGCGGTGAATATATGTTTGATGCCCCAGGACAACGTCATGCGACGAAATAGATCGCTCCGAAAAACGGACGCATTATCTGAGACGATCATTTGAGGCGGTCCATAGCGACACCAGAGCGCGACCAGCTTCTTTGTCGTTATGTTTGCTGAGGCCCGCGAACATGGGATGACTTCAATCCATTTCGAGAATGCATCCAAGGCGACTAGAACGTAACGATTGCCAGCAGTTGAACGGATGAGTGGTCCACAGAAGTCCAGGTATACGCGCTGATATGGTGTGTTTGGTACAGTGGAACACATGGGTGCTCCCACAGGTAAATTGGATGCCTTACATGTTTGACACGCCTCACAGCTTCTCACATATTGTCTCACCTCTTGAAAAAGGTTTGGCCACCAGAAACGGCGAGCTATTGCTCTAAAAGTCTTCGTAATTCCCGGATGTTGCGCGTCGAGGTCGTGAAAATAATACAGGAGCATGTTGCGAACTGGTGAAGGTACCACAATTCTCTTAAGTTTATTTTTACCAATTAATTTCATCAAGAGTCCATCTCGTAAGACATAACCTGTGACGTCTTCACGTCTATGTAGACGGTGCATGATGAGTTGTGTCTCCGGGTCGGCTTCCTGATGACGCTTCAAAGTTAAAAAACTATCCGGAATCTCATGTAAATTGTTAATTACGTCATTTTCTTGAGAAATTTCACTGGAACTGACTTCTGTATCTGGATAAAGACGGCTTAAAGCATCGGCAACATTATTCAGTGGACCTCGTATGTGTTGAACCGTAAAATCGAAGCGGGACAGTTTCAACACCCATCGACCGACTTTTCCCAATTGTTTTGGATGACGTAACATCCAGGACAGCGCTTCATTGTCAACTTGAAGAATAAAATGCCTGCCGAGCAAATAGTCTTGAAATTTTTCTATTGCATATATGATTCCAAGCGCTTCTCTTTCTAATACAATATATCTCTTCTCTGTCTCTGATAATTTTTGCGAAGCGTATACGACTGGATGAAGTCCGTCTTCAAACTCTTGAAGCAGAACCGCTCCTAGAGCTATGTCGGAAGCGTCACATCGCAGAATAAACGTACGATCGAAATCGGGAAATTTCAATACAGGTGCAGTTGACAAGGCCGTTTTGATATCATGCACGGCTTTGAGTTGTTGTGGTCCCATGACAAATTTGATATTCTTTCGTTTAAGATTATTTAGCGGCGCTGCTTTCTCACTGAAATTTTCGATGAATCGTGCGAAGTACGAGGTCATTCCCAGAAATGTTTGGAGTTGCTTTAGATTGACTGGTATGGGTAACTGCTGGATTGCTTCCACCTTTTCAGGATTTATATGACAGCCTTGTTCTGATATCAAAAATCCTAGACAGCTAACTCTTGCCATAAACAAATGAATTTTACTAGGATTGACCGTAAATCCATGCTGCTGAAGACGTGAGAAGACTTCATGTAGATGTTGAAGATGCTCTTCCGGCGTGGCTGAATAAATTAGCAAGTCGTCGAAGTAATTCGTCACAAATTTATAATGCAAATCACCAAAAATATGATTAATAATTCTATTGAGCGCCGCCGGAGATACCGCTAATCCAAAAGGTAAGAATTTATATTGATATGCCGCAAAAGTTGTCGCAAAGGCCGTAATTGGTTTTGATTCAGGATGAAGTTCCAGCTGATGGTACGCCATGTTCAGATCCAACTTACTAAAAATTTTTGCTCCCTGTAGGCATTGAAAAACCGACTGTGGTCTGGGTACTGGATATGCGTCATAGCAGATTCTCTGATTCACTTTTCGGTAATCGACGACTAGGCGACGTCCACCATCTTTCTTGGGTATCAAAAAACAAGGGCTTGAATAGGGTGATAGACTAGGTTCGATGACATCCAACTCAATTAATTTCTTTATGTGTTCTCGCATAGCCGCTGCTTTTGGAGGAGTAAGTGTAAACGGAGACTGATGTATTGGCGTAGGATCTTTTAAAATAATTTTGTATTTATAGTTTCTAACTTTTCCAAGAGTAGTTGTAATCGTATCATTGAATTTTGTTTTTAACAATTGTAGACGATGTTGAAGGTCTTTAGACAGAAGGATCGGCTGCTCCAATATAGACGCAAGACAGTGAAAATTTGGATTCGAGTTTTTGGTAAAAGGAACAAGCGTTTCTGGAGCAAAGTGAAATCGAAGGCCATTATTAACAAAATCTAGGAAGGATTTCATATGACGAAGCGTTTTAACACCGATGATGAAATTCGGGTTTAAATTAGGAATAATTGCCAAGGATAACTTCCAGGTATATTTGGAAATTTTAATAATTGTAATTAATTCTTGGTTTATGAATATAGTATTTCCTCCAGGAAGTCCTACCGACGACGATGTGGATCAAAGATACCCATAGCCATATTCGACAATGCGATCCGCAATATTTTTGTTGCAACAATTGATGTTAGCTCCAGAGTCCAATAACGCCAGAAAAGACAAGTTTTTGATTTTTAAATTGATTAAGGGTAATTGAAAAGTCGATAATTGATTTTCATTCTTCATTTGGTTAACGCAACCCGTTGCAGGTTGCGGTATTACTCGTTTTTTGAATTTGACGAATAATTTCTGTTTTCATTTGCTCTCGATCTGCGTCGACATTCTCGTATTGAATGCCCATACATCTTGCAATACGTACACTGGAGACGTGACACGTTGATATCAGACGTTTTGATATTCGCCTCTCCTTCGCGTTTTCTTGCCGCTTCAACAAGCGACTCCATTTCGTCCATTCGTCTTGCCATAGTTTCCAGTTGAATGAAAGATGTCGGGATTGATTCATTTTTAATTTTAAGTAAGGTAGTAACATTCGCATGAGTCCACACGTGTAGTACTAATTCTTGTTCTGAAATATTAGCTTGGAGAACTTGAGCTTTTCTGTGAATGTCTGATATGTATTTCTTAAAGTTTTCTTCAGGTTCCTGATATCTTCGAACTAACGAGTCGATTAATCGGCTTCTCGTTATTAATGGAATAAAAGCGTCGAGTAACTGCGACTTTAACAATATCCAGTTGGAAACCTTGGACGTAGCGTCGGCCCACCAAATTCTAAGTTCACCTTCTAGACGTGTGACCAAAGCAACGAGTAAAAACGATTCAGTTGCTATTTTCAAATCAATTAATTCTTGAACTTGTTCTATGAAATCGATAACGAGATTTGGATCTTCACCAGAACACAGCTTGATTTGATCTATTAATGTTTTGTATTCTGGTTTAACATCTTGATTTTGCTTTAAAAGGTGCTTCGTAAGGGTTTCAGACAACTGTCGCAGTTCAACAACTTGATCAACTAAACTTGAAGTCAACCGCATATGAACCGCTGTGGCCATAGCGAGTGATGAGTTGTGTGGAGAACTTGGTCCTGGATTTTCTTTTTCTTTCGTAGTCTTAACATTTTGTTGACGCATCGACGGATTAACATTTTCTGGCGAAGCAAACTTATCTTCATCTTGCGAGGAGTCCGAGTCATCCTTTTTGCTTCTAGTTTGCGGCATTTTTGACACAATTCACTTATTACGACAATAAACACCGTACTTTAAAATTTAGTGCGACCGAGTAATTAACTAATAATGTAAAATTTACGAAGAAAAAAAATTAAATTAAAAAATGTACTTCTATTGATCTTTTAACATTGAAAATGGAATCTGTTATCTGACTACGATTATGCAATCAAGTATACAAGGTTATGATAGCATTGAAATGAAGTTAAACTTTATCACACACGAATTATCGCCAAAATATAATTTCACAAATTAAATTTTAGTAACTAAAACTACGCTCTGCTACCATTCTGTGGCGTTATTTGTTTTTAAGTTAGGGACGAACGCCGGATCCGTAGATCGGAATATCATTTAAGAATTCAGAAATGAAATTATGTAATAAATATATGTACTAAAATTTAATAATCCAATATTGAGTTTTAAAATAGTTTAATATATACGGCAAATATTTCATAATATACATTTTAATTTAATAATACTCAAATTTTTCAAGAAAAGAAAACTAATAAATTCAAAGTTAATCACAAAAATCACACCATAATCAAACCTCTAGATTCCAATAAGAATTCAATATTACAATATTAAATTGATATCTGTTAAGATTGAAAGAAAAAAAAAATTATCAATAGCAATAATTTATTAAAATGATCAAACGAACAAAAGAGAAAAAAAAAATAATTTGTCTGTATCACTCGATCGCAACTAAAAGAGTAACAATTTTAATTTTTTTGATTTTATGGAATGTTTCGAAATATTACGTCATTTTATTTTTTTCCTTCAAAAAAAGATTATACAACAATTTTATAAAATGTTTGTAAGCTGGGTAGCATACCCTGAAGGGGATTAATGGTGGTGTGATTTTAGAAACATCATAACATATTAATATATACAATTAAAAAATAAAAAACATGCGCAAACATATGTATATCGCTGCAAAGCCGATAGGCATTTCAAATATAGGTGCCGATAAGCATTCCAGATATGGTTGCCGATAGGCATTTCAAATATAGGTGCCGATAAGCATTCCAGATATGGTTGCCGATAGGCATTTCAAATATAGGTGCTGATAGGCATTTCAGATGTAGTTTCCGATAGGCATTTCAAAAATAGGTGCCGATAGGCATTTCAGAAATAGGTGCCGATAGGCATTTCAGATATAGTTGCCGATTGGCATTTTAAAAATAGGTGCCGATAGGCATTTCAGATATAGAAGCAGATTGGTATTTCAAATATAGGTGTCGATAGGCATTTCAGATATGGTTGCCGATAGGCATTTCAAATATGAGTGCTGATAAGCATTTCAGATATAGTTGCCGATTGGCATTTTAAAAATAGGTGCTGATAGGCATTTCAGATATAGGTGCCGATAGGCTTTTCAAATATAGGTGCCGATAGGCATTTCTGATTTGGTTGCCGATAGGCATTTCAAATATAGGTGCTGATAGGCATTTTAGATATAGGTACCGATTGGCATTTCAAATATAAGTGCCAATAGGCATTTCAGATATAGTTGCCGATAGGAATTTCAGAAATAGGTGCCGATAGGCATATCAGATATAGTTGCCGATAGGCATTTAAAATATAGGTGCCGATAGGCATTTTAGATATAAATGCCGAAAGGCATTTCAGATATAGGTGCCGATAGGCATTTTTGATTTGGTTGCCGATAGGCATTTCAAATATAGGTGCTGATAGGCATTTCAGATGTAGTTTCCGATAGGCATTTCAGATGTAGTTTCCGATATGCATTTCAAAAATAGGTGCCGATAGGAATTTCAGATATAGGTGCCGATAGGCATTTCAGACATAGTTGCCTATTGGTATTCTAAAAATAGGTGCCGATAGGCATTTCAGATATAGAAGCCGAGAGGCATTTCAAATATAGGTGCCGATAGGCATGTCTGATTTGGTTGCCGATAGGCATTTAAAATATATGTGCCGATAGGCATTTCAAATATAGGTGCCGATAGGCATTTCAGATATAAATGCCGAAAGGCATTTCAGATATAGGTGCCGATAGGCATTTCTGATTTGGTTGCCGATAGGCATTTCTGATTTGGTTGCCGATAGGCATTTCAAATATAGGTGCTGATAGGCATTTCAGATGTAGTTTCCGATAGGCATTTCAAAAATAAGTGCCGATAGGCATTTCAGATATAGGTGCCGATAGGCATTTCAGATATAGTTGCCGATTGGCATTTTAAAAATAGGTGCCGATAGGCATTTCAGATATAGAAGCCGATAGGCATTTCAAATATAGGTGCCGATAGGCATTCCAGATATGGTTGCCGATAGGCATTTCAAATATAGGTGCTGATAGGCATTTCAGATGTAGTTTCCGATAGGCATTTCAAAAATAGGTGCCGATAGGCATTTCAGAAATAGGTGCCGATAGGCATTTCAGATATAGTTGCCGATTGGCATTTTAAAAATAGATGCCGATAGGCATTTCAGATATAGAAGCAGATTGGTATTTCAAATATAGGTGTCGATAGGCATTTCAGATATGGTTGCCGATAGGCATTTCAAATATGAATGCTGATAGGCATTTCAGATATAGTTGCCGATTGGCATTTTAAAAATAGGTGCTGATAGGCATTTCAGATATAGGTGCCGATAGGCTTTTCAAATATAGGTGCCGATAGGCATTTCAGATATAAATGCCGAAAGGCATTTCAGATATAGGTGCCGATAGGCATTTCTGATTTGGTTGCCGATAGGCATTTCAAATATAGGTGCTGATAGGCATTTCAGATGTAGTTTCCGATAGGCATTTCAAAAATAAGTGCCGATAGGCATTTCAGATATAGGTGCCGATAGGCATTTCAGATATAGTTGCCGATTGGCATTTTAAAAATAGGTGCCGATAGGCATTTCAGATATAGAAGCCGATAGGCATTTCAAATATAGGTGCCGATAGGCATTCCAGATATGGTTGCCGATAGGCATTTCAAATATAGGTGCCGATAGGCATTTCAGATGTAGTTTCCGATAGGCATTTCAAAAATAGGTGCCGATAGGCATTTCAGAAATAGGTGCCGATAGGCATTTCAGATATAGTTGCCGATTGGCATTTTAAAAATAGATGCCGATAGGCATTTCAGATATAGAAACAGATTGGTATTTCAAATATAGGTGTCGATAGGCATTTCAGATATGGTTGCCGATAGGCATTTCAAATATGAGTGCTGATAGGCATTTCAGATATAGTTGCCGATTGGCATTTTAAAAATAGGTGCTGATAGGCATTTCAGATATAGGTGCCGATAGGCTTTTCAAATATAGGTGCCGATAGGCATTTCTGATTTGGTTGCCGATAGGCATTTCAAATATAGGTGCTGATAGGCATTTCAGATATAGGTGCCGATATTCATTTCAAATATAGGTGCCGATAGGCATTTCTGATTTGGTTGCCGATAGGCATTTCAAATATAGGTGCTGATAGGCATTTCAGATATAGTTGCCGATTGGCATTTTTAAAATAGGTGCCGATAGGCATTTCAGATATAGGTGCCGATAGGCATTACAAATATAGGTACCGATAGGCATTTCAGATATAGTTGCCGATAGGCATTTCAGAAATAGATGCCGATAGGCATTTCAGATATAGTTGCCGATAGGCATTTAAAATATAGGTGCCGATAGGCATATCAAATATAGGTGCCGATAGGCATTTCTGATTTGGTTGCCGACAGGCATTTAAAATATAGGTGCCGATAGGCATTTCAAATATAGGTGCTGATAGGCATTTCAGATATAAATGACGAAAGCCATTTCAGATATAGGTGCCGATAGGCATTTCTGATTTGGTTGCCGATAGGCATTTCAAATATAGGTGCTGATAGGCATTTCAGATGTAGTTTCCGATAGGCATTTCAAAAATAGGTGCCGATAGGCATTTCAGATATAGGTGCCGATAGGCATTTCAGACATAGTTGCCGATTGGCATTTTAAAAATAGGTGCCGATAGGAATTTCAGATATAGAAGCCAATAGGCATTTCAAATATAGGTGCCGATAGGCATTCCAGATATGGTTGCCGATAGGCATTTCAAATATAGGTGCTGATAGGCATTTCAGATGTAGTTTCCGATAGGCATTTCAAAAATAGATGCCGATAGGCATTTCAGATATAGATGCGGATAGGCATTACAGATATAGTTGCCGATTGGCATTTTAAAAATAGGTGCCGTTAGGCATTTCAGATATAGAAGCAGATAGGTATTTCAAATATAGGTGTCGATAGGCATTTCAGATATGGTTGCCGATAGGCAATTCAAATATAGGTGCTGATAGGCATTTTAAATATAGGTGCCGATAGGCATTTCAGATATAAATGACGAAAGGCGTTTCAGATATAGGTGCCGATTGGCATTTCTGATTTGGTTGCCGATAGGCATTTCAAATATAGGTGCTGATAGGCATTTCATATGTAGTTTCCGATAGGCATTTCAGATGTAGTTTCCGATAGGCATTTCAAAAATAGGTGCCGATAGGCATTTCAGATATAGGTGCCGATAGGCATTTCAGATATAGTTGCCGATTGGCATTTTAAAAATAGGTGCCGATAGGCATTTCAGATATAGAAGCCGATAGGCATTTCAAATATAGGTGTCGATAGGCATTTCAGATATGGTTGCCGATAGGCATTTCAAATATGGGTGCTGATAGGCATTTCAGATATAGTTGCCGATTGGCATTTTAAAAATAGGTGCCGATAGGCATTTCAGATATAGAAGCCGATAGGCATTTCAAATATAGGTGTCGATAGGCATTCCAGATATGGTTGCCGATAGGCATTTCAAATATAGGTGCTGATAGGCATTTCAGATGTAGTTTCCGATAGGCATTTCAAAAATAGGTGCCGATAGGCATTTCAGATATAGAAGCCGATAGGCATTTCAAATATAGGTGCCGATAGGCATTTCAGATATAGTAGCCGATTGGCATTTTCAAAATAGGTGCCGATAGGCATTTCAGATATGGAAGCAGATAGGTATTTCAAATATAGGTGTCGATAGGCATTTCAGATATGGTTGCCGATAGGCATTTCAAATATGGGTGCTGATAGGCATTTCAGAAATAGTTGCCGATTGGCATTTTAAAACTAGGTGCCGATAGGCATTTCAGATATAGGTGCCGATAGGCATTTCAAATATAGGTCCCGATAGGCATTTCTGATTTGGTTGCCGATAGGCATTTCAAATATAGGTGCTGATAGGCATTTCAGATATAGGTGCCGATAGGCATTTCAAATATAAGTGCCGATAGGCATTTCAGATATAGTTGCCGATAGACATTTCAAATATAAGTGCCGATAGGCATTTCAGATATAGTTGCCGATAGGCATTCCAGAAATAGATGCCGATAGGAGTATCAGATATAGTTGCCAATAGGCATTTAAAATATAGGTGCCGATAGGCATTTCAAATATAGGTGCCGATAGGCATTTCAGATATAAATGCCGAAAGGCATTTTAGATATAGGTGCCGATAGGCATTTCTGATTTGGTTGCCGATATGCATTTCAAATATAGGTGCTGATAGACATTTCAGATGTAGTTTCCGATAGGCATTTCAAAAATAGGTGCCGATAGGCATTTCAGATATAGGTGCCGATAGGCATTTCAGTTATAGTTGCCGATTGGCATTTTAAAAATAGATGCCGATAGGTATTTCAGATATAGAAGCCGATAGGCATTTTAAATATGGGTGCCGATAGGCATTCCAGATATGGTTGCCGATAGGCATTTTAAATATAGGTGCTGATAGGCATTTCAGATGTAGTTTCCGATAGGCATTTCAAAAATAGGTGCCGATAGGCATTTCAGATATAGGTGCCGATAGGCATTTCAGATATAGTTGCCGATTGGCATTTTAAAAATAGGTGCCGATAGGCGTTTCAGATATAGAAACCGATAGGTATTTCAAATATAGGTGTCGATAGGCATTTCAGATATGGCAGCCGATAGGCATTTCAAATATAGGTGCTGATAGGCATTTCAGATGTAGTTTCCGATAGGCATTTCAAAAATAGGTGCTGATAGGCATTTCAGATATAGGTGCCGATAGGCATTTCAGATGTCGTTGCCGATTGGCATTTTTAAAAATAGGTGCCGATAGGCATTTCAGATGTAGTTTCCGATAGGCATTTCAAAAATAGGTGCCGATAGGCATTTCAGATATAGGTGCCGATAGGCATATCAGATATAGTTGCCGATAAGCATTTAAAATATAGGTGCCGTTAGGCATTTTAAATATAGGTGCCGATAGGCATTTCAGATATAAATGACGAAAGGCATTTCAGATATAGGTGCCGATAGGCATTTCTGATTTGGTTGCCGATAGGCATTTCAAATATAGGTGCTGATAGGCATTTCAGATGTAGTTTCCGATAGGCATTTCAAAAATAGGTGCCGATAGGCATTTCAGATATAGGTGCCAATAGGCATTTCAGATATAGTTGCCGATTGGCATTTTAAAAATAGGTGCCGATAGGCATTTCAGATATAGAAGCCGATAGGCATTTCAAATATAGGTGCCGATAGGCATTCCAGATATGTTTGCCGATAGGCATTTCAAATATAGGTGCTGATAGGCATTTCAGATGTAGTTTCCGATAGGCATTTCAAAAATAGGTGCCGATAGGCATTTCAGAAATAGGTGCCGATAGGCATTCCAAATATAGGTGCCGTAAGCATTTCAGATATAGAAGCCGATAGGCATTTCAAATATAGGTGTCGATAGGTATTTCAGATATGGTTGCCGATAGGCATTTCAAATATGGGTGCTGATAGGCATTTCAGATATAGTTGCCGATTGGCATTTTAAAAATAGGTGCCGATAGGCATTTCAGATATAGGTGCCGATAGGCATTTCAAATATAGGTGCCGATAGGCATTTCTGATTTGGTTGCCGATAGGCATTTCAAATATAGGTGCTGATAGGCATTTCAGATATAGGTGTCGAAAGGCACTTCAAATATAGGTGCCGATAGGCATTTCTGATTTGGTTGCCGATAGGCATTTCAAATATAGGTGCTGATAGGCATTTCAGATATTGTTGCCGATTGGCATTTTAAAAATAGGTGCCGATAGGCATTTCAGATATAGGTGCCGATAGGCATTCCAAATATAGGTGCCGTAAGCATTTCAGATATAGTTGCCGATAGGCATTTCAGAAATAGATGCCGATAGGCATTTCAGATATAGTTGCCGATAGGCATTTAAAATATAGGTGCCGATAGGCATATCAAATATAGGTGCCGATAGGCATTTCAGATATAAATGCCTAAAGGCATTTCAAATATAGTTGCCGATAGGCATTTCAAATATAGGTGCTGATAGGCATTTCAGATATAGGTGCCGATAGGCATTTCAAATATAAATGCCGATAGGCATTTCAAATATAGTTGCCGATAGGCATTTCAGAAATAGATGCCGATAGGCATTTTAGATATAGTTGCCGATAGGCATTTAAAATATAGGTGCCGATAGGCATATCAAATATAGGTGCCGATAGGCATTTCTGATTTTGTTGCCGATAGGCATTTAAAATATAGGTGCCGATAGGCATATCAAATATAGGTGCCGATAGGCATTTCAGATATAATTGACGAAAGGCATTTCAAATATAGGTGCCGATAGGCATTTCTGATTTGTTTGCCGATAGGCATTTCAAATATAGGTGGTGATAGGCATCTCAGATGTAGTTTCCGATAGACATTTCAAAAATAGGTGCCGATAGGCATTCCAGATATAGGTGCCGATAGGCATTTCAGATATAGTTGCCGATTGGCATTTTAAAAATAGGTGCCGATAGGCATTTCAGATATAGAAGCCGATAGGCATTTCAAATATAGGTGCCGATAAGCATTCCAGATATGGTTGCCGATAGGCTTTTCAAATATAAGTGCTGATAGGCATTTCAGATGTAGTTTCCGATAGGCATTTAAAAAATAGGTGCCGATAGGCATTTCAGATATAGGTGCCGATAGGCATTTCGAATATAGGTGCCGATAGGCATTTCTGATTTGGTTGAGGATAGGCATTTCAAATATAGGTGCTGATAGGCATTTCAGATATAGGTGCCGATAGGCATTTCAAATATAGGTGCCGATAGGCATTTCTGATTTGGTTGCCGATAGGCATTTCAAATATAGGTGCTGATAGGCATTTCAGATATTGTTGCCGATTGGCATTTTAAAAATAGGTGCCGATAGGCATTTCAGATATAGGTGCCGATAGGCATTCCAAATATAGGTGCCGTAAGCATTTCAGATATAGTTGCCGATAGGCATTTCAGAAATAGATGCCGATAGGCATTTCAGATATAGTTGCCGATAGGCATTTAAAATATAGGTGCCGATAGGCATATCAAATATAGGTGCCGATAGGCATTTCAGATATAAATGCCTAAAGGCATTTCAAATATAGTTGCCGATAGGCATTTCAAATATAGGTGCTGATAGGCATTTCAGATATAGGTGCCGATAGGCATTTCAAATATAAATGCCGATAGGCATTTCAAATATAGTTGCCGATAGGCATTTCAGAAATAGATGCCGATAGGCATATCAGATATAGTTGCCGATAGGCATTTAAAATATAGGTGCCGATAGGCGTTTCAAATATAGGTGCCGATAGGCATTTCAGATATAAATGCCGAAAGGCATTTCAGATGTAAGTGCCGATAGGCATTTCTTATTTGGTTGCCGATAGGCATTTCAAATATAGGTCTGATAGGCTTTTCAGATGTAGTTTCCGATAGGCATTTAAAAATAGGTGCCGATAGGCATTTCAGATATAGGTGCCGATAGGCATTTCAGATATAAATGACGAAAGGCATTTCAGATATAGGTGCCGATAGGCATTTCTGATTTGGTTGCCGATAGGCATTTCATATATAGGTGCTGATAGGCATTTCAGATGTAGTTTCCGATAGGCATTTCAAAAATAGGTGCCGATAGGCATTTCAGATATAGGTGCCGATAGGCATTTCAGACATAGTTGCCGATTGGCATTTTAAAAATAGGTGCCGATAGGAATTTCAGATATAGAAGCCAATAGGCATTTCAAATATAGGTGCCGATAGGCATTCCAGATATGGTTGCCGATAGGCATTTCAAATATAGGTGCTGATAGGCATTTCAGATGTAGTTTCCGATAGGCATTTCAAAAATAGGTGCCGAAAGGCATTTCAGATATAGATGCGGATAGGCATTACAGATATAGTTGCCGATTGGCATTTTAAAAATAGGTGCCGTTAGGCATTTCAGATATAGAAGCAGATAGGTATTTCAAATATAGGTGTCGATAGGCATTTCAGATATGGTTGCCGATAGGCAATTTAAATATAGGTGCTGATAGGCATTTTAAATATAGGTGCCGATAGGCATTTCAGATATAAATGACGAAAGGCGTTTCAGATATAGGTGCCGATTGGCATTTCTGATTTGGTTGCCGATAGGCATTTCAAATATAGGTGCTGATAGGCATTTCATATGTAGTTTCCGATAGGCATTTCAGATGTAGTTTCCGATAGGCATTTCAAAAATAGGTGCCGATAGGCATTTCAGATATAGTTGCCGATTGGCATTTTAAAAATAGGTGCCGATAGGCATTTCAGATATAGAAGCCGATAGGCATTTCAAATATAGGTGTCGATAGGCATTTCAGATATGGTTGCCGATAGGCATTTCAAATATGGGTGCTGATAGGCATTTCAGATATTATTGCCGATTGGCATTTTAAAAATAGGTGCCGATAGGCATTTCAGATATAGAAGCCGATAGGCATTTCAAATATAGGTGTCGATAGGCATTCCAGATATGGTTGCCGATAGGCATTTCAAATATAGGTGCTGATAGGCATTTCAGATGTAGTTTCCGATAGGCATTTCAAAAATAGGTGCCGATAGGCATTTCAGATATAGGTGACGATAGGCATTTCAGATATAGTAGCCGATTGGCATTTTAAAAATAGGTGCCGATAGGCATTTCAGATATGGAAGCAGATAGGTATTTCAAATATAGGTGTCGATAGGCATCTCAGATATGGTTGCCGATAGGCATTTCAAATATGGGTGCTGATAGGCATTTCAGAAATAGTTGCCGATTGGCATTTTAAAACTAGGTGCCGATAGGCATTTCAGATATAGGTGCCGATAGGCATTTCAAATATAGGTGCCGATAGGCATTTCTGATTTGGTTGCCGATAGGCATTTCAAATATAGGTGCTGATAGGTATTTCAGATATAGGTGCCGATAGGCATTCTAAATATAAGTGCCGAAAGGCATTTCAGATATAGTTGCCGATAGACATTTCAAATATAAGTGCCGATAGGCATTTCAGATATAGTTGCCGATAGGCATTTCAGAAATAGATGCCGATAGGAGTATCAGATATAGTTGCCAATAGGCATTTAAAATATAGGTGCCGATAGGCATTTTAGATATAAATGCCGAAAGGCATTTCAGATATAGGTGCCGATAGGCATTTTTGATTTGGTTGCCGATAGGCATTTCAAATATAGGTGCTGATAGGCATTTCAGATGTAGTTTCCGATAGGCATTTCAGATGTAGTTTCCGATATGCATTTCAAAAATAGGTGCCGATAGGAATTTCAGATATAGGTGCCGATAGGCATTTCAGACATAGTTGCCTATTGGTATTCTAAAAATAGGTGCCGATAGGCATTTCAGATATAGAAGCCGATAGGCATTTCAAATATAGGTGCCGATAGGCATGTCTGATTTGGTTGCCGATAGGCATTTAAAATATATGTGCCGATAGGCATTTCAAATATAGGTGCCGATAGGCATTTCAGATATAAATGCCGAAAGGCATTTCAGATATAGGTGCCGATAGGCATTTCTGATTTGGTTGCCGATAGGCATTTCTGATTTGGTTGCCGATAGGCATTTCAAATATAGGTGCTGATAGGCATTTCAGATGTAGTTTCCGATAGGCATTTCAAAAATAAGTGCCGATAGGCATTTCAGATATAGGTGCCGATAGGCATTTCAGATATAGTTGCCGATTGGCATTTTAAAAATAGGTGCCGATAGGCATTTCAGATATAGAAGCCGATAGGCATTTCAAATATAGGTGCCGATAGGCATTCCAGATATGGTTGCCGATAGGCATTTCAAATATAGGTGCCGATAGGCATTTCAGATGTAGTTTCCGATAGGCATTTCAAAAATAGGTGCCGATAGGCATTTCAGAAATAGGTGCCGATAGGCATTTCAGATATAGTTGCCGATTGGCATTTTAAAAATAGATGCCGATAGGCATTTCAGATATAGAAGCAGATTGGTATTTCAAATATAGGTGTCGATAGGCATTTCAGATATGGTTGCCGATAGGCATTTCAAATATAAGTGCTGATAGGCATTTCAGATATAGTTGCCGATTGGCATTTTAAAAATAGGTGCTGATAGGCATTTCAGATATAGGTGCCGATAGGCTTTTCAAATATAGGTGCCGATAGGCATTTCTGATTTGGTTGCCGATAGGCATTTCAAATATAGGTGCTGATAGGCATTTCAGATATAGGTGCCGATATTCATTTCAAATATAGGTGCCGATAGGCATTTCTGATTTGGTTGCCGATAGGCATTTCAAATATAGGTGCTGATAGGCATTTCAGATATAGTTGCCGATTGGCATTTTTAAAATAGGTGCCGATAGGCATTTCAGATATAGGTGCCGATAGGCATTACAAATATAGGTACCGATAGGCATTTCAGATATAGTTGCCGATAGGCATTTCAGAAATAGATGCCGATAGGCATTTCAGATATAGTTGCCGATAGGCATTTAAAATATAGGTGCCGATAGGCATATCAAATATAGGTGCCGATAGGCATTTCTGATTTGGTTGCCGACAGGCATTTAAAATATAGGTGCCGATAGGCATTTCAAATATAGGTGCTGATAGGCATTTCAGATATAAATGACGAAAGCCATTTCAGATATAGGTGCCGATAGGCATTTCTGATTTGGTTGCCGATAGGCATTTCAAATATAGGTGCTGATAGGCATTTCAGATGTAGTTTCCGATAGGCATTTCAAAAATAGGTGCCGATAGGCATTTCAGATATAGGTGCCGATAGGCATTTCAGACATAGTTGCCGATTGGCATTTTAAAAATAGGTGCCGATAGGAATTTCAGATATAGAAGCCAATAGGCATTTCAAATATAGGTGCCGATAGGCATTCCAGATATGGTTGCCGATAGGCATTTCAAATATAGGTGCTGATAGGCATTTCAGATGTAGTTTCCGATAGGCATTTCAAAAATAGGTGCCGATAGGCATTTCAGATATAGATGCGGATAGGCATTACAGATATAGTTGCCGATTGGCATTTTAAAAATAGGTGCCGTTAGGCATTTCAGATATAGAAGCAGATAGGTATTTCAAATATAGGTGTCGATAGGCATTTCAGATATGGTTGCCGATAGGCAATTCAAATATAGGTGCTGATAGGCATTTTAAATATAGGTGCCGATAGGCATTTCAGATATAAATGACGAAAGGCGTTTCAGATATAGGTGCCGATTGGCATTTCTGATTTGGTTGCCGATAGGCATTTCAAATATAGGTGCTGATAGGCATTTCATATGTAGTTTCCGATAGGCATTTCAGATGTAGTTTCCGATAGGCATTTCAAAAATAGGTGCCGATAGGCATTTCAGATATAGTTGCCGATTGGCATTTTAAAAATAGGTGCCGATAGGCATTTCAGATATAGAAGCCGATAGGCATTTCAAATATAGGTGTCGATAGGCATTTCAGATATGGTTGCCGATAGGCATTTCAAATATGGGTGCTGATAGGCATTTCAGATATTATTGCCGATTGGCATTTTAAAAATAGGTGCCGATAGGCATTTCAGATATAGAAGCCGATAGGCATTTCAAATATAGGTGTCGATAGGCATTCCAGATATGGTTGCCGATAGGCATTTCAAATATAGGTGCTGATAGGCATTTCAGATGTAGTTTCCGATAGGCATTTCAAAAATAGGTGCCGATAGGCATTTCAGATATAGGTGACGATAGGCATTTCAGATATAGTAGCCGATTGGCATTTTAAAAATAGGTGCCGATAGGCATTTCAGATATGGAAGCAGATAGGTATTTCAAATATAGGTGTCGATAGGCATCTCAGATATGGTTGCCGATAGGCATTTCAAATATGGGTGCTGATAGGCATTTCAGAAATAGTTGCCGATTGGCATTTTAAAACTAGGTGCCGATAGGCATTTCAGATATAGGTGCCGATAGGCATTTCAAATATAGGTGCCGATAGGCATTTCTGATTTGGTTGCCGATAGGCATTTCAAATATAGGTGCTGATAGGTATTTCAGATATAGGTGCCGATAGGCATTCTAAATATAAGTGCCGAAAGGCATTTCAGATATAGTTGCCGATAGACATTTCAAATATAAGTGCCGATAGGCATTTCAGATATAGTTGCCGATAGGCATTTCAGAAATAGATGCCGATAGGAGTATCAGATATAGTTGCCAATAGGCATTTAAAATATAGGTGCCGATAGGCATTTTAGATATAAATGCCGAAAGGCATTTCAGATATAGGTGCCGATAGGCATTTTTGATTTGGTTGCCGATAGGCATTTCAAATATAGGTGCTGATAGGCATTTCAGATGTAGTTTCCGATAGGCATTTCAGATGTAGTTTCCGATATGCATTTCAAAAATAGGTGCCGATAGGAATTTCAGATATAGGTGCCGATAGGCATTTCAGACATAGTTGCCTATTGGTATTCTAAAAATAGGTGCCGATAGGCATTTCAGATATAGAAGCCGATAGGCATTTCAAATATAGGTGCCGATAGGCATGTCTGATTTGGTTGCCGATAGGCATTTAAAATATATGTGCCGATAGGCATTTCAAATATAGGTGCCGATAGGCATTTCAGATATAAATGCCGAAAGGCATTTCAGATATAGGTGCCGATAGGCATTTCTGATTTGGTTGCCGATAGGCATTTCTGATTTGGTTGCCGATAGGCATTTCAAATATAGGTGCTGATAGGCATTTCAGATGTAGTTTCCGATAGGCATTTCAAAAATAAGTGCCGATAGGCATTTCAGATATAGGTGCCGATAGGCATTTCAGATATAGTTGCCGATTGGCATTTTAAAAATAGGTGCCGATAGGCATTTCAGATATAGAAGCCGATAGGCATTTCAAATATAGGTGCCGATAGGCATTCCAGATATGGTTGCCGATAGGCATTTCAAATATAGGTGCCGATAGGCATTTCAGATGTAGTTTCCGATAGGCATTTCAAAAATAGGTGCCGATAGGCATTTCAGAAATAGGTGCCGATAGGCATTTCAGATATAGTTGCCGATTGGCATTTTAAAAATAGATGCCGATAGGCATTTCAGATATAGAAGCAGATTGGTATTTCAAATATAGGTGTCGATAGGCATTTCAGATATGGTTGCCGATAGGCATTTCAAATATGAGTGCTGATAGGCATTTCAGATATAGTTGCCGATTGGCATTTTAAAAATAGGTGCTGATAGGCATTTCAGATATAGGTGCCGATAGGCTTTTCAAATATAGGTGCCGATAGGCATTTCTGATTTGGTTGCCGATAGGCATTTCAAATATAGGTGCTGATAGGCATTTCAGATATAGGTGCCGATATTCATTTCAAATATAGGTGCCGATAGGCATTTCTGATTTGGTTGCCGATAGGCATTTTAAATATAGGTGCTGATAGGCATTTCAGATATAGTTGCCGATTGGCATTTTTAAAATAGGTGCCGATAGGCATTTCAGATATAGGTGCCGATAGGCATTACAAATATAGGTACCGATAGGCATTTCAGATATAGTTGCCGATAGGCATTTCAGAAATAGATGCCGATAGGCATTTCAGATATAGTTGCCGATAGGCATTTAAAATATAGGTGCCGATAGGCATATCAAATATAGGTGCCGATAGGCATTTCTGATTTGGTTGCCGACAGGCATTTAAAATATAGGTGCCGATAGGCATTTCAAATATAGGTGCTGATAGGCATTTCAGATATAAATGACGAAAGTCATTTCAGATATAGGTGCCGATAGGCATTTCTGATTTGGTTGCCGATAGGCATTTCAAATATAGGTGCTGATAGGCATTTCAGATGTAGTTTCCGATAGGCATTTCAAAAATAGGTGCCGATAGGCATTTCAGATATAGGTGCCGATAGGCATTTCAGACATAGTTGCCGATTGGCATTTTAAAAATAGGTGCCGATAGGAATTTCAGATATAGAAGCCAATAGGCATTTCAAATATAGGTGCCGATAGGCATTCCAGATATGGTTGCCGATAGGCATTTCAAATATAGGTGCTGATAGGCATTTCAGATGTAGTTTCCGATAGGCATTTCAAAAATAGGTGCCGATAGGCATTTCAGATATAGATGCGGATAGGCATTACAGATATAGTTGCCGATTGGCATTTTAAAAATAGGTGCCGTTAGGCATTTCAGATATAGAAGCAGATAGGTATTTCAAATATAGGTGTCGATAGGCATTTCAGATATGGTTGCCGATAGGCAATTCAAATATAGGTGCTGATAGGCATTTTAAATATAGGTGCCGATAGGCATTTCAGATATAAATGACGAAAGGCGTTTCAGATATAGGTGCCGATTGGCATTTCTGATTTGGTTGCCGATAGGCATTTCAAATATAGGTGCTGATAGGCATTTCATATGTAGTTTCCGATAGGCATTTCAGATGTAGTTTCCGATAGGCATTTCAAAAATAGGTGCCGATAGGCATTTCAGATATAGGTGCCGATAGGCATTTCAGATATAGTTGCCGATTGGCATTTTAAAAATAGGTGCCGATAGGCATTTCAGATATAGAAGCCGATAGGCATTTCAAATATAGGTGTCGATAGACATTTCAGATATGGTTGCCGATAGGCATTTCAAATATGGGTGCTGATAGGCATTTCAGATATAGTTGCCGATTGGCATTTTAAAAATAGGTGCCGATAGGCATTTCAGATATAGAAGCCGATAGGCATTTCAAATATAGGTGTCGATAGGCATTCCAGATATGGTTGCCGATAGGCATTTCAAATATAGGTGCCGATAGGCATTTCAGATGTAGTTTCCGATAGGCATTTCAAAAATAGGTGCCGATAGGCATTTCAGATATAGAAGCCGATAGGCATTTCAAATATAGGTGCCGATAGGCATTTCAGATATAGTAGCCGATTGGCATTTTCAAAATAGGTGCCGATAGGCATTTCAGATATGGAAGCAGATAGGTATTTCAAATATAGGTGTCGATAGGCATTTCAGATATGGTTGCCGATAGGCATTTCAAATATGGGTGCTGATAGGCATTTCAGAAATAGTTGCCGATTGGCATTTTAAAACTAGGTGCCGATAGGCATTTCAGATATAGGTGCCGATAGGCATTTCAAATATAGGTCCCGATAGGCATTTCTGATTTGGTTGCCGATAGGCATTTCAAATATAGGTGCTGATAGGCATTTCAGATATAGGTGCCGATAGGCATTTCAAATATAAGTGCCGATAGGCATTTCAGATATAGTTGCCGATAGACATTTCAAATATAAGTGCCGATAGGCATTTCAGATATAGTTGCCGATAGGCATTTCAGAAATAGATGCCGATAGGAGTATCAGATATAGTTGCCAATAGGCATTTAAAATATAGGTGCCGATAGGCATTTCAAATATAGGTGCCGATAGGCATTTAAGATATAAATGCCGAAAGGCATTTTAGATATAGGTGCCGATAGGCATTTCTGATTTGGTTGCCGATATGCATTTCAAATATAGGTGCTGATAGACATTTCAGATGTAGTTTCCGATAGGCATTTCAAAAATAGGTGCCGATAGGCATTTCAGATATAGGTGCCGATAGGCATTTCAGTTATAGTTGCCGATTGGCATTTTAAAAATAGGTGCCGATAGGTATTTCAGATATAGAAGCCGATAGGCATTTTAAATATGGGTGCCGATAGGCATTCCAGATATGGTTGCCGATAGGCATTTTAAATATAGGTGCTGATAGGCATTTCAGATGTAGTTTCCGATAGGCATTTCAAAATTAGGTGCCGATAGGCATTTCAGATATAGGTGCCGATAGGCATTTCAGATATAGTTGCCGATTGGCATTTTAAAAATAGGTGCCGATAGGCGTTTCAGATATAGAAACCGATAGGTATTTCAAATATAGGTGTCGATAGGCATTTCAGATATGGCAGCCGATAGGCATTTCAAATATAGGTGCTGATAGGCATTTCAGATGTAGTTTCCGATAGGCATTTCAAAAATAGGTGCTGATAGGCATTTCAGATATAGGTGCCGATAGGCATTTCAGATGTCGTTGCCGATTGGCATTTTTAAAAATAGGTGCCGATAGGCATTTCAGATGTAGTTTCCGATAGGCATTTCAAAAATAGGTGCCGATAGGCATTTCAGATATAGGTGCCGATAGGCATATCAGATATAGTTGCCGATAAGCATTTAAAATATAGGTGCCGTTAGGCATTTTAAATATAGGTGCCGATAGGCATTTCAGATATAAATGACGAAAGGCATTTCAGATATAGGTGCCGATAGGCATTTCTGATTTGGTTGCCGATAGGCATTTCAAATATAGGTGCTGATAGGCATTTCAGATGTAGTTTCCGATAGGCATTTCAAAAATAGGTGCCGGTAGGCATTTCAGATATAGGTGCCAATAGGCATTTCAGATATAGTTGCCGATTGGCATTTTAAAAATAGGTGCCGATAGGCATTTCAGATATAGAAGCCGATAGGCATTTCAAATATAGGTGCCGATAGGCATTCCAGATATGTTTGCCGATAGGCATTTCAAATATAGGTGCTGATAGGCATTTCAGATGTAGTTTCCGAAAGGCATTTCAAAAATAGGTGCCGATAGGCATTTCAGAAATAGGTGCCGATAGGCATTTCAGATATAGTTGCCGATTGGCATTTTAAAAATAGGTGCCGATAAGCATTTCAGATATAGAAGCCGATAGGCATTTCAAATATAGGTGTCGATAGGTATTTCAGATATGGTTGCCGATAGGCATTTCAAATATGGGTGCTGATAGGCATTTCAGATATAGTTGCCGATTGGCATTTTAAAAATAGGTGCCGATAGGCATTTTAGATATAGGTGCCGATAGGCATTTCAAATATAGGTGCCGATAGGCATTTCTGATTTGGTTGCCGATAGGCATTTTAAATATAGGTGCTGATAGGCATTTCAGATATAGGTGTCGAAAGGCACTTCAAATATAGGTGCCGATAGGCATTTCTGATTTGGTTGCCGATAGGCATTTCAAATATATGTGCTGATAGACATTTCAGATATAGTTGCCGATTGGCATTTTCAAAATAAGTGCCGATAGGCATTTTAGATATAGGTGCCGATAGGCATTTCAAATATAGGTGCCGATAGACATTTCAGATATAGTTGCCGATAGGCATTTCAGAAATAGATGCCGATAGGCATTTTAGATATAGTTGCCGATAGGCATTTAAAATATAGGTGCCGATAGGCATATCAAATATAGGTGCCGATAGGCATTTCTGATTTTGTTGCCGATAGGCATTTAAAATATAGGTGCCGATAGGCATATCAAATATAGGTGCCGATAGGCATTTCAGATATAATTGACGAAAGGCATTTCAGATATAGGTGCCGATAGGCATTTCTGATTTGTTTGCCGATAGGCATTTCACATATAGGTGCTGATAGGCATCTCAGATGTAGTTTCCGATAGACATTTCAAAAATAGGTGCCGATAGGCATTCCAGATATAGGTGCCGATAGGCATTTCAGATATAGTTGCCGATTGGCATTTTAAAAATAGGTGCCGATAGGCATTTCAGATATAGAAGCCGATAGGCATTTCAAATATAGGTGCCGATAAGCATTCCAGATATGGTTGCCGATAGGCTTTTCAAATATAAGTGCTGATAGGCATTTCAGATGTAGTTTCCGATAGGCATTTAAAAAATAGGTGCCGATAGGCATTTCAGATATAGGTGCCGATAGGCATTTCGAATATAGGTGCCGATAGGCATTTCTGATTTGGTTGAGGATGGGCATTTCAAATATAGGTGCTGATAGGCATTTCAGATATAGGTGCCGATAGGCATTTCAAATATAGGTGCCGATAGGCATTTCTGATTTGGTTGCCGATAGGCATTTCAAATATAGGTGCTGATAGGCATTTCAGATATTGTTGCCGATTGGCATTTTAAAAATAGGTGCCGATAGGCATTTCAGATATAGGTGCCGATAGGCATTCCAAATATAGGTGCCGTAAGCATTTCAGATATAGTTGCCGATAGGCATTTCAGAAATAGATGCCGATAGGCATTTCAAATATAAATGCCGATAGGCATTTCAAATATAGTTGCCGATAGGCATTTCAGAAATAGATGCCGATAGGCATATCAGATATAGTTGCCGATAGGCATTTAAAATATATGTGCCGATAGGCGTTTCAAATATAGGTGCCGATAGGCATTTCAGATATAAATGCCGAAAGGCGTTTCAGATGTAAGTGCCGATAGGCATTTCTTATTTGGTTGCCGATAGGCATTTCAAATATAGGTCTGATAGGCTTTTCAGATGTAGTTTCCGATAGGCATTTAAAAATAGGTGCCGATAGGCATTTCAGATATAGGTGCCGATAGGCATTTCAGATATAAATGACGAAAGGCATTTCAGATATAGGTGCCGATAGGCATTTCTGATTTGGTTGCCGATAGGCATTTCAAATATAGGTGCTGATAGGCATTTCAGATGTAGTTTCCGATAGGCATTTCAAAAATAGGTGCCGATAGGCATTTCAGATATAGGTGCCGATAGGCATTTCAGACATAGTTGCCGATTGGCATTTTAAAAATAGGTGCCGATAGGAATTTCAGATATAGAAGCCAATAGGCATTTCAAATATAGGTGCCGATAGGCATTCCAGATATGGTTGCCGATAGGCATTTCAAATATAGGTGCTGATAGGCATTTCAGATGTAGTTTCCGATAGGCATTTAAAAAATAGGTGCCGAAAGGCATTTCAGATATAGATGCGGATAGGCATTACAGATATAGTTGCCGATTGGCATTTTAAAAATAGGTGCCGTTAGGCATTTCAGATATAGAAGCAGATAGGTATTTCAAATATAGGTGTCGATAGGCATTTCAGATATGGTTGCCGATAGGCAATTCAAATATAGGTGCTGATAGGCATTTTAAATATAGGTGCCGATAGGCATTTCAGATATAAATGACGAAAGGCGTTTCAGATATAGGTGCCGATTGGCATTTCTGATTTGGTTGCCGATAGGCATTTCAAATATAGGTGCTGATAGGCATTTCATATGTAGTTTCCGATAGGCATTTCAGATGTAGTTTCCGATAGGCATTTCAAAAATAGGTGCCGATAGGCATTTCAGATATAGTTGCCGATTGGCATTTTAAAAATAGGTGCCGATAGGCATTTCAGATATAGAAGCCGATAGGCATTTCAAATATAGGTGTCGATAGGCATTTCAGATATGGTTGCCGATAGGCATTTCAAATATGGGTGCTGATAGGCATTTCAGATATAGTTGCCGATTGGCATTTTAAAAATAGGTGCCGATAGGCATTTCAGATATAGAAGCCGATAGGCATTTTAAATATAGGTGTCGATAGGCATTCCAGATATGGTTGCCGATAGGCATTTCAAATATAGGTGCTGATAGGCATTTCAGATGTAGTTTCCGATAGGCATTTCAAAAATAGGTGCCGATAGGCATTTCAGATATAGGTGACGATAGGCATTTCAGATATAGTAGCCGATTGGCATTTTAAAAATAGGTGCCGATAGGCATTTCAGATATGGAAGCAGATAGGTATTTCAAATATAGGTGTCGATAGGCATCTCAGATATGGTTGCCGATAGGCATTTCAAATATGGGTGCTGATAGGCATTTCAGAAATAGTTGCCGATTGGCATTTTAAAACTAGGTGCCGATAGGCATTTCTGATATAGGTGCCGATAGGCATTTCAAATATAGGTGCCGATAGGCATTTCTGATTTGGTTGCCGATAGGCATTTCAAATATAGGTGCTGATAGGCATTTCAGATATAGGTGCCGATAGGCATTTCAAATATAAGTGCCGATAGGCATTTCAGATATAGTTGCCGATAGACATTTCAAATATAAGTGCCGATAGGCATTTCAGATATAGTTGCCGATAGGCATTTCAGAAATAGATGCCGATAGGAGTATCAGATATAGTTGCCAATAGGCATTTAAAATATAGGTGCCGATAGGCATTTCAAATATAGGTGCCGATAGGCATTTCAGATATAAATGCCGAAAGGCATTTTAGATATAGGTGCCGATAGGCATTTCTGATTTGGTTGCCGATATGCATTTCAAATATAGGTGCTGATAGACATTTCAGATGTAGTTTCCGATAGGCATTTCAAAAATAGGTGCCGATAGGCATTTCAGATATAGGTGCCGATAGGCATTTCAGTTATAGTTGCCGATTGGCATTTTAAAAATAGGTGCCGATAGGTATTTCAGATATAGAAGCCGATAGGCATTTTAAATATGGGTGCCGATAGGCATTCCAGATATGGTTGCCGATAGGCATTTTAAATATAGGTGCTGATAGGCATTTCAGATGTAGTTTCCGATAGGCATTTCAAAAATAGGTGCCGATAGGCATTTCAGATATAGGTGCCGATAGGCATTTCAGATATAGTTGCCGATTGGCATTTTAAAAATAGGTGCCGATAGGCGTTTCAGATATAGAAACCGATAGGTATTTCAAATATAGGTGTCGATAGGCATTTCAGATATGGCAGCCGATAGGCATTTCAAATATAGGTGCTGATAGGCATTTCAGATGTAGTTTCCGATAGGCATTTCAAAAATAGGTGCTGATAGGCATTTCAGATATAGGTGCCGATAGGCATTTCAGATGTCGTTGCCGATTGGCATTTTTAAAAATAGGTGCCGATAGGCATTTCAGATGTAGTTTCCGATAGGCATTTCAAAAATAGGTGCCGATAGGCATTTCAGATATAGGTGCCGATAGGCATATCAGATATAGTTGCCGATAAGCATTTAAAATATAGGTGCCGTTAGGCATTTTAAATATAGGTGCCGATAGGCATTTCAGATATAAATGACGAAAGGCATTTCAGATATAGGTGCCGATAGGCATTTCTGATTTGGTTGCCGATAGGCATTTCAAATATAGGTGCTGATAGGCATTTCAGATGTAGTTTCCGATAGGCATTTCAAAAATAGGTGCCGATAGGCATTTCAGATATAGGTGCCAATAGGCATTTCAGATATAGTTGCCGATTGGCATTTTAAAAATAGGTGCCGATAGGCATTTCAGATATTAAAGCCGATAGGCATTTCAAATATAGGTGCCGATAGGCATTCTAGATATGTTTGCCGATAGGCATTTCAAATATAGGTGCTGATAGGCATTTCAGATGTAGTTTCCGATAGGCATTTCAAAAATAGGTGCCGATAGGCATTTCAGAAATAGGTGCCGATAGGCATTTCAGATATAGTTGCCGATTGGCATTTTAAAAATAGGTGCCGATAAGCATTTCAGATATAGAAGCCGATAGGCATTTCAAATATAGGTGTCGATAGGCATTTCAGATATGGTTGCCGATAGGCATTTCAAATATGGGTGCTGATAGGCATTTCAGATATAGTTGCCGATTGGCATTTTAAAAATAGGTGCCGATAGGCATTTCAGATATAGGTGCCGATAGGCATTTCAAATATAGGTGCCGATAGGCATTTCTGATTTGGTTGCCGATAGGCATTTCAAATATAGGTGCTGATAGGCATTTCAGATATAGGTGTCGAAAGGCACTTCAAATATAGGTGCCGATAGGCATTTCTGATTTGGTTGCCGATAGGCATTTCAAATATATGTGCTGATAGGCATTTCAGATATAGTTGCCGATTGGCATTTTCAAAATAAGTGCCGATAGGCATTTTAGATATAGGTGCCGATAGGCATTTCAAATATAGGTGCCGATAGACATTTCAGATATAGTTGCCGATAGACATTTCAGAAATAGATGCCGATAGGCATTTTAGATATAGTTGCCGATAGGCATTTAAAATATAGGTGCCGATAGGCTTATCAAATATAGGTGCCGATAGACATTTCTGATTTTGTTGCCGATAGGCATTTAAAATATAGGTGCCGATAGGCATATCAAATATAGGTGCCGATAGGCATTTCAGATATAATTGACGAAAGGCATTACAGATATAGGTGCCGATAGGCATTTCTGATTTGTTTGCCGATAGGCATTTCAAATATAGGTGCTGATAGGCATCTCAGATGTAGTTTCCGATAGACATTTCAAAAATAGGTGCCGATAGGCATTCCAGATATAGGTGCCGATAGGCATTTCAGATATAGTTGCCGATTGGCATTTTAAAAATAGGTGCCGATAGGCATTTTCAGATATAGAAGCCGATAGGCATTTCAAATATAGGTGCCGATAAGCATTCCAGATATGGTTGCCGATAGGCTTTTCAAATATAAGTGCTGATAGGCATTTCAGATGTAGTTTCCGATAGGCATTTAAAAAATAGGTGCCGATAGGCATTTTAGATATAGGTGCCGATAGGCATTTCGAATATAGGTGCCGATAGGCATTTCTGATTTGGTTGAGGATAGGCATTTCAAATATAGGTGCTGATAGGCATTTCAGATATAGGTGCCGATAGGCATTTCAAATATAGGTGCCGATAGGCATTTCTGATTTGGTTGCCGATAGGCATTTCAAATATAGGTGCTGATAGGCATTTCAGATATTGTTGCCGATTGGCATTTTAAAAATAGGTGCCGATAGGCATTTCAGATATAGGTGCCGATAGGCATTCCAAATATAGGTGCTGTTAAGCATTTCAGATATAGTTGCCGATAGGCATTTCAGAAATAGATGCCGATAGGCATTTCAGATATAGTTGCCGATAGGCATTTAAAATATAGGTGCCGATAGGCATATCAAATATAGGTGCCGATAGGCATTTCAGATATAAATGCCTAAAGGCATTTCAAATATAGTTGCCGATAGGCATTTCAAATATAGGTGCTGATAGGCATTTCAGATATAGGTGCCGATAGCATTTCAAATATAAATGCCGATAGGCATTTCAAATATAGTTGCCGATAGGCATTTCAGAAATAGATGCCGATAGGCATATCAGATATAGTTGCCGATAGGCATTTAAAATATAGGTGCCGATAGGCGTTTCAAATATAGGTGCCGATAGGCATTTCAGATATAAATGCCGAAAGGCATTTCAGATATAAGTGCCGATAGGCATTTCTTATTTGGTTGCCGATAGGCATTTCAAATATAGGTCTGATAGGCATTTCAGATGTAGTTTCCGATAGGCATTTAAAAATAGGTGCCGATAGGCATTTCAGATATAGGTGCCGATAGGCATTTCAGATATAGTTGCCGATTGGTATTTTAAAAATAGGTGCCGATAGGCATTTCAGATATAGAAGCCGATAGACATTTCAAATATAGGTGCCGATAGGCATTCCAGATATGGTTGCCGATAGGCATTTCAAATATAGGTGCTAATAGGCATTTCAGATGTAGTTTCCGATAGGCATTTCAAAAATAGGTGCCAATTAGCATTTCAGATATAGGTGCCGATAGGCATTTCGGATATAGTTGCCGATTGGCATCTTGAAAATAGGTGCCGATAGGCATTTCAGATATAGAAGCCGATAGGTATTTCAAATATAGGTGTCGATAGGCATTCAGATATGGTTGCCGATAGGCAATTCAAATATAGGTGCTGATAGGCATTTCAGATGTAGTTTCCGATAGGCATTTCAAAAATAGGTGCCGATAGGCATTTCAGATATAGGTGCCGATAGGCATTTCAGATATAGTTGCCGATTAGCATTTTAAAAATAGGTGCCGATAGGCATTTCAGATATAGAAGCCGATATGCATTTAAATATAGGTGCCGATAGGCATATAAAATATAGGTGCCGATAGGCATTTCAGATATAAATGCCGAAAGGCATTTCAAATATAGTTGCCGATAGGCATTTCAATATAGGTGCTGATAGGCATTTCAGATATGGTTGCCGATAAAAATTTCAAATATGGGTGCTGATAGGCATTTCAGATATAGTTGCCGATAGGCATTTCAAAAATAGGTGCCGATAGGCATTTCAGATATAGGTGCCGATAGGCATTTCAGATATAGTTGCCGATTGGCATTTTAAAATTGGTGCCGATAGGCATTTTAGATATAAATGCCGAAAGGCATTTCGAATATAGGTGCTGATAGGCATTTCTGATTTGGTTGCCGATAGGCATTTCATATATAGGTGCTGATAGACATTTCAGATGTAGTTTCCGATAGGCATTTCAAAAATAGGTGCCGATAGGCATCTCAGATATAGGTGCCGATAGGCATTTTAGATATAAGTGACGATAGGCATTTCAGATATAGTTGCCGATAGGCATTTCAGATATAGGTGCCGATAGGCATTTCAGATATAGAAGCAGATAGGTATTTCAAATATAGGTGTCGATAGGCATTTCAGATATAGTTGCCGATTGGCATTTTAAAAATAGGTGCCGATAGGCATTTCAGATATAGGTGCCGATAGGCATTTCAAATATAGGTGCCGATAGGCATTTCTGATTTGGTTGCCGATAGGCATTTCAAATATAGGTGCTGATAGGCATTTCAGATATAGGTGCCGATAGGCATTTCAAATATAAGTGCCGATAGGCATTTCAGATATAGTTGCCGATAGGCATTTCAAATATAAGTGCCGATAGGCATATCAGATATAGTTGCCGATAGGCATTTAAAATATAGGTGCCGATAGGCATTTCAAATATAGGTGCCGATAGGCATTTCTGATATAAATGCCGAAAGGCATTTCAAATATAGGTGCCGATAGGCATTTCTGATTTAGTTGCCGATAGGCATTTCAAATATAGGTGCTGATAGACATTACAGATGTAGTTTCCGGTAGGCATTTAAAAAATAAGTGCCGATAGGCATTTCAGATATAGGTGCCGATAGGCATTTCAGATATAGTTGCCGATTGGCTTTTTAAAAATAGGTGCCGATAGGCATTTCAGATATAGAAGCCGATGGGCATTTCAAATATAGGTGCCGATAAGCATTCCAGATATGGTTGCCGATAGGCATTTCAAATATAGGTGCTGATAGGCATTTCAGATGTTGTTTCCGATAGGCATTTCAAAAATAGGTGCCGATAGGCATTTCAGGTATAGGTGACGATAGGCATTTCAGAATAGTTGCCGATTGGCATTTTAAAAATAGGTGCCGATAGGCGTTTCAGATATAGAAGCCGATAGGTATTTCAAATATAGGTGTCGATATGCATTTCAGATATGTTAGCCGATAGGCATTTCAAATATAGGTGCTGATAGGCATTTCAGATGTAGTTTCCGATAGGCATTTTAAAAATAGGTGCCGATAGGCATTTCAGATATAGGTGTCGATAGGCATTTCAGATATAGTTGCCGATTGGCATTTTAAAAATAGGTGCCGATAGGCATTTCAGATGTAGTTTCCGATAGGCATTTCAAAAATAGGTGCCGATAAGCATTTCAGATATAGGTGCCAATAGGCATATCAGATATAGTTGCCGATAGGCATTTAAAATATAGGTGCCGATAGGCATTTCAGATATAGGTGCCGATAGGCATTTCAGATATAGTTGCCGATTGGCATTTTAAAAATAGGTGTCGATAGGCATTTCAGATATAGTTGCCGATAGGCATTTCAGATATAGTTGCCGATTGGCATTTTAAAAATAGGTGCCGATAGGCATTTCATATGTAGTTTCCGATAGGCATTTCAAAAATAGGTGCCGATAGGCATTTCAGATATAGGTGCCGATAGGCATTTCAGATATAGTTCCCGATACGCATTTAAAATATAGGTGCCGATAGGCATTTCAAATATAGGTGCCGATAGGCATTTCAGATATAAATGCCGAAAGGCATTTCAGATATAGCTGCCGATAGGCATTTCTGAATTGGTTGCCGGATAGGCATTTCAATTATAGGTGCTGATAGGCATTTCAGATGTAGTTTCCGATAGCCATTTCAAAAATAGGTGCCGATAGGCATTTCAGATATAGGGGCCGATAGGCATTTCAGATATAGTTGCCGAATGGCAATTTAAAATTGGTGCCGATAGGCATTTCAGATATAGAAGCCGATAGGCATTTCTAATATAGGTGCCGATAGGCATTTCAGATATGGTTGCCGATAGGCATTTCAAATATTTGTGCTGATAGGCATTTCAGATGTAGTTTCCGATACGCATTAAAAAATTGGTTCCGATAGGCATTTCAGATATAGGTGACGATAGGCATTTCAGATATAGTTGCCGATTGGCATTTTAAAAATAGGTGCCGATAGGCATTTCAGATATAGAAGCAGATAGGTATTTCAAATATAGGTGTCGATAGGCATTTCAGATATAGTTTCCGATTGGCATTTTAAAAATATGTGCCGATAGGCATTTCAGATATAGGTGCCGGTAGGCATTTGAAATATAGGTGCCGATAGGCATTTCTGATTTGGTTGCCGATAGGCATTTCAAATATAGGTGCCGATATTTATTTCAGATATAGTTGCCGATAGGCATTTCAGAAATAGATGCCGATAGGCATATCAGATATAGTTGCCGATAGGCATTTAAAATATAGGTGCCGATAGGCATTTCAAATATAGGTGTTGATAGGCATTTCTGATTTGGTTGCCGATAGGCATTTCAGATATAGGTGCCGATAGGCATTTCTGATTTAGTTGCCGATAGGCATTTCAAATATAGGTGCTGATAGACATTTCAGATGTAGTTTCCGATAGGCATTTCAAAAATAGGTGCCGATAGGCATTTTAGATATAGGTGCCGATAGGCATTTCAGATATAGTTGCCGATTGGCTTTTTAAAAATAGGTGCCGATAGGCATTTCAGATATAGAAGCCGATAGGCATTTCAAATATAGGTGCCGATAAGCATTCCAGATATGGTTGCCGATAGGCATTTCAAATATAGGTGCTGATAGGCATTTCAGATGTAGTTTCCGATAGGCATTTCAAAAATAGGTGCCGATAGGCATTTCAGATATAGGTGACGATAGGCATTTCAGATATAGTTGCCGATAGGCATTTCAATATAGGTGCTGATAGGCATTTTAGATATAGGTGCCGATAGGCATTTCAAATACAAGTGCCGATAGGCATTTCAGATATAGTTGCCGATAAGCATTTCAGAAATAGATGCCGATAGGCATATCAGATATAGTTGCCGATAGGCATTTAAAATATAGGTGCCGATAGGCATTTCAAATATAGGTGCCGATAGGCATTTCAGATATAAATGCCGAAAGGCATTTCAGATATAGGTGCCGATAGGCATTTCTGATTTGGTTGCCGATAGGCATTTCAAATATAGGTGCTGATAGACATTTCAGATGTAGTTTCCGATAGGCATTTCAAAAATAGGTGCCGATAGGCATTTCAGATATAGGTGCCGATAGGCATTTCAGATATAGTTGCCGATTGGCATTTAAAAATAGGTGCCGATAGGCATTTCAGATGTAGTTTCCGATAGGCATTTCAAAAATAGGTGCCGATAGGCATTTCAGATATAGGTGCCGATAGGCATATCATATATAGTTGCCGATAGGCATTTAAAATATAGGTGTCGATAGGCATTTCAGATATAGGTGCCGATAGGCAATTCAGATTTAAATGACGAAAGGCATTTCAGTTATAGGTGCCGATAGGCATTTCTGATTTGGTTGCCGATAGGCATTTTAAATATAGGTGCTGATAGACATTTCAGATGTAGTTTCCGATAGGCATTTCAAAAATAGGTGCCGATTGGCATTTCAGATATAGGTGCCGATAGGCATTTCAGATATAGTTGCCGATTGGCATTTTAAAAATAGGTGTCGATCGGCATTTCAGATATAGAAGCCGATAGGCATTTCAAATATAGGTGCCGATAGGCATTCCAGATATGGTTGCCGATAGGCATTTCAAATATAGCTGCTGATAGGCATTTCAGATGTAGTTTCCGATAGGCATTTCAAAAATAGGTGCCGATAGGCATTTCAGATATAGGTGCCGATAGGCATTTCAGATATAGTTGCCGATTGGCATTTTAAAAATAGGTGCCGATAGGCATTTCAGATATAGAAGCAGATAGGTATTTCAAATATAGGTGTCGATAGGCATTTCAGATATGGTTGCCGATAGGCATTTCAAATATGGGTGCTGATAGGCATTTCAGATATAGTTGCCGATTGGCATTTTAAAAATAGGTGCCGATAGGCATTTCAGATATAGGTGCCGATAGGCATTTAAAATATAGGTGCCGATAGGCATTTCTGATTTGGTTGCCGATAGGCATTTCAAATATAGGTGCTGATAGGCATTTCAGATATAGTTGCCGATTGGCATTTTAAAAATACGTGCCGATAGGCATTTCAGATATAGGTGCTGATAGGCATTTCAAATATAGGTGCCGATAGGCATTTCAGATATAAATGCCGAAAGGCATTTCAGATATAGGTGCCGATAGGCATTTCTGATTTGGTTGATGATAGGCATTTCAAATATAGGTGCTGATAGGCATTTCAGATGTAGTTTCCGATAGGCATTACAAAAATAGGTGCCGATAGGCATTTTAGATATAGGTGCCGATAGGCATTTCAGATATAGTTGCCGATTGGCATTATAAAAATAGGTGCCGATAGGCATTTCAGATATAGAAGTCGATAGGCATTTCAAATATATGTGCCGATTGGCATTCCAGATATGGTTGCCGATAGGCATTTCAAATATAGGTGCTGATAGGCATTTCAGATGTAGTTTCCGATAATCATTTCAAAAATAGGTGCCGATAGGCATTTAAGATATAGGTGCCGATAGGCATTTCAGATATAGTTGCCGATTGGCATTTTAAAAATAGGTGCCGATAGGCGTTTCAGATAAAGAAGCCGATAGGTATATCAAATATAGGTGTCGATAGGCATTTAAGATATGGTAGCCGATAGGCATTTCAAATATAGATGCTGATAGGCATTTCAGATGTAGTTTCCGATAGGCATTTTAAAAATAGGTGCCGATAAGCATTTCAGATATAGGTGCCGATAGGCATTTCAGATATAGTTGCCGTTTGGCATTTTAAAAATAGGTGCCGATGGGCATTTGAGATGTAGTTTCCGATAGGCATTTCAAAAATAGGTGCCGATAGGCATTTCAGATATAGGTGCCGATAGGCATTTCAGATATAGTTGCCGATTGGCATTTAAAAAATAGGTCCTGATAGGCATTTCAGATATAGAAGCAGATAGGTATTTCAAATATAGGTGTCGATAGGCATTTCAGATATGGTTGCCGATAGGCATTTCAAATATTTGTGCTGATAGGCATTTCAGATATAGTTGCCGATTGGCATTTTAAAAATAGGTGCCGATAGGCATTTCAGATATAGGTGCCGGTAGGCATTTCAAATATAGGTGCCGATAGGCATTTCAAATATAAGTGCTGATAGGCATTTCAGATGTAGTTTCCGATACGCATTAAAAAAATAGGTTCCGATAGGCATTTCAGATATAGGTGACGATAGGCATTTCAGATATAGTTGCCGATTGGCATTTTAAAAATAGGTGCCGATAGGCATTTCAGATATAGAAGCAGATAGGTATTTCAAATATAAGTGTCATTAGGCTTTTGAGATATGGTTGCCGATAGGCATTTCAAATATTTGTGCTGATAGGCATTTCAGATATAGTTGCCGATTGGCATTTTAAAAATAGGTGCCGATAGGCATTTCAGATATAGGTGCCGGTAGGCATTTCAAATATAGGTGCCGATAGGCATTTCTGATTTGGTTGCCGATAGGCATTTCAAATATAGGTGCCGATATTCATTTCAGATATAGTTGCCGATAGGCATTTCAGAAATAGATGCCGATAGGCATATCAGATATAGTTGCCGATAGGCATTTAAAATATAGGTGCCGATAGGCATTTCAAATATAGGTGCTGATAGGCATTTCTGATTTGGTTGCCGATAGGCATTTCAGATATAGGTGCCGATAGGCATTTCTGATTTAGTTGCCGATAGGCATTTCAAATATAGGTGCTGATAGACATTTCAGATGTAGTTTCCGATAGGCATTTCAAAAATAGGTGCCGATAGGCATTTCAGATATAGGTGCCGATAGGCATTTCAGATATAGTTGCCGATTGGCTTTTTAAAAATAGGTGCCGATAGGCATTTCAGATATAGAAGCCGATAGGCATTTCAAATATAGGTGCCGATAAGCATTCCAGATATGGTTGCCGATAGGCATTTCAAATATAGGTGCTGATAGGCATTTCAGATGTAGTTTCCGATAGGCATTTCAAAAATAGGTGCCGATAGGCATTTCAGATATAGGTGACGATAGGCATTTCAGATATAGTTGCCGATAGGCATTTCAATATAGGTGCTGATAGGCATTTTAGATATCAGCACTGGTTATCGCGGGGTTACCACCGATAGACCTGATTGCCAGGGAAAGAGCAGCGCAATATACGCGGGCCCATGCGCGTGGAAACATAGAGGAAAGAAGAGACCGAGAAAAGATCATGCAGAATTGGCAAAGGAGATGGAACGCCTCTGACAAAGGAAGATGGACTCATCGACTGATACGAGATCTGAACGGTTGGGTTAATAGACGGCACGGGGAGCTCAACTACCACCTGACCCAAATTCTTTCTGGACATGGGGGGTTTAAGCAGTATCTGAAAAGATTTGGAATAGAGGCGAGTGCAGAATGCCCGGTATGCATAGAAGAAGAGGAGACAGCGGAACATGTTCTTATACAGTGTATCCGATTCACTCAACACAGGGAGAAGCTAGAGAGGAGAACTGGAACATCGGTGACGGTTGACAACTTTGTCACAAATATGTTGCGCTCACAGGAGGACTGGAACGCCGGATGTGACCTTGCTGTGAGCATCATGGAAGAGCTGAAGACAGAAGAATCAAGAAGGAAACGGCCCTGAGCCGTAACTCTTCCCCCCGCAAAGGAATGACTGGAGGTCGGTGCCGTGGGGGGACACAAAGAGTGCGAGGGAGGGGGTTTTGGTGGGTATGGAGCTATGTTTCGAGTCCCACACTACCCAGGGAACACCTGGGTGTCCGTAACTGGATTTCCCCCTCCGTACAAAAAAAAAAAAAAAAAAAAAAAAAGGCATTTTAGATATAGGTGCCGATAGGCATTTCAAATACAAGTGCCGATAGGCATTTCAGATATAGTTGCCGATAGGCATTTCAGAAATAGATGCCGATAGGCATATCAGATATAGTTGCCGATAGGCATTTAAAATATAGGTGCCGATAGGCATTTCAAATATAGGTGCCGATAGGCATTTCAGATATAAATGCCGAAAGGCATTTCAGATATAGGTGCCGATAGGCATTTCTGATTTGGTTGCCGATAGGCATTTCAAATATAGGTGCTGATAGACATTTCAGATGTAGTTTCCGATAGGCATTTCAAAAATAGGTGCCGATAGGCATTTCAGATATAGGTGCCGATAGGCATTTCAGATATAGTTGCCGATTGGCATTTTAAAAATAGGTGCCGATAGGCATTTCAGATGTAGTTTCCGATAGGCATTTCAAAAATAGGTGCCGATAGGCATTTCAGATATAGGTGCCGATAGGCATATCAGATATAGTTGCCGATAGGCATTTAAAATATAGGTGTCGATAGGCATTTCAGATATAAATGACGAAAGGCATTTCAGTTATAGGTGCCGATAGGCATTTCTGTTTTGGTTGACGATAGGCATTTTAAATATAGGTGCTGATAGACATTTCAGATGTAGTTTCCGATAGGCATTTCAAAAATAGGTGCCGATTGGCATTTCAGATATAGGTGCCGATAGGCAATTCAGATATAGTTGCCGATTGGCATTTTAAAAATAGGTGTCGATCGGCATTTCAGATATAGAAGCCGATAGGCATTTCAAATATAGGTGCCGATAGGCATTCCAGATATGGTTGCCGATAGGCATTTCAAATATAGCTGCTGATAGGCATTTCAGATGTAGTTTCCGATAGGCATTTCAAAAATAGGTGCCGATTGGCATTTCAGATATAGGTGCCGATAGGCATTTCAGATATAGTTGCCGATTGGCATTTTAAAAATAGGTGCCGATAGGCATTTCAGATATAGAAGCAGATAGGTATTTCAAATATAGGTGTCGATAGGCATTTCAGATATGGTTGCCGATAGGCATTTCAAATATGGGTGCTGATAGGCATTTCAGATATAGTTGCCGATTGGCATTTTAAAAATAGGTGCCGATAGGCATTTCAGATATAGGTGCCGATAGGCATTTCAAATATAGGTGCCGATAGGCATTTCTGATTTGGTTGCCGATAGGCATTTCAAATATAGGTGCTGATAGGCATTTCAGATATAGTTGCCGATTGGCATTTTAAAAATAGGTGCCGATAGGCATTTCAGATATAGGTGCTGATAGGCATTTCAAATATAGGTGCCGATAGGCATTTCAGATATCAATGTCGAAAGGCATTTCAGATATAGGTGCCGATAGGCATTTCAGATTTGGTTGATGATAGGCATTTCAAATATAGGTGCTGATAGGCATTTCAGATGTAGTTTCCGATAGGCATTACAAAAATAGGTGCCGATAGGCATTTCAGATATAGGTGCCGATAGGCATTTCAGATATAGTTGCCGATTGGCATTATAAAAATAGGTGCCGATAGGCATTTCAGATATAGAAGTCGATAGGCATTTCAAATATATGTGCCGATAGGCATTCCAGATATGGTTGCCGATAGGCATTTCAAATATAGGTGCTGATAGGCATTTCAGATGTAGTTTCCGATAATCATTTCAAAAATAGGTGCCGATAGGCATTTCAGATATAGGTGCCGATAGGCATTTCAGATATAGTTGCCGATTGGCATTTTAAAAATAGGTGCCGATAGGCGTTTCAGATAAAGAAGCCGATAGGTATATCAAATATAGGTGTCGATAGGCATTTCAGATATGGTTGCCGATAGGCATTTCAAATATAGATGCTGATAGGCATTTCAGATGTAGTTTCCGATAGGCATTTTAAAAATAGGTGCCGATAAGCAAATCAGATATAGGTGCCGATAGGCTTTTCAGATATAGTTGCCGTTTGGCATTTTAAAAATAGGTTCCGATGGGCATTTGAGATGTAGTTTCCGATAGGCATTTCAAAAATAGGTGCCGATAGGCATTTCAGATATAGGTGCCGATAGGCATATCAGATATATTTGCCGATAGGCATTCAAAATATAGGTGCCGATAGGCATTTCAAATATAGGTGCCAATAGGCATTCTAGATATGGTTGCCGATAGGCATTTCAAATATAGGTGCTGATAGGCATTTCAGATGTAGTTTCCAAAGGCATTTCAAAAATAGGTGCCGATAGGCATTTCAGATATAGGTGCCGATAGGCATTTCGGATATAGTTGCCGATTGGCATTTTGAAAATAGGTGCCGATAGGCATTTCAGATATAGAAGCCGATAGGTATTTCAAATATAGGTGTCGATAGGCATTTCAGATATGGTTGCCGATAGGCATTTCAAATATAGGTGCTGATAGGCATTTCAGATGTAGTTTCCGATAGGCATTTCAAAAATAGGTGCCGATAGGCATTTCAGATATAGTTGCCGTTTGGCATTTTAAAAATAGGTACGATAGGCATTTCAGATATAGAAGCCGATAGGTATTTCAAATAAAGGTGTCGATAGGCATTTCAGATATGGTTGCCGATAGGTATTTCAAATATAGGTGCTGATAGGCATTTCAGATATAGTTGCCAGTTGGCATTTTAAAAATAGGTGCCAATAAGCATTTCAGATATAGGTGCCGATAGACATTTCAAAAATAGGTGCCGATAGGCATTTCAGATATAGGTGCCGAATGGCATTTCAGATATAGTTGCCGATTGGCATTATAAAAATAGGTGCCGATAGGCAATTCAGATATAGAAGCCGATAGGCATTTCAAATATATGTGCCGATAGGCATTCCAGATATGGTTGCCGATAGGCATTTCAAATATAGGTGCTGATAGGCATTTCAGATGTAGTTTCCGATAGGCATTTCAAAAATAGGTGCCGATAGGCATTTCAGATATAGGTGCCGATAGGCATTTCAGATATAGTTGCCGATTGGCATTTTAAAAATAGGTGCCGATAGGCGTTTCAGATAAAGAAGCCGATAGGTATTTCAAATATAGGTGTCGATAGGCATTTCAGATATAGTAGCCGATAGGCATTTCAAATATAGGTGCTGATAGGCATTTCAGATGTAGTTTCCGATAGGCATTTTAAAAATAGGTGCCGATAGGCATTTCAGATATAGGTGCCGATAGGCATTTCAGATATAGTTGCCGATTGGCATTTTAAAAATAGGTGCCGATAGGAATTTCAGATGTAGTTTCCGATAGGCATTTCAAAAATAGGTGCCGATAGGCATTTCGGATATAGGTGCCGATAGGCATATCAGATATAGTTGCCGATAGGCATTTAAAACATAGGTGCCGATAGGCATTTCAAATATAGGTGCCGATAGGCAATTCAGATATAAATGACGAAGGGCATCTCAGATATAGGTGCCGATAGGCATTTCTGATTTGGTTGCCGATAGGCATTTCAAATATAGGTGCTGATAGGCATTTCAGATGTAGTTTCCGATAGGCATTTCAAAAATAGGCGCCGATTGGCATTTCAGATATAGGTGCCGATAGGCATTTCAGATATAGTTGCCGATTGGCATTTTAATAATAGGTGTCGATAGGCATTTCAGATATAGAAGCCGATAGGCATTTCAAATATAGGTGCCGATAGGCAATTCAGATATAAATGACGAAGGGCATCTCAGATATAGGTGCCGATAGGCATTTCTGATTTGGTTGCCGATAGGCATTTCAAATATAGGTGCTGATAGGCATTTCAGATGTAGTTTCCGATAGGCATTTCAAAAATAGGTGCCGATAGGCATTTCAGATATAGAAGCAGATAGGTATTTTAAATATAGGTGTCGATAGGCATTTCAGATATGGTTGCCGATAGGCATTTCAAATATGGGTGCTGATAGGCATTTCAGAAATAGTTGCCGATTGGCATTTTAAAGATAGGTGCCGATAGGCATTTCAGATATAGGTGCCGATAGGTATTTCAAATATAGGTGCCGATTGGCATTTCTGATTTGGTTGCCGATAGGCATTTCAAATATAGATGCTGATAGGCATTTCAGATATAGTTGCCGATTGGCATTTTAAAAATAGGTGCCGATAGGCTTTTCAGATATAGGTGCCGATAGGCATTTCAAATATAGGTGCCGATAGGCATTTCAGATATAGTTGCCGATAGGCATTTCAGAAATAGATGCTGATAGGCATTTTAGATATAGTTGCCGATAGGCATTTAAAATATAGGTGCCGATAGGCATATCAAATATAAGTGCCGATAGGCATTTCAGATATAAAATAAAATAGGAATTTCAGATGTAGTTTCCGATAGGCATTTCAAAAATAGGTGCCGATAGGCATTTCGGATATAGGTGCCGATAGGCATATCAGATATAGTTGCCGATAGGCATTTGAAACATAGGTGCCGATAGGCATTTCAAATATAGGTGCCGATAGGCAATTCAGATATAAATGACGAAGGGCATCTCAGATATAGGTGCCGATAGGCATTTCTGATTTGGTTGCCGATAGGCATTTCAAATATAGGTGCTGATAGGCATTTCAGATGTAGTTTCCGATAGGCATTTCAAAAATAGGCGCCGATTGGCATTTCAGATATAGGTGCCGATAGGCATTTCAGATATAGTTGCCGATTGGCATTTTAATAATAGGTGTCGATAGGCATTTCAGATATAGAAGCCGATAGGCATTTCAAATATAGGTGCCGATAGGCAATTCAGATATAAATGACGAAGGGCATCTCAGATATAGGTGCCGATAGGCATTTCTGATTTGGTTGCCGATAGGCATTTCAAATATAGGTGCTGATAGGCATTTCAGATGTAGTTTCCGATAGGCATTTCAAAAATAGGTGCCGATAGGCATTTCAGATATAGAAGCAGATAGGTATTTTAAATATAGGTGTCGATAGGCATTTCAGATATGGTTGCCGATAGGCATTTCAAATATGGGTGCTGATAGGCATTTCAGAAATAGTTGCCGATTGGCATTTTAAAGATAGGTGCCGATAGGCATTTCAGATATAGGTGCCGATAGGTATTTCAAATATAGGTGCCGATTGGCATTTCTGATTTGGTTGCCGATAGGCATTTCAAATATAGATGCTGATAGGCATTTCAGATATAGTTGCCGATTGGCATTTTAAAAATAGGTGCCGATAGGCATTTCAGATATAGGTGCCGATAGGCATTTCAAATATAGGTGCCGATAGGCATTTCAGATATAGTTGCCGATAGGCATTTCAGAAATAGATGCTGATAGGCATTTTAGATATAGTTGCCGATAGGCATTTAAAATATAGGTGCCGATAGGCATATCAAATATAAGTGCCGATAGGCATTTCAGATATAAATGCCGAAAGGCATTTCAAATATAGCTGCCGATAGGCATTTCAAATATAGGTGCTGATAGGAATCTTAGATATAGGTGCCGCTAGGCACTCCAAATATAAGTGCCGATAGGCATTTCAGATACAGTTGCCGATAGGCATTTCAGAAATAGATGCCGATATGCATATCAGATATATTTGCCGATAGGCTTTTAAAATATAGGTGCCGATAGGCATTTCAAATATAGGTGCTGATAGGCATTTTAGATATAGGTGCCGTTGGCGTTTCAAATATAAGTGCAGATAGGCATTTCAGATATAGTTGCCGATAGGCATTTCAGAAATAGATGCCGATAGGCATATCAGATATAGTTGCCGATAGGCATTTAAAATATAGGTGCCGATAGGCATTTCAAATATAGGTGCCGATAAGCATTTCAGATATAAATGCCGAAAGGCATATCAGATATAGGTGCTGATAGGCATTTCTGATTTGGTTGATGATAGGCATTTCAAATATAGGTGCTGTTAGGCATTTCAGATGTAGTTTCCGATAGGCATTTTAAAAATAGGTGCCGTTAGGTATTTCAGATATAGGTGCCGATAGGCATTTCAGATAGAGTTGCCGATTGGCATTTTTAAAATAGGTGCCGATAGGCATTTCAGATATAGAAGCCGATAGGCATTTCAAATATAGGTGCCGATAGGCATTCCAGATATGGTTGCCGATAGGCATTTCAAATATAGGTGCTGATAGGCATTTCAGATGTAGTTTCCGATAGGCATTTTAAAAATAGGTGCCGATAGGCATTTGAGATATAGGTGCCGATAGGCATTTCAGATATAGTCGCCGATTGGCATTTTAAAAATAGGTGCCGATAGGCATTTCAGATGTAGTTTCCGATAGGCATTTCAAAAATAGGTGCCGATAGGCATATCAGATATAGTTGCCGATAGGCATTTAAAATATAGGTGCCGATAGGCATTTCAAATATAGGTGCCGATAGGCATTTCAGATATAAATGCCGAAAGGCATTTCAGATATAGCTGCCGATAGGCATTTCTGAATTGGTTGCCGATAGGCATTTCAAATATAGGTGCTGATAGGCATTTCAGATGTAGTTTCCGATAGGCATTTCAAAAATAGGTGCCGATAGGCATTTCAGATATAGGTGCCGATAGACATTTCAGATATAGTGGCCGTTTTTCATTTTAAAAATAGGTGCCGATAAGCATTTCAGATATAGGTGCCGATAGGCATTTCAGATATAGTTGCCGTTTGGCATTTTAAAAATAGGTTCCGATGGGCATTTGAGATGTAGTTTCCGATAGGCATTTCAAAAATAGGTGCCGATAGGCATTTCAGATATACGTGGCGATAGGCATATCAGATATATTTGCCGATAGGCATTCAAAATATAGGTGCCGATAGGCATTTCAAATATAGGTGCCAATAGGCATTCTAGATATGGTTGCCGATAGGCATTTCAAATATAGGTGCTGATAGGCATTTCAGATGTAGTTTCCAAAGGCATTTCAAAAATAGGTGCCGATAGGCATTTCAGATATAGGTGCCGATAGGCATTTCGGATATAGTTGCCGATTGGCATTTTGAAAATAGGTGCCGATAGGCATTTCAGATATAGAAGCCGATAGGTATTTCAAATATAGGTGTCGATAGGCATTTCAGATATGGTTGCCGATAGGCATTTCAAATATAGGTGCTGACAGGCATTTCAGATGTAGTTTCCGATAGGCATTTCAAAAATAGGTGCCGATAGGCATTTCAGATATAGTTGCCGTTTGGCATTTTAAAAATAGGTTCCGATGGGCATTTGAGATGTAGTTTCCGATAGGCATTTCAAAAATAGGTGCCGATAGGCATTTCAGATATAGGTGCCGATAGGCATATCAGATATATTTGCCGATAGGCATTCAAAATATAGGTGTCGATAGGCATTTCAGATATGGTAGCCGATAGGCATTTCAAATATAGATGCTGATAGGCATTTCAGATGTAGTTTCCGATAGGCATTTTAAAAATAGGTGCCGATAAGCATTTCAGATATAGGTGCCGATAGGCATTTCAGATATAGTTGCCGTTTGGCATTTTAAAAATAGGTTCCGATGGGCATTTGAGATGTAGTTTCCGATAGGCATTTCAAAAATAGGTGCCGATAGGCATTTCAGATATAGGTGCCGATAGGCATATCAGATATATTTGCCGATAGGCATTCAAAATATAGGTGCCGATAGGCATTTCAAATATAGGTGCCAATAGGTATTCTAGATATGGTTGCCGATAGGCATTTCAAATATAGGTGCTGATAGGCATTTCAGATGTAGTTTCCAAAGGCATTTCAAAAATAGGTGCCGATAGGCATTTCAGATATAGGTGCCGATAGGCATTTCGGATATAGTTGCCGATTGGCATTTTGAAAATAGGTGCCGATAGGCATTTCAGATATAGAAGCCGATAGGTATTTCAAATATAGGTGTCGATAGGCATTTCAGATATGGTTGCCGATAGGCATTTCAAATATAGGTGCTGATAGGCATTTCAGATGTAGTTTCCGATAGGCATTTCAAAAATAGGTGCCGATAGGCATTTCAGATATAGTTGCCGTTTGGCATTTTAAAAATAGGTACGATAGGCATTTCAGATATAGAAGCCGATAGGTATTTCAAATAAAGGTGTCGATAGGCATTTCAGATATGGTTGCCGATAGGTATTTCAAATATAGGTGCTGATAGGCATTTCAGATATAGTTGCCAGTTGGCATTTTAAAAATAGGTGCCAATAAGCATTTCAGATATAGGTGCCGATAGACATTTCAAAAATAGGTGCCGATAGGCATTTCAGATATAGGTGCCGAATGGCATTTCAGATATAGTTGCCGATTGGCATTATAAAAATAGGTGCCGATAGGCAATTCAGATATAGAAGCCGATAGGCATTTCAAATATATGTGCCGATAGGCATTCCAGATATGGTTGCCGATAGGCATTTCAAATATAGGTGCTGATAGGCATTTCAGATGTAGTTTCCGATAGGCATTTCAAAAATAGGTGCCGATAGGCATTTCAGATATAGGTGCCGATAGGCATTTCAGATATAGTTGCCGATTGGCATTTTAAAAATAGGTGCCGATAGGCGTTTCAGATAAAGAAGCCGATAGGTATTTCAAATATAGGTGTCGATAGGCATTTCAGATATAGTAGCCGATAGGCATTTCAAATATAGGTGCTGATAGGCATTTCAGATGTAGTTTCCGATAGGCATTTTAAAAATAGGTGCCGATAGGCATTTCAGATATAGGTGCCGATAGGCATTTCAGATATAGTTGCCGATTGGCATTTTAAAAATAGGTGCCGATAGGAATTTCAGATGTAGTTTCCGATAGGCATTTCAAAAATAGGTGCCGATAGGCATTTCGGATATAGGTGCCGATAGGCATATCAGATATAGTTGCCGATAGGCATTTAAAACATAGGTGCCGATAGGTATTTCAAATATAGGTGCCGATAGGCAATTCAGATATAAATGACGAAGGGCATCTCAGATATAGGTGCCGATAGGCATTTCTGATTTGGTTGCCGATAGGCATTTCAAATATAGGTGCTGATAGGCATTTCAGATGTAGTTTCCGATAGGCATTTCAAAAATAGGCGCCGATTGGCATTTCAGATATAGGTGCCGATAGGCATTTCAGATATAGTTGCCGATTGGCATTTTAAAAATAGGTGTCGATAGGCATTTCAGATATAGAAGCCGATAGGCATTTCAAATATAGGTGCCGATAGGCAATTCAGATATAAATGACGAAGGGCATCTCAGATATAGGTGCCGATAGGCATTTCTGATTTGGTTGCCGATAGGCATTTCAAATATAGGTGCTGATAGGCATTTCAGATGTAGTTTCCGATAGGCATTTCAAAAATAGGTGCCGATAGGCATTTCAGATATAGAAGCAGATAGGTATTTTAAATATAGGTGTCGATAGGCATTTCAGATATGGTTGCCGATAGGCATTTCAAATATGGGTGCTGATAGGCATTTCAGATATAGTTGCCGATTGGCATTTTAAAGATAGGTGCCGATAGGCATTTCAGATATAGGTGCCGATAGGTATTTCAAATATAGGTGCCGATTGGCATTTCTGATTTGGTTGCCGATAGGCATTTCAAATATAGATGCTGATAGGCATTTCAGATATAGTTGCCGATTGGCATTTTAAAAATAGGTGCCGATAGGCATTTCAGATATAGGTGCCGATAGGCATTTCAAATATAGGTGCCGATAGGCATTTCAGATATAGTTGCCGATAGGCATTTCAGAAATAGATGCTGATAGGCATTTTAGATATAGTTGCCGATAGGCATTTAAAATATAGGTGCCGATAGGCATATCAAATATAAGTGCCGATAGGCATTTCAGATATAAATGCCGAAAGGCATTTCAAATATAGCTGCCGATAGGCATTTCAAATATAGGTGCTGATAGGAATTTTAGATATAGGTGCCGATAGGCATTCCAAATATAAGTGCCGATAGGCATTTCAGATACAGTTGCCGATAGGCATTTCAGAAATAGATGCCGATATGCATATCAGATATATTTGCCGATAGGCTTTTAAAATATAGGTGCCGATAGGCATTTCAAATATAGGTGCTGATAGGCATTTTAGATATAGGTGCCGTTGGCATTTCAAATATAAGTGCAGATAGGCATTTCAGATATAGTTGCCGATAGGCATTTCAGAAATAGATGCCGATAGGCATATCAGATATAGTTGCCGATAGGCATTTAAAATATAGGTGCCGATAGGCATTTCAAATATAGGTGCCGATAAGCATTTCAGATATAAATGCCGAAAGGCATATCAGATATAGGTGCTGATAGGCATTTCTGATTTGGTTGATGATAGGCATTTCAAATATAGGTGCTGTTAGGCATTTCAGATGTAGTTTCCGATAGGCATTTTAAAAATAGGTGCCGTTAGGTATTTCAGATATAGGTGCCGATAGGCATTTCAGATAGAGTTGCCGATTGGCATTTTTAAAATAGGTGCCGATAGGCATTTCAGATATAGAAGCCGATAGGCATTTCAAATATAGGTGCCGATAGGCATTCCAGATATGGTTGCCGATAGGCATTTCAAATATAGGTGCTGATAGGCATTTCAGATGTAGTTTCCGATAGGCATTTTAAAAATAGGTGCCGATAGGCATTTGAGATATAGGTGCCGATAGGCATTTCAGATATAGTCGCCGATTGGCATTTTAAAAATAGGTGCCGATAGGCATTTCAGATGTAGTTTCCGATAGGCATTTCAAAAATAGGTGCCGATAGGCATATCAGATATAGTTGCCGATAGGCATTTAAAATATAGGTGCCGATAGGCATTTCAAATATAGGTGCCGATAGGCATTTCAGATATAAATGCCGAAAGGCATTTCAGATATAGCTGCCGATAGGCATTTCTGAATTGGTTGCCGATAGGCATTTCAATTATAGGTGCTGATAGGCATTTCAGATGTAGTTTCCGATAGGCATTTCAAAAATAGGTGCCGATAGGCATTTCAGATATAGGTGCCGATAGACATTTCAGATATAGTGGCCGTTTTTCATTTTAAAAATAGGTGCCGATAAGCATTTCAGATATAGGTGCCGATAGGCATTTCAGATATAGTTGCCGTTTGGCATTTTAAAAATAGGTTCCGATGGGCATTTGAGATGTAGTTTCCGATAGGCATTTCAAAAATAGGTGCCGATAGGCATTTCAGATATAGGTGCCGATAGGCATATCAGATATATTTGCCGATAGGCATTCAAAATATAGGTGCCGATAGGCATTTCAAATATAGGTGCCAATAGGCTTTCTAGATATGGTTGCCGATAGGCATTTCAAATATAGGTGCTGATAGGCATTTCAGATGTAGTTTCCAAAGGCATTTCAAAAATAGGTGCCGATAGGCATTTCAGATATAGGTGCCGATAGGCATTTCGGATATAGTTGCCGATTGGCATTTTGAAAATAGGTGCCGATAGGCATTTCAGATATAGAAGCCGATAGGTATTTCAAATATAGGTGTCGATAGGCATTTCAGATATGGTTGCCGATAGGCATTTCAAATATAGGTGCTGATAGGCATTTCAGATGTAGTTTCCGATAGGCATTTCAAAAATAGGTGCCGATAGGCATTTCAGATATAGTTGCCGTTTGGCATTTTAAAAATAGGTTCCGATGGGCATTTGAGATGTAGTTTCCGATAGGCATTTCAAAAATAGGTGCCGATAGGCATTTCAGATATAGGTGCCGATAGCCATATCAGATATATTTGCCGATAGGCATTCAAAATATAGGTGCCGATAGGCATTTCAAATATAGGTGCCAATAGGCATTCTAGATATGGTTGCCGATAGGCATTTCAAATATAGGTGCTGATAGGCATTTCAGATGTAGTTTCCAAAGGCATTTCAAAAATAGGTGCCGATAGGCATTTCAGATATAGGTGCCGATAGGCATTTCGGATATAGTTGCCGATTGGCATTTTGAAAATAGGTGCCGATAGGCATTTCAGATATAGAAGCCGATAGGTATTTCAAATATAGGTGTCGATAGGCATTTCAGATATGGTTGCCGATAGGCATTTCAAATATAGGTGCTGATAGGCATTTCAGATGTAGTTTCCGATAGGCATTTCAAAAATAGGTGCCGATAGGCATTTCAGATATAGTTGCCGTTTGGCATTTTAAAAATAGGTACGATAGGCATTTCAGATATAGAAGCCGATAGGTATTTCAAATAAAGGTGTCGATAGGCATTTCAGATATGGTTGCCGATAGGTATTTCAAATATAGGTGCTGATAGGCATTTCAGATATAGTTGCCAGTTGGCATTTTAAAAATAGGTGCCGATAAGCATTTCAGATATAGGTGCCGATAGACATTTCAAAAATAGGTGCCGATAGGCAATTCAGATATAGGTGCCGAATGGCATTTCAGATATAGTTGCCGATTGGCATTATAAAAATAGGTGCCGATAGGCAATTCAGATATAGAAGCCGATAGGCATTTCAAATATATGTGCCGATAGGCATTCCAGATATGGTTGCCGATAGGCATTTCAAATATAGGTGCTGATAGGCATTTCAGATGTAGTTTCCGATAGGCATTTCAAAAATAGGTGCCGATAGGCATTTCAGATATAGGTGCCGATAGGCATTTCAGATATAGTTGCCGATTGGCATTTTAAAAATAGGTGCCGATAGGCGTTTCAGATAAAGAAGCCGATAGGTATTTCAAATATAGGTGTCGATAGGCATTTCAGATATAGTAGCCGATAGGCATTTCAAATATAGGTGCTGATAGGCATTTCAGATGTAGTTTCCGATAGGCATTTTAAAAATAGGTGCCGATAGGCATTTCAGATATAGGTGCCGATAGGCATTTCAGATATAGTTGCCGATTGGCATTTTAAAAATAGGTGCCGATCGGAATTTCAGATGTAGTTTCCGATAGGCATTTCAAAAATAGGCGCCGATTGGCATTTCAGATATAGGTGCCGATAGGCATTTCAGATATAGTTGCCGATTGGCATTTTAAAAATAGGTGTCGATAGGCATTTCAGATATAGAAGCCGATAGGCATTTCAAATATAGGTGCCGATA